>PYUH01000804.1:0-82502 GCA_016808085.1 Suaeda aralocaspica
AATGCTTCGTACTTCCGTAAATCCAGCTTTAGATAGGAACCTCACAATCTCAAACGCTAGGGAGCTTTTTATGGCTTATTTAACACACAACAAACACTAAAACAATGGTCAATAATTGAAGGCTTTTAACTCTCAAAATTATTCAGAAACCTGAAGAATTTCGTGCAAAACCCACACAAATCATCGTAAAACACAATGTGTATTGTTTTTGTAAACTTGTAATCTGAATTTTTATTATTGAAACAGATCGGTATTTATAACATATACTCAGATATTCAATTACCAACTAATCCTAGGCTTTATCCCCAAGCCAAGTAAATCTAGGAAAACAAGGAAATCTCCTAAAAAACACGGAAAATTATGCTTAAACCGCCCCTAGTTTAGGATTCCTAAAGATATGCCGGAATCTTGTTCCTTTTCCGACCAAATTCCGAACACCCATCTAGGAACGACACACAATTTGACAAACAAAGTTGACTGGTCAAACAACAAAGAAAAACAAACACGGACACCAGTTGCCCACCCACTTGTTCACACCTTGGTCACATGTCAATAATATGGCACGCAAATCAAGGCAAGAATGTTGGATTTGGGAACAAGATGGTTTTTGCCTATGAGTTTTTTTCCTACAGGGTTTTTTGTCATTTTGTGCATTGAGTCTTTTATTTCTTGGTGAGTTTTAAACTTCATTTACAGCCTAAAGACATGAGAAAATTACTTCTTAAGGTTCTTCTTGATTAAAATTTGGATCTTGAAGGTTTCTTGAATATATGACCACAAAATCTTGAAATTGCGCAAATCCTTGGCGGTACTTGTGATGATTTTTAGTTGATTTTGGGTTCTTTGATTTTTTTATGTAATTCTGGTTTGTAAGTGTTAATTATTTGTTTTTAGGTTGTTAGAGTTTGTTACGGAATTTCTTGATTTGTTAGTTCAGTAAGTTTGTTAGCCAAGATAAGATCAGTGCAAGTTGCATGATGAGAGTGGGCATGGTTATCTTATCTTGTTGTTTGTAAGGGACGAATTCCCCTAGTTTAGGCATGTATTTTTTGTTGATTTTAGCTAGGATTTTGTTTTTGATTATACCAATAAATAATCTCAACATTGATTATTAAGTTGGAGTTGAATAAATGATCTATATCTTAGGTCTAAACTAAGTGCTTTGACTCAAATAGATTGATAGGGTAGAAAACTAGCAAAGGAACACTCACATGCTCGTAATTCCGTAAATCCTAGTTTATTGATGGAACACTCACAATCTAAACTCAGGGCGTTTTATTGCTTGTGAACACTAACACAAACACTAACAATGGTATATTGAAGCTTTAACTCTCAAATATTCAGAAAACCTTTAAGAATTTCGTGCAAAAACCTCACACAAAATCACTCGTAAACACAATGTGTATTTGTTTGTAAACTTGTAATCTGATTTTTTATTATTGAACAATCGAGTATTTATAAATATTACTACTAGATATTTAAATTAACCAACTAATCCTGAGCTTTGCCCAAGCAAGTAAATCTAGGAAACAAGGAAAATCTCTAAAAAACACGAAAATATGCTTAAAACCGACCTGTTTAGGATTCCTAAAAGATATGCCGGAATTCTGGTTCCTTTTCCGACCAAATTCCGAAAACCAACCTAAGGAACAACTACAATTTGACTAAACAAAGTTTGACTTGGTCAACACAAAGAAAACACAGACAACCAAGTTGCCCAACACACTTGTTCACATGCTAAATCACCGCCATAACTGTAAAGTGTTTTTGCGCATTTTGAAGGACTGGACTTCTATTTTCAAGAACTTCAAGAAACCTTTGAAGCTTCAATCTTTTTTTCAAGAAACCTCCATTTTTATGTTTCCCATGCTTGATTCCATCAACTATGATCATAAAGACTCACTAAGAAATTCACAAAACATCACAAAACACCATATGTGAAAACCCTACCAAGTGGAGTGGGAAGAAAACCCATAGGCTCAACAACAAATCTATCCCTTAGCTAAACCAACGTCCCTAACGGCCTTAGACCATTATCCAAGCATTATTAAATTTAGGCAACAATGACCATGAGCCAAGCCAAGGCCATGGAACCCTAATCCACGCATACCATGAATCTCAAAACGACTCAATATTAGCTCTTTGTCTTCAATGCTTGAATCTGCTTCCTGATCAATAAAAGTTTGTTTGTTTACTTGAAAACAAAAAAAATCAAAAAATTTAAATAGTGGGTGATTAATTTCTTTATACTCTTGTTATTTAATTACTAGCTTTGAGGGTGCTTAGGCTTTAATCAAAGGACTAATTGATCAACCTAAAATTAAGAATCTTGGTAACTTGGTCTTTATAGATTCGAAAATTTAGTTTATATCCTTGTGAGTTTTTGTTCATACGAAGATTCAGATCAAATTTGGTGCTCTCGTTGAGAGGTATTTTATACTCAAGTGCTCATTAATTGATCAAAACACTTGAAACAACATTACAAATGCAAGTGGTGGTGACGAAGTTGCTGCAAATTTTGAAAGAGGATTGTCCTTAGAACAAGCCAGAGAAATCAGAAGAGACAATGAAACTAGGGAATTGCGTACCATGCTAGAAGAAGTGATAAATTTTGTGTCAAGAAGTTCGAAAACCAAAAAGAAAAATCACGCAATTGATGAAATTGAATTATGTTCTAGTGGTGAAAATACAAGCAGGAGTGCACGCAAACCTAAGCATGACTATGACACAAGTTCCAGTGAAGAAGATGACTGAAACAGGCATAAGAGGCGTGACAAACAGAAGGATGATGATCGTAGTTTAAAGTTGGACGTTCCTGAGTTCAACAAGTTTTTGAGACTTTGAGGCAACAAAACTGTACGGAAAATTAGAGAAGTGTTATTGCATGGTGCAAAGTGTGACGTTTTTGGATAATGTGGTATCAAAAGATGGAGTTTCAGTTGATCAATCCAAAGTTGACGCAATTAAGTTGACACCCACAAACGTGAATAAAGTACGATCTTTCCATGGTTTGGCTTCCTTCTACATAAGGTTTGTCAAAAATTTCTCATCCATTGTTGCTCCTATGACTGAATGCATTAAAAAGGATAAGAAATTTGAATGGACAAGGGAGGCGCAGATTGCATTCGAAAAAAATCAAGGATATGTTATGCCACACACCTATTCTTGCATTGCCTTATTTTACAAAGCTTTTTGAAGTTGAAACGGATGCAAGCAATGTAGGGATTGGAGCAGTTCTGGTGTAGGGTAAAAGACCAATTGCTTATTTCAGCGAAAAATTGAATGGGGCCAGATTAAATTATTCCACCTATGATAAGGAGTTTTATGCTATTGTTAGAGCTCTGGATCATTGGAGTCATTATTTGAGGCCTAATCACTTCATCCTGCATTCTGATCATGAAGCATTGAAGCATATTAATGGTCAGCAGAAATTGAATCCTAGACATGCCAAGTGGGTTGTGTTCCTTCAATCTTTTCATTTTTCATCTAAATACAAGGATGGCAAGCCTAATGTGGTAGCAGATGCACTTTCTAGAAGGTATGTGTTGATTAGTGTTCTGAATGGCAAGCTGTTGGGTTTTGACCATATCAAGACATATTATGAAGGTGACATTGATTTTGGTCCTGTGATGCAACAACTGAGAAGTGGAGTAGTAGGATCATTTGTCTTACATGATGGATTCCTATTTAAAGAGAATCAACTGTGTGTGCCTAATTGTTCAATCAGGGAATTATTGGTTAGAGAGGCGCATGGAGGGGGTCTTGCAGGGCATTTTGGAATTGCTAAATCATTGAGTATGCTGCAAGAACATTTTTATTGGCCCAAGATGATTAGAGATGTGGAAGATGTGATTTCTCAATGTGATATATCTCAAAAGGCTAAAGCAACCTTTCATCAAGGGTTATACATACCATTGCCAGTTCCGGATGGTCCCTGGGAAGATGTATCAATGGATTTCATTGTTGGTCTACCTAGAACAGTTCACCATAGGGATTCTATTATGGTGGTGGTGGACAGGTTTTCAAAGATGGCACATTTCACTCCTTGCAATAAAACTGATGATGCTGTTAACGTTGCAAAGCTGTATTTTAGGGATATAATTCGATTGCATGGTTTTACTAAAACAATTGTCAGTAATAGGGATTCGAAATTCATGAGCTACTTTTGGAAATCAATGTGGAAACTGGTTGGAACCAAGTTACTTTTTAGTACATTCTATCACCCACAAACTAATGGGCAGACTGAAGTTACGAACAGAACATTAGGGGTATTGTTGCGTGGATTAGTAAGCAAGACTCAGAAGGATAGGGATTTGAAACTGGCGCATCCTGAGTTTGCGTACAACAGATCACCTACTTATGCAACCAAACATTCACCCTTTGAAGTGGTTTATGGCATCAACCCTAAATTGCCAATTGATTTCATCTGTGTTCCTAAAGGTGAGTTGGTTCATAAAACTGCTTTGGAAAAAATTGAATATATGTAGAAATTACATGCACAAATCAGAGCAAGGATTGAAAAGGTGAATGATCAATATAAGAAGCAAGCCAATAAGCACAAGAACCCACGCAAATTTCAAGAAGGAGATTTGGTTTGGTTACATCTCTGGAAGGAAAGGTTTCCTAATCATTGGAAAAATAAATTGATGCCTAGATGTGATGGACCATTCAAGATTTTGAAAAAAGTTGGTGATAATGCTTATCAACTTGAGTTACCAGGTGAATAGGGAGTCCATGCTACTTTTAATATTGGTGATTTATCTCCATATGTTCCTGATGAACAACTTCGAAGTTTGAGGTCAAAATCTTTTGAAGAAGGGGAGGATGATGCAAGCACCAGTGACAATGACAAATGTGGTCAAGTATTAAATATAAGTGACAAAGTTGGTAATGGTGCAATCAACTTCGAAGGTGAGGATGCCAATGGCAGGGATGCAACCATAGGTGAAATAGTTGCTTATGGAACTATCAACCACATGGGTGCATAAAGGGTAGGGATTTGCGTGTGCATGGTCACATGTCAATAATATGGCACGCAAATTAAGGCAAGAATGGAGGATTTGGGGAGCAAGATGGTTTTTGCCTATGAGTTTTTTTCCACAGGGTTTTTCTCATTTTTGGCATTGTGTCTTTTATTTCTTGGTGAGTCTTCGATGTGAATTTTCGTGTGAACAAAAACTCACAAGGGAAGAGACTAAAATTTCGAATCTATAAAGACCCTGTCACCAAGATTCTTAATTTTAGGTTGATCAATTAGTCCTTCGATTAAATCCTAAGCACCCTCAAAGCTACTAATTAAATCACAAGAGTATAAAGAATTTAATCACCAACTCTTAATTTCGGAATTTTGTTTTCAAGTAAACAAACAACTTTTTTTATTCAACTCCAAACTTAATTAATTACATCCTAATGTTGAGACTATTTATAGGTATAATAATCAACAAAATCCTAACTAAAATAGACTAAACAAATCAGCCTGAAACTAGGAAAATTCGGCCCACTTGTGCCACTTGCACAAGTTACACAACAAACTCAAGATAAGATTGCCACATCATCATGCAAGTTGCACTTGATCTTATCTTTCCTAACAAACTCTAACTAACTAACAAATCAAGAAAATATCCTAACAACTTATCTAACTAACTAATTAACAAGATAATCATCAGCTTTTAGACTAAAATTACGCCACTTTGCTTGGTGCCCAAGAATCAAGAAAACCATCCAAAATCACGCCCCTTTGCTTTGTCAAATTTGTGCATATTTTTCAAGATTTTCAAGAACTTCAAGAAATGCTTCAAGATCCAAT
Source organism: Suaeda aralocaspica (assembly GCA_016808085.1). Classification (NCBI taxonomy): domain Eukaryota; kingdom Viridiplantae; phylum Streptophyta; class Magnoliopsida; order Caryophyllales; family Amaranthaceae; genus Suaeda; species Suaeda aralocaspica. The sequence goes on from PYUH01000804.1 coordinate 5,807, forward strand.
CTTTTAATCAAGAAACCTTCAAGAATCTGTCTTCCATGCATTTTAGCATAATTATGATGATCAAGACTCACCAAGAAATAATGACTTAAAGCCAGAAATGAGAAAAACCCTGTGGGAAAAAAACTCATAGGCAAAAAACAACTTGTTCCCCAAATCCAGCATTCTTGCCTTGATTTGCGTGCCATATTATTGACATGTGACCATGCACACGCAAATCCCTACCCTTGATGCACCCATATGGTTGATATTTCCATAAGCAATTATTTCACCTATGGTTGCATCCCTGCCATTGCCATTATTGACATCACCATTGATATCACCATTTTCGAAGTTATTTGCACCATTACAAACCTTGTAACTTATATTTAATAATTGATCACTCTTGTCATTATCACTGGTGCTTGCATCATCCTCCCCTTCTTCAAAAGAGTTTGACCTCAAACTTCGAAGTTGTTCATCAGGTATATATGGAGATAGATCACCAATGTTAAAAGTAGCATGAACTCCATATTCACCTGGTAGTTCAAGTTGATAAGCATTATCACCAACTTTCTTCAAAATTTTGAATGGCCCATCACATCTAGGCATCAATTTATTTTTCTTGTGGTTAGGAAACCTTTCCTTCCTGAGATGTAGCCAAACCAAATCTCCCTCTTGAAACTTGCGTGGGTGTCTGTGCTTGTTGGCTTGCTTTTTATATTGATCATTCACCTTTTCAATTCTTGCTCTGATCTGTGCAAGTAATTTCTACATATATTCAATCTTATCCAAGGCAGTTTTATGAACCAACTCACCTTTAGGAATACAAACGAAATCAATCGGCAATTTAGGGTTAATGCCATAAACCACTTCAAAGGGTGAATGTTTGGTTGCAAAAGTAGGTGATCTGTTGTAGGCAAACTCAGCATGCGCCAGTTTCAAATCCCAATCCTTCTGAGTCTTGCTTACTAATCAACACAACAGTACCCCCAACGTTCTATTCGTCACTTCAGTCTGCCCATCAGTTTGTGGATGATAGGAAGTACTAAAAAGTAACTTGGTACCGACCAGATTCTATAGTGATTTCCAAAAATAGCTCATAAATTTCGAATCCTTGTCACTTACAATTGTTTTAGGAATGCCATGCAATCAAATGATATCCCTAAAGTATAGCTCTGCAACATTAACAGCATCGTCAGTCTTATGACAAGGAGTAAAGTGTGCCATTTTCGAAAATCTGTCCACCACTACCATAATTGAATCCTTATTTCGTGCAGTCCTAGGTAACCCAACAATGAAATCCATTGAAACATCTTCCCAGGGACCATCAGGAACCGGCAATGGTGTGTATAACCCTTGATGAAAAGTTGCTTTAGCCTTCTGACATATAGCACATTGAGAAATCATAGCTTCCACATCTCTAATCATGTTAGGCCAATAAAAATGTTCTTGTAGCATGCTCAGTGTTTTAGCAATTCCAAAATGCCCTGCAAGACCTCCTCCATGCGCCTCTCTGACCAATAGTTCCCTGATTGAATAATTAGGCACGCATAACTGATTCCCTTTAAATTGGAACCCATCATGTAAAACATTTGATCCCACTACCCCATTCCTCAGTTGCTGCATTATAGGGCCCAATTCTACATCAGATTCATAATATGTCTTGATATGCTCTAAACCCAATAGCTTGCAATTTAGGACACTAATCAACACATATCTTCTGGAAAGTGCATCTGCCACCACATTAGACTTGCCATCCTTGTATTTAGATGAAAAATGAAAAGATTGAAGAAACTAAACCCATTTGGCGTGTCTAGGATTCAGTTTCTGCTGACCGTTGATATGTTTTAGTGCTTCATGATCAGAATGCAGGATGAAATGGTTAGGCCTCAAATAATGACTCCAATGATCCAGAGCCCTAACTATTGCATAAAATTCCTTATCATAAGTTGAATAATTCAACCTAGCTCCATTCAATTTTTCACTGAAATAAGAAATTGGTCGTTTACCCTACACCAAAACTGCTCCAATTCCCACATTGCTTGCATATGTTTCTACTTCAAAAGGTTTTGAGAAATTAGGCAATGCCAGAATCGGTGTGTGGCATAACATATTCTTGATCTTTTCGAATGCAATCTGCGCCTCTTTTGTCCATTCAAATTTCTTATCCTTTTTAATGCGTTCAGTCATAGGAGCAACAATGGATGAGAAATTTTTGACAAACCTTCTGTAGAAAGAAGTCAAACCATGGAAAGATCGAACTTCAGTTACGTTTGTGGGTGTTGGCCATGACTTAATTGCATCAACTTTGGATTGATCAACTGAAACCCCATCTTTTGACACCACATAACCCAAAAACGTCACACTCTGCACCATAAAATAACACTTCTCCAATTTTCCGTACAGTTTTTGTTGTCTCAAAGTCTCAAAAACTTGTCTTAGATGCTGCAGGTGATCTCCATTATTTCTTCTATAAACCAATATGTCATCTAAGTATACAACAACAAACTTACCCAGATATGGCTTCAAAACTTCGTTCGTAAGTATCATAAACGTGCTAGGTGCGTTGGTGAGTCCAAATGGCATGACTAACCACTCATAGAGACCTAATTTAGTTTTGAAAGCTGTTTTCCACTCATCCCCTTCTCTCATGCGTATCTGATGATACCCACTTCTTAAATCAATCTTGGAAAACACCTGTGAACCATATAATTCGTCCAGGAGATCGTCCAACCTCGGAATTGGAAACCTGTACTTTATTGTGATGTTATTTACAGCCCTAGAATCTATGCACATGCGCCAAGAACCGTATTTTTTTGGAACAATCAGTGTTGGTATAGCACAAGGACTCATGCTTTCCCTCACGTATCCTCTTTGCATTAATTCTTCAATCTGTCTTTGTATTTCCTTAGTTTCCTCAGGATCGCATCTATATGCTGGCTTGTTAGGAATCTGAGCACCTTGGATTAAGTCAATCTGGTGTTCAATGCCTCTGTTGGGTGGTAATCCTGGTGGTAAATCATCTGGAAATACATCTTCAAATTCCTTCAATAGTGGTGGAAGAATTTTAGGGGTTGCAGATGTTTAACTATCACATCTTTTTCCGTCAACAAAAATACTTGTTAGCAATCAGTCAATTCCCTCTCCAATTCCTTAGGATTAGTCAAAAACACTCCCTTTTTATCCTCCACATTCAATTGCTTCTTGTTTTGCGCTACTTTTAGAGGTTTCAAAGCAATTGGCTTGTCAGTTTCCTGTTTCCTGATGATGTAGACATTGGTTCTTCCATCATACTTCACAAATCAATCATATTGCCACGGTCTACTAAGCAATATATGACAAGCATCCATTAGACAGACATCACATATCACAGAATCCTCAAATTTATCAATCTTGAAATTTATTAGGGCCTGCTTAGTCACTTTGACATAACAGGTGTTGCTTAGCCAATGTAACTTATAGGGTTGAGGATGATTGTATGTCTGGTGATTCAATTTTTGAATCAAATAGGTAGAGACCACATTAGTACAGCTGCCACTATCAATTATCACGTTACACAGCCTTCCCTGTACATTACACCTGGTCACGAAAATTTTGTCCCTTTGGTTCTCTTCAATTGGCGCAGGTTTAGACTGAAGAACCCTCTTGAGGACCAATGCTTGACCCTATGTTTCTGCCTCTACTTCTTCCATATCATTACTGCTTTGTTCTTCTTGGGAATCAATATCTCCGTCCTCCCCTTCTTTAAGAAGAACATCTAAGTAGGCATCTTCAATTTGTTTTGCTTCCCTAGCAGTGATTACCCTGGAGTTTGGGAAAGTTCTTTGTGTGTGTCCTACCCCCTGACACTTGAAACACTTCCTGTTGTCTTCAGTAATTGTCAATGGTTTGATTGGAGTGGTTGCCCTTTTATCATTGTCGAACTTAGGCTTAGCACTAGATGGTTGAGAATACACCACTTCCTTCTTGGACTCATAGGATTTAAAGAATGCTTTTGGCTTCTTTGAATTCTCATGTTTTTTTTACCCTGAGTGCCACCTTACAAATCTCATTATAGGTCCAGTAGGGTTGTAATTTTACCTTTTCCCTAATGGATCCATCCAGCCCTGCCACAAACCGTGCAACCTTGTGATCTTCCTTTTCTTCTATGTTACACAATATCAGCAATTTTTTGAAAGCATTGATGTACTCCTCAACACTTTTTTGTCCCTGTTTTAGGGTATGCATCTTTAGGAAGTTGTTATGTTCGTACTCGTGTGGTATAAATTTTTTTCTCAATTCCCTTCTTAATTTGTGCCATGAACAAATTTTCGATCTTCCCTCCTTTTTACGTTTTCTTTGTAACCCTTCCGACCACAGGCTAGCATAAGATGTTAGTTTTAATTCTGCCACTCTGAAGGCTTTATGATCATCATACTCCTTATAATCAAAAATATTTTCGGTTCTCCTCAACCCCTCAAGGAAAATTTCAGGATCTAAACTACCGTTGAACTCAGGAACGTCCAACTTCAAGCTACGAACATCATCCTTCTGTTTGTCACGCCTTCTATGCCTTTTTCGGTCATCTTCTTCACTAGAACTGGTGTCATATTCACGCCTAGGCTTACATGCACTCCTACTGGTATTTTCATCACTTGAACTTGCGTCACTTTCACCAATCACGTGACCATTTTTCTTGTTTTTCGAACTGCTTGATACAAGATTCATTACTTCTTCCAACATGGTTTGCAGTTCCCTAATTTCATTGTCCCTTCGGATTTCTTTGGCTTGTTCTAAGGACAATCCCTTTTCAAAAGTTGCAGGAACTTCATCACCACCACTGGCCATAGTAAGTGTTTTAATTAATTAATTGTTGAGCACTTGAGTATAAATGACCTCTCAACGAGAGCACCAAATTTGATGTGGATCTTGAAAATTGCGCAAATCCTTGGCGGTACTTTGTGATGATTTTTATTGATTTTGGGTTCTTTGATTTTTTTATGTAATTCTGGTTGTAATGTGTTAATTATCTTGTTTTTTAGGTTGTTAGGAAGTTTGTTAGGATATTTTCTTGATATGTTAGTTAGTTAGAGTTTGTTAGGCAAGATAAGATCAAGTGCAAGTTGCATGATGAGGTGGCATGGTTATCTTTATCTTGTGTGTTTGTAAGGGACGGATTCCCCTAGTTTAGGCGTGTATTTTTTGTTGATTTTAGCTAGGATTTTGTTGTTGATTATACCAATAAATAATCTCAACATTAGGATGTAATTAATTAAGTTGGAGTTGAATAAAAGTTTGTTAGTTTACTTGAAAACAAAAAAAATCCAAAAAATTAAAGAGTGGGTGATTAATTTCTCTATACTCTTTTGATTTAATTAGTAGCTTTGAGGGTGCTTAGGCTTTAATCAAAGGACTAATTGATCAACCTAAAATTAAGAATCTTGGTGACTTGGTCTTTATAGATTCGGAATTTTAGTTTATAACCTTGTGAGTTTTTGTTCATACCAAGATTCACATCAGTTCGTGACTCAATTCAAAATTTCTTCAAATTCGAATTAAAATGGCTGATTAAAACTTGCCCAAATAAGCTCCTTCAAAACAGCAAGCAGGGGCGTGTTTTTAGGCGTTTATTAAAGATTCTGGGCAGTTTCATTTCTTGCATTACATGTGCTATCTCTTTCTGATTATGGATCCCCAATGTCTCTCCTTGATTGTTGTAACTCCTTTGTTTAGTTTCTCTTTGAATTCTTGCACCAAATAGGCAGATTCCCCCACAATGCGGCCTACTGGATTTTGCTGTTTGAAAAACTGATTTATTTCCTACCTTAAAAGACTTTAACTAACTTACTTTCAATGCTAGTTGACTCAACTAATAAAGAATTACACACATGCTGAGAAAATAACTAAAAATGCCACACTTAAGGTTTTATTACAAACAAAGCAAAATATTAAACTAAAAATTTAACATGGACCATTTTGGACCGACCCTCTTTAGGCATGACCACTTGTGAATGACGCATGAATTGGACCCCTTGAGCCAAGTTTTTGATGAGTTGCTCATCCATGATCATGTAGCTAGGCTTGACTACATCATAGGTATATTGAGTTGTTTACTTATGACAGTGATGTAGAGAGTTTTGTTATGGCTTGTTTCTTCGGCCACATTTATGTCTAAAAGGGCCTTGAGTAAATCTTGGCTATGCTTGTTTGAAGAGACTAGTAGTTGCCACACGTTGACATCGGTCTTGGTTCTTTTGAGTTGCTTAACGACCATATTTTCCTCTTGAGGTGGAAGAGGTGGTGGAGTTGCTTGAGTGTTGTTTTGATATTTTGTTGTGTTAAGGCGTCCTATTCCGGTAAGGACTTGAACCTTATTTTCTTTAAGAGGTGACAAAGGCCTAAGAAGCTCGGCGATATCGTCGTCTACTTTAATGAGAGTGTGGTAAGTGGGTTTTACTCCGTTTCCAACATAGACATTTTCAACATCACTATCGCATATTCCGTTGACTTCTTGGAGAGATGGAAGGGTGATTACTTGTGGGGTAGGTTGCTCCACGGGAGTAATTAAGTCAAGTGGGTCTAAAGATAGTTCATCTTTTTCAACCGCATTGATGCAAAGTGCTATGTTGTCTGTGAATTCACGGCATAGTCTTTTGAAGTCTTCCCATCTTCGATGATAAAACCCTTCCGGCATCTTGTAGGAGGGTGGATATTGAGGAATAGGGGGAACCAAGGGAAGAGGTTCCTCAATGAGCCAACGGTATTTGATGCTTCTCTCCCAAGTGATGAGGTTATGTACCATTTCATTGATGTATTTGTTCCACTATTTATTAAATGTTAGACTCATGCCTATACTCTTGGGATCAAGTCTCTCCCAAATATCCTCCATAAGTTCTATGGGGAATTCAATGAAGAGACTTGGTAAGTCAATATTTTTAGGTTCATTAAAATGCCATCTACATAATCGGAAATAACATTTTGGATTACTGATGGGCTCATACCATCCTGTTTTCATTCTTTCTATTTGAACCCTTTTCCAGCAATCACATGTATATGGATCTTTGGAGGGAGGAAGGTCGTCGAAGGTCTTTACTCCCTCTCCAAAGATCTTGGGAGTGGCATTATCCTCTAGGGTATTGCGGGGGACAACTCGTCCTGGGGAAGTAATGAGAGTAATAGGATCCAGGTAGAAGTTCTCTTCCTCGATCATGAAGATAGCAAGGGGGTTGGTTCGGATGTTGAGCTTCTTCCCTCCAGGCGGAATAAGGAGCCTTCCATCTTCAATCATGTCTTGTAAGATATTTTTGAGGGTCCAATATTCTTTGGTATTGTGACCTCTACCTTGGTGGTACTTGTAGTATTCGTTAGCATCCCATTGTAGTGATCTCTTTTCGAGAGTGGGGTCCGGAGTGGGCCCTACTGGACTTATCTTGCCTTTTTATTGGAGTCTCTCGAACACTTGAGTATATGTCATACCTAAGGGAGTGTACTCGCATCGATGACGAAAAGGAGATCTAGTTTCTTCGGCGGCGTTGATGTTGTTGGAAGTGGATGCACCCTTTGTTTGATTGGTCCTTGGATTGCTAGCTGATGTGAATCTTCGTGTAAACAAAAACTCACAAGGGTATAAACTAACATTTCGAATATATAAAGACCAAGTCACCAAGATTCTTAATTTTAGGTTGATCAATTAGTCCTTTGATTAAAGCCTAAGCACCCTCAAAGCTACTAATTAAATCACAAGAGTATAAAAAAATTAATCACCAACTCTCAATTTTTTTCGGATTTTGTTTTCAAGTAAACAAACAAACTTTTTTTTTATTCAACTCCAACTTAATTAAATTACAACCTAATGTTGAGATTATTTAAAGGAATAATCATCAATAAAATCCAAACTAAAATAGACAAAACACACGCACAAAACAAGATAAACGCACCCCTAATGACTCACAAGATAAGATTGCCACATCATCACTGCATCTTGATTTTATCTTGCTAACAAACTTTATCTAATCAAGAAAATATCCTAATAAACTTTCTAAAAAAATAAAAAACAAAATTATGAAAATAAAAATCACAAAACAAAACACTAAACACGTCCTAAAAACATATCGTAATTATACTTGGACTCTAGATAAAAGAAATCTAACTAAAAATTGATTTCCAGTTTGACAGCCGAGCAGTAAAAATGAATATAACATTATCTTTCATAATTTTCTGAATTTTGGAAATAATTTTCCCTAAAACTAGATTCAATAAGCTTTCCAATGCATATTCACACGCTTTCAAACTCAAAGCCAATTGTCAATGAAAAATCTTCAAAGTCAGATATACTGCACTGCTCCGAAACTGAAATTTTATCTTTAGAAGCTTCAAGAAACGTCCTAGATTGAGTCTTTTAATCAAGAAACTTTCAAGAACGTGATCCTCCATCATTTTAGACCAAGTATAACTTATATTCACATCACCCATACATGTATTGCTATTCACACTTGTATCACTAGCCCATTTTCCATTTCCACATTCCTTGTTAATATTTTTTTCAATGTCGATCCCAATGTGGTAGACTTTTTTCAAAAGTGTTAAGGCCCAACTACTTGAGATATTTTTTTACTTTGGGAGTAAATTGGAGATGAATATTTTGACTTGCTCCTTTTCGGGTGGCGTTGTTACCATTTGTGCCGCGACTTCCCTCCAACGAGATAGGTAGGAGGTGAACCCTTCATTTTCTCCTTGTTTAAGGATTTCAAGCTCCCTTTAAGAGGTGGTAGCTTGAGTATTTCCTTTGTAGCAGGTCATGAATGCGTGGACTATGTCCTCCCAAGTGGAGGTGTCCTTGTCGGGAAGAGAGAAGAACCATTATATTTTTGGCATACAGGCTCGATAGTAATGGGGAAGATCCTCGGATAAATTCTTGGATTGATCGTCTTCACATCCATGTAGAACTTGAAGCCTCTTAGAAAGTATTTTGGATTGTTGGTAGCTTTGAATTTCGGAAGTTCAGCAATGGAGAACTTTTACGGCAAAGTGTCAATCAAGTTTGGATCGAGATTGGGAAGATGAAAATAGGAGTCTTAGTCGGTGACCCTTCTAGCCACCTTCTCCATGTCTTGTATATTATGTCTATTTTTGATATCGTTCATCTCAACTTTCATTTCTCCCAATGCTTGTGTTACTTGGGCTAAGGCGATAGCCATTTCGTGCATTGTGACGGTGGATTCTTGATCACTCATTGTTGGGTTGGATTGTGTTGGTTCTTCTTGAGTTTGAGTTTGAGATTCTAGACTCACTCCCTAAGCAAAGCATACTCACACTATGTAAACAAACTAGCACGGCATTCAATGTCCGTAAAAAGGGCACGTGGGCCCCCAAAGCCCCAGGTCCACAGCCTCAAATAATGACTCCAATGATCTAAAGCTCGAACAATGGCATTGAATTTCTTATCATAAGTAGAGTAGTTCAACTTTGCCCCATTCAACTTCTCACTGAAATAAGCAATTGGTCTCTTATCCTGTACTAAAACTACGCCAATCCCAACTCCACTTGCATCTGTCTCTACCTCAAAAGGTTTATGATGTAAGTGCAAGCAACAATGACATTAATAATATTATTGATATCAGTGCTATGGATAATGATATTAGTACAATTGATAATATTAGTGATATCACTGCAATCAACAACTTCGAAGGTGGTAATATTAATTGTAATATCAATAGCAAGGATGCAACCATCGGTGAAATAATTGCATATGGTGATATAAGCTATATGGGTGCATCAAAGGTAGGGATTTGTGTGTGCATGGTCACATATCAATAAGTGGCACGCAAATCAAGGCAAAGAATGGTGGATTTTGGGGAACAAGATGGTTTTTGCCTATGAGTTTTTACCCATTGGGTTTTCCTCATTTCAGGCTTTAAGTATTTATTTCTTGGTGAGTCTTGATCATCATAATTATGCTAAAATACATGGAGAACAGATTTTTGAAGGTTTCTTGATTAAAAGATTGGATCTTGAAGTTCTTGAAGAAAACTTGAAAAACAACGAAGCATTCTTGGCGAGTTTTTGGCTTTTTTTTCCAATTATTGGGCAGCAAGTATTCTTGTAATTTTTAGCTTAAAATCTGATGATTATCTTGTTAATTAATTATTTAGTCAAGTTGTTAGGATATTTTCTTGAATAGTTAGTTTGTTAGAGTTTGTTAGCAAGATAAGATCAAGATGATGTGATGATGTGGCAATCTTATCTTGTGAGTCATGTGTGAGTCATTAGGGACGATTTTTAGATTGTTTTGTGTGTGTGTTTTATTGTTTTTAGCTAGGATTTTTGTTGATGATTATTCTTATAAATAGTCTCAACATTAAGTTGTAAAAATAAGATTTGGAAATTCAATAAAAGTTTTGTTTTGTTTCCTTAGAAAACAAAAATACCGAAAATTTGAGTTAGTGGATTTTTCCGTTAGACTCGTGTGAGATTAGTTAGTGGCTTTGACGGTGCCTTGAGCTTTAAACAAAGACTAATTAATCAACCTAAATTCGTGAGTTTTGATGGCCTAGCCTTTAGAGATTCGTGAATTTAGTTCATATCCTTGTGAAATTTTGCATTCATACGAAAATTCACATCAAATTTGGTGCTCTCGTTGAGAGATCGTTTATACTCAAGTACTCATCAATCTATCAAACACTTTAAACAACATTGCTATGGAAGGTGGAGGTGAAGAAGTTCTTGCTAACTTTCAGAAGGGATTGTCCTTAGAACAAGCTAAGGAAATCAGAAGGGACAATGAAATTAAGGAATTACGAACCATGATAGAGGAAGTGATGAACTTTGTGTCAGGAAAATCAAAAAACAGTAAAAAAGGACACGCAATTGAGGACTTTGATTCAAGTTCTAGTGATGAAAACTCAGGCAGGAGTGCCTGCAAACCTAGGCGTGATTATGACAGTGATGAGGATGACCGAAACAGATACAAAAGGCGTGACAAACAGAAGGATGATGATCGTAGCCTAAAGTTGGATGTTCCTGAGTTCAACGACAGTCTAGATCCGGAAATTTTCCTTGATTGGCTAAGGAGAACTGAAAGAGTTTTCAATTACAAAGAATATGATGATCATAAGGCCTTCAGAGTGGTGGAATTAAAGCTAACTTCCTATGCTAATTTGTGGTATGAAGGACTACAAAGAAAACGCAAGTAGAAGGGAAGTCGAAAATCAGTTCATGGCGCAAATTAAAAAGGGAATTGAGGAATAAATTCATACCACATGAATATGAACAAAATAATTTCCTGAAGATGCATACCTTAAAACAAGGGCAAAAAAGTGTTGAGGAGTATATCAATGCCTTTGAAAAGATGCTGATATAGTGTGATCTGGAAGAGAAGGAAGATCACAAGGTTGCTCGATTTGTTGCAGGACTGGATGATTCCATTAGGGAGAAAGTGGAATTGCAGCCCTATTGGACTTATGATGAAATATGTAAAGTGGCTCTCAGGGTTGAAAAACATGGGAATTCAATGAAGTCAAAGGCATTCTTTAAATCCTATGAATCCAAGAAGGAAGTGGTGTATTCCCAACATTCTAGTGCTAAACCTAATTTCGACAATGTTAAAAGGACAGCTACTCCAGTGAAACCACCTGCAATCCCTGATGATAAAAGGAAGTGTTTTAAGTGTCAAGGATATGGACACATGCAACGCAATTGCCCTAGCTCCAGGGTGATCACTGTCAGGGAAGCACAGGATATTGAGGATGCTTAACTAGATGTTCTTCTTGAAGAAGGGGAGGACGAAAATTCTGAGTCACAGGAAGAAAAAAGCAGTAATGATATGGAAGAAGTAGAGGTAGAAACACAAGGTCAGGCATTAGTCCTCAGGAGGGTTCTTCAGTCTAAACCTGCGCCAATTGAGGACAACCAAAGTGACAAAATTTTCGTGACCAGGTGTAATGTACAAGGCAAGCTGTGTGATGTGATAATTGATAGTGGCAGTTGTACTAATGTGGTCTCTACCCTATTGATTCAGATATTAAATTACCCCACATATAGTCATCCTCAACCTTACAAGTTACATTGGTTAAGCAATACCAGTGATGTCAAAGTAACAAGGCAAGCCCTGGTCAATTTCAAAATTAGTCAGTTTGAGGATCCTGTATTATGTGATGTTTGTCCTATGGATGCTTGTCATATATTGCTTGGTAGACCTGGCAATATGATCAATTTGTGCAGTATGATGGAATGACTAATATCTATATCATCAAGATACAGGAAACTGACAAGCCAATTGCCCTAAAACCATTAAAAGTGGCGCAAGACAAGAAGAAATTGAATGTGGAAAACAAAAAAGGACTGTTTAAGAAACTTCATAATCAAATCAAATGTTTTCTGCTCCCCTTTAGTTCATTCAAACTTTCCTTTGTCTTTCTTAATGCACTCAGTCATGGGAGCAACTACACATGAAAAATTCTTCACAAACCTTCTTTGACACTCTTAGGTATTGGCCATGATTATACAGCTTCCACCTTTGATGGATCAACAGAATCACCATCCTTAGACACAATGTAGCCCAAAAACGTCACACTTGGCACCAGAAAATAAACACTTCTCTAACTTGGCGTAGAGCTTTTGTTTCCTCAGGGTCTAAAACACACTCCTTAGATAACTCAAATGATCATTTACACAAGTACTATAGACCAATTGTCATCCAAATAAATCACAACAAACTTACCAATGAAAGGCTTCAATACTTCATTCATAAGTCTCATGAAAGTACAAGGTGCATTGGTCAATCCAAAAGGCATGAATAACCATTCATAAAGTCCCAGTTTTGTCTTAAACCCAATCTTCCACTCGTCACCCTCTTTCATCCTTATTTGATGATATCCATTGCGCAAATTAATGATCAGGAAGCAGATTCAAGCATTGATGACAAAGAGTTGATTCTAAGTCGTTCTGAGATTTAAGGGGTTCGTCCATTTGGGTTACACGGATTTGGATTAGCTCATGGCCATTGTTTCATAACAATCATGTTTGGATAAGTCCACACGCCATTTGGAAAGAAAGGTTGGTTATGGGGAACAAGACGGTTTTTGCCTATGAGTTTTTTCCCATTGCATTTGCTAGGGTTTTTCTCATTTTTGGCATTGAGTCTTTTAGTCTTTTATTTCTTGTGGAGTCTTGATCATCATAATTATGCTAAAATGCATGGAGGACATATTCTTGAAGGTTTCTTGATTAAAAGGTTGGATCACTACAAGAAAATCAATTTATTGCAACGACTTTTTGCAACGACAAAAAATGGTTGTTGCAATACATCAGTTTTAGCAACCATAAGCTAAAGTCGTTGCAAATGTTGTTGCAAAAAATCAAAAATTTCATTTCCCTCCATCAAAAATTACGCGGGGGTTGAAAATATTTTCATCAGCTAATGGCAACAAAAGAAGTCGTTGCTAAAACATTTCACCGGTGTACAACAACACTAAATATTGTTACTAAAGATGAGCAGTACTTTTAGCAACAATGAATGTCGTTGCAAAAAATATGTGTATAGTATAGCAACGACTTGTTGCAAAACGTATATGGCACTAATGTAAACCCTCCAAGTTTCTTATACGTATACCTAAAAGTAATACCTCAAATTTATCAACTTATCTCCTCCAACAATCAAAAGCCACCGGCCAAATTTATCCCCTTTCCTCCAATATTTTCACCATCTAGCCACTGCACGCAAGGCCACCTTTGCCCACCGGTCGTCCATCACCCCACCTTCAGCCCCATTCGCCCAGCAGCACCGAAGACCAACTTCAATTCACTTTCACCTCATTCAATTCGCACAACAGCCTCTTCACGGCTTCGCCCGCCGGCCCACCTTCACCCCACCTTCAGCCACCTTTGCCCAGCAGCACTGAAGACCACCATCACCCTCACCTCACTCAATTCGCACAGCAGCAACGCATGACTCTCCACCCAACCTCGCCCAACAGCACGACAACGACCACCTGCAGCAGCACTGTCGCCCTCAACTCATTCAATTCGCCCAACAGCACGACTCTACACCGAAGACCACCTGTAGCAGCCTCGCCCTAGTTCGTCTCACAAAATTAAGGGTAATTAAGTTATTTAATTCGTTTAATTTTCAATTTTTTGGTTTATAATTTGTTGTTGGTGAAACGAAATTGAAATTTTCATTTTTTTGGTTTATAACTTATTTTGGAAATTCGTGCTTAATTAGAGAAAAATTTGATTGATTGTTGAAATAAAAGAAAAGAAATTAGAGAAAGGTTAAGAAACGTATTTTGGAAGGGAAAAAATGGAAGTTTAATTAGGAATAACCTCAAAGATAGGACTTGATAAAATGAAGCTGGTGTGTATATATGATTGCTAATTTTAGTTTTGTATCCAAATTCATATCCTATCTCTGATATGCTTCATTTCCTGTATAAATCTTGACCTCCGGCATCAAGAAAANACCTCTGGCATCAAGAAAATGGTTGAAAAAGGACACTATGCCTGTAAAAGTTTATTATGTTGAAGGTGAGTAAAAGAAAGCAAAGTTGGATATTGTACAAATGGGATTTGTTATGAAGACGATAAAGGTATCGACTTTGAAGTGTTGAAGGTGAGTAAAAGAAAGGGCAATCTCAAGCAGATTGAGAAGTGCAAGCGATCTCATCAGACTCGGGAATATCCTCGAGGTGAGGACGGTAAATAGGCTGCTCCACTGCACCCGTCTGAGCTGCCCCCGGGAAGAAGACGCTCTAGTCGACCCTTACTGCTTGCTAGAAATCGGCTCATAGGCCTGAATTGGGCTATTTATTTAGTTCAAGGTAAGTGTTTCAATTTATATAGTTATATTTGNGCGGGAAGAAGACGCTCTATTCGGCCCTTACTGCTTGCTAGAACTCGGCTCATAGGCCTGAATTGGGCTATTTATTTAGTTCAAGGTAAGTGTTTCAATTTATATAGTTATATTTGCTTCGAATTTTGAGTTTATACTCAAGTTGGGCTATTTTGGATTGTTATTTTGGTGAAATTCTGGTTTTCTCATGAGTTAAATACATGTATAAACATAAATTTTTGGCAAGTTTGTGCAATTCAATCTTAGGATTTTACCCTTAACTTGGTTTTTGCTTAATTTTGGACCAATTTTTTTGGGATTTTGCACTTACATATGATTCTGCCTATTTCCTATTTCCTTTTTTTTCTTTCGGTTTTTAGCGTCATGTTGTGTATGATGTGTTTGAATATTGTGTTCTATTGTGAATTAGTTTGAAATATGAACAAAAAATTTCATTAATTAGATTGCTAGATATCCTCCATTAGTGTAATTATACTATCCTTAATAATGTAGTAGGCCATATTCATATATTTGAAAGAAATGAATTTAATTATTTAATTGCTCAATCCTCCACCACTTATCTTAAGAATTGTTAAAGTCAAAGCTAAATGAGTAAAGTATGAGCTACCTGCAGTTGATGTATTAAACTTCTTGATTCTATGGTTTATGTTTCAAGTTGTTGTTTTGTATGTTATGAACTGATTTCTGAATTGATTTTTGAACTGTATTCTGGCCCCACAAGTAACTTGTCACTGGTTAACTACATTTGCGTTGCTAAAAAGCACAAAATATATGAGTTCATCGAAACTGAAGTAGTTAATCCATCACTTTGTATTGTCTTGAACCATTTGCTATCTTGTTTGATTAATAAGCTGACATGCTCTCAAATCCTCAATGGTCCTTGTTGGAGATGTTTTGGGATTTTAGATAAGCTGCTAATTACGTGTCATTATTTATTTTGAAATGAATTGTTAATAATTGATTTATATTCTTTGCTTATTTGTGTCCTTGTCATTGTTGCAAGTGCATAATGACTGCCTGAACGGTCTGTATAGAGGTGATATGAGTTATGGGGTGAGGGATTTATTATAAAAGCTTTATTCAAGGGTGTGTGATATTAGAGTCAGGTAACCAAGCCTATGGGAGGTTGCTAGGTACGTATTGTTGTATTCAGAATTCTCTTTCAATTTCCTATTATTAAGATGTTTAGTTTTGTGTGAAAATATATTGGCATAACGAAGCATGTTTGACTGATTTTGGGCATGAGCTTATTATGATAGCTGCTAATGCAACTAGTCTTATTTTCCTTCTGCCTTGAAGTAACTATTTTTAGCTATCGATTGTCTTTGAGCTTTTGCTATCATCTATATTGATTTCTATTCATTATTTGTTCTCATCTGCCGTTTATTTACCCCAATCCACATTTGTAGATGTTTTAAATGAGTGTGGTGATGGCATCAGTGTTTGGCGCCATAATAATCGACCCTGTCATCAATCTTGCTGCTTTGAGATTTCTATGATTGATCTTTCTTCTTTGATTCTGTTGTTTTTGTTTTTTAATATATGACACCACACTATAATTGATTACTGGCACTTCAGCAATATGGTGTTGTCATTTATAATCAGCTGGTGAGTGTTGAGAGGTGCCGTTGGAGTTTGTTTGGACCTTTGGTGGTTTAGTGACATTTTATATTGATAGATTTGGGCTTCTTAGTCTAAACTTTACAATCTTCATTGTCTGATTTCATGAAATGAAGAGACTAAGGGAGCACAATATTGTTCATCACGATATGGTGGAACTACTTTGATTCACCACAGAACCATGGAATAGCCGAGTAGCTTGAAGTTTATGTGCCAGAGACTAGCTTTTCCATGCACAACCCTTATTCTTTCAGCTGCTCCTTGTGTTTAAAAAGTAAGAACTGAGTTCATCATCTTCGTAAGTAGTTTGTGGTTTGTATTGACTGCTAATGCTAGAGTATGAGATTATTTTGGTGTGTAATGTATATTTGGGACTGGAGGACTTGTCTTTTCCAATTACCCATGATAAATAGTAATTGTTCATTTTTTACTGGTTGGTTGTTCTTTGTAGTTTATACTTTATATTTGCGCATGCTTATATTTCAAACCCTGATGAATTTGACCTGACAGGTTCTCTGAAGCTCATCAGTTTGGGAAGCCTATTGATAAAAGGGGCTTGAAATTGATGAAATTCTGTGCTACAGTTGTTATGGAGGAATATCCTAACTTCATATTTTCAAATATTTAGTGATGTATATAGGTATAAATGCTGCTTATCTGCTTGCTCGCATTGAATCTTGAATGTTATTATTTGACTTTTTACTGTTTCCTCTTGCAGTATTATTGAAAAAGGAGTCCAAATTTTACCAAAGACGTGAAAGCAGGTTTGTGCTCAGGGTACCACACTAGTGATCGCATTTTGTTATGAAGACGTTGAAGGTTGCTAATTGTATACGTAGCGCTTTTGGGTAGTAACATTGCTATAACTTTTGCTATTGATAGGAAAATGAGAACATTCTAACATCAATTGACATAATTTATGTTTTGGACTCTTTATGTAATGATTACATATTTTTGGTTTGTAATATACATATTCTAAATATATATATATATGTTTTATTTGAAATTCTACTTTTGGAAGTGGTTGGATTATGTGCAACTAAAATGTATATTTCCGCAGTATATTTGGTTAAAAGATCGATGATTCGTTGCAAAGAATGTTGTGACTTTAGATAAGTTTTTGCAACAAAAAAATTGTTGTTGCAAAAACTGTATGGTATGATATTTAATACGTTTAGTAACGACAAAAGTTGTTGCGAAAGGCAAGTACCATTAGAAATGAGAACATTTTGCAACACCAAAAGTCGTTGCAAAAAGAAAACTAGCAAGAAAAGGATAACTTTTGCAAAGTAAACTGTCGTTGCTAATCAAGATGTATTGCAACAACTATTGTTGTTGCGTAAGACCGTATATATGTCGTTGCAATAAGTAGTACATTAAATTTGGATACAGGTGTTTTTGGCAACGACATTTTAATAGCAACGACAAAAGTCGTTGCAAAAACAACGTTTTTTGGCAACGAAAAAAGTCGTTGCTAATGCTTTCGCTACAGCTATACCCGCAACGACCTTGCAACGACAAAAGTCGTTGCTAAAGCTATTTACAGCAACGACTTTTGATCTTTTGCAATGACTTTGATCGTTGCAATAAATGGATTTTCTTGTAGTGAATGTTGAAGCATTTCTTGAAGTTCTTGAAGATTCTTGAAAAATTGCGCAAATAAGGGACTAAATCTTGGCCGTGTAATTTGCGGTTTTTCCAAGATCTTGGGCAGCAAGTATTCTTGTAATTTTTAGCTTAAAATCTGTTGATTATCTTGTTAATTATTTATTTAGATAAGTTTTTAGGATATTTTCTTGATTAGATAGTTTGTTAGAGTTTTTTAGGCAAGATAAGATCAAGATGCAATGAGAAGGTGGCATGCTTATCTTGTTGTGTGTCTGTGTGCATGGGGGGGGGGGGGATGAATTTCCTATGTAATATGCGTGTATTTTTGTTGAAAATAGTTCGGAAGTTTATTCAAGGTTGTTTAGGAGTCCTAAGGTATTTGTACTATAAATACCCATGTTTTATTCAATAGAATTCAGACTTTGGTTATTGATCACAATTGTTAATCGTTATTTTGTGTGAGAGTTTCATACAAAATTACAAAAGGAATTCGAGTGTTTTGAGAGTTAAAAGCTTCAAAATATTCTCCATAGTTTTAGGATTTGTGATTGATTGTTCTCACAAAGATTAAAACAACCTTAGAATTAGATTGTTGAGTGTTCCAATATAACCTAAGTTCGTGAGTTTCGTTGATTGTGAGTGTTCCAATTTACGAATTTCTTTAAAATCGATCTACCTTAAGTTTAAGCCTTTAGTTTGAACATAAGATATAGATTAAGTGGTATCAGAGCAATGGCTGATCAAGAAAAACAAAATAAAACTTATAGTGATGAGTTTATTACACATCTAGCAGAACAAACAAACAAGTTGCAAGAATTGTTCTTAGGCTTGACGATGGAAGTTATTCGCCTCAAAGCTAAGCCTTCAACTAGTGATGATGATCGTGGTTTGAAGTGAATGAATTTAATGGCCAAGGTGATGTAGAGGCATACCTTGAATGGGAACTAGCATTGGAAAGGTATTTTGACTACAAGGGCATGAGTGAAGATAAGTAGTACAAGATTGCTATTGCAAAACTATCTAAAATATGCTTCCATGTGGTTCAATGGCATCAAAAAGAGTAGGCAACGTGAGGGTAAGAGCAAGATCGAAACTTGGGACAAACTTAGGAATCTTTTGAGAAGGCGTTTTGCTCCCACAAATTATCAACAAGAGTTGTATGTTAGATTGGCGACATTGAAACAAGGAATCAAGCCTATTGAAGATTACATTGTTGAGTTCGAAAAACTAACAATACAATGTGAAGTTGAAGAGAGGGAGGAGCAAAGGATTACACGTTTTATTGGAGGTCTTAACATGGATGTGCGTGACAAGATTGAGTTGCAACCTAACTTATCCTTTGATGAAGTTAGCAAAACAGAGTAGTATTAGATAAGCAAAGGAAGAGGAGCGTAACTAAGCCATCACCTAAGCCTTATCAAGGGTTTAAGGCTACAAGTTCAACTCCTGCGAGTGAATCTAAAATTGAAGCAGAGTAGTTTGTGACTCTAAGTAGTGATAAGGGAAAGAAGATTGAGACACTTGATGATGGTATACCTAAGGTAACATGTTTTAAGTGTAAAGGGTATGGCCATTATAAGAAAGATAGTCCTACTTCTAGACTGTTGACCATGCGTGAGATGAAAGAGATTGATGAATACACCTATGGACTTCAACAAGCCAGGGAAGAGGAAGGTGTCAAGGAAGAATGCAAGCCAAACAGTGACTCTGAAGAGGAGGAAGTTTATGAGAACAACTTGGTTCTTATGAGGGTTTTACATTCAACGTGAAAATATCTTTCACACTCATTGCAAGGTGCAAAATTCTACTTGTAGTTTGTTTGTTGATGGAGGTAGTTGTGCAAACGTAGTTTCATCTAAACTAGTTGATAAACTACAATTAAAAACATCAAGACATCCAAAACCTTATAAGCTAAAGTGGCTTGATGATGATAATGAAGTGAGTATCCGAAAGCAAGCTCTAGTAAAATTTTCAATTGGAAAATTTGATGATGAGGTAATTTTTGATGTTGTTCCTATGGATGCATGTGATCTATTACTTGGTAGACCTTGGCAGTATGATAGAAAAACTATTCATGATGGTGAGTCCCAATGTGTATAAAGTCTTCAAAGAGGAAAAGATGAAGGTATTGCTCCCACTTTCGCCTAGTGATCTAAACAAGAAGAAAAAGGAGAAGCCCAAAGATGACAAGAAGGTGTTGTTTTTGTCACAAAAGCAATTTGAGAAGGACATGGGTTCTTGTGATTTCGTATACCTCTTGGTTGCTAAGGAAGTAAAGAGCTTGGAAGACATTGATCATCCTATTCTACAAGAATTGTTGCGTGAATTTGAGGATGTATTTCCAGAAGATTTGCCTCAAGGGTTGCCACCAATTCGTGGTATTGAACACCAAATTTATTTGATTCCTGGTGGTCCCATACCTAACAAGCCACCATATAGATGCAATCCAGAAGAAACAAAAGAGTTACAAAGGCAAATTGACGATCTTATGGAGAGAGGGTTTGTACGTGAAAGTATGAGTCCTTGTGCAGTTCCTAATTTTCTTGTGCCTAAGCAAGATGGGACATGGAGAATGTGCATTGATAGTAGAGCCGTAAATCACATAACTATCAAGTATAGGTTCCCTATCCCTAGGTTGGATGATTTGCTAGATGAGTTGAGTGGTTCCCAACTATTTTCAAAGATTGATTTACGTAGTGGGTATCATCAAATTCGTATGAAGGAAGGGGATGAATGGAAGACGGATTTCAAGACAAAGCATGGTCTATATGAATGGATGGTTATGCCTTTTGGTTTAACTAATGCTCCTAACACGTTCATGAGGCTTATGAATGAGGTATTGTGTCCTTTCATTGGTAAATTTGTTGTGGTTTATCTTGATGATATTTTGGTGTATAGCAAGGATGAAAATGAGCATATGGATCATCTTCGTCAAGTTTTTGAAGTTCTAAGGAAACAAAAGATCTATGGAAAGCTAGAGAAGTGTGATTTCATGCAAGGTGAGATAAGCTTTCTAGGCTACATTGTTTCGCATGAGGGTATGAAGGTGGATCCAAAGAAAGTTGAAGCTATTGCATCATGGCCTATTCCTACAACAGTTACTCAAGTGAGATCTTTTCATGGCCTAACTTCGTTTTATAGGAGATTTATTCGTAATTTTAGCACTATTATGAGTCCTATAACTGAATGCACAAAACAAGGCAAGTTTGAGTGGACTAAGCAAGCTCAACAGGCGTTTGACTTAGTGAATGAAAAGATGTGCAATGCTTCTATTCTAGCACTTCCTGATTTCACTAAACCTTTTGAAGTTGAGTGTGATGCAAGTGATACAGGGATTGGTGCAGTTCTCATCCAAGGAGGGAGGCCAATTTTTTACTTTAGTGAAAAGGTAGGGGGAGGAAAGTTGAATTACTCTACTTATGATAAGGAGTTCTATGCCATGATTAGAGCATTGGATGATTGGAGCCATTATCTAAGACCACAAGCTTTTGTGTTACATTCTGACCATGACTCATTGAGACATATCAATAGTCAACAAAAGCTTAATGTTAGACATGCTAAGTGGGTGGAGTTTCTTCAATCTTTCAACTTTGTTGTGAAATACAATGCTGGTAAGGCTAATGTAGTTGCAGATGCACTTTCTAGGAGACATAATTTGATAGCAATGGTTGATTCAAGAGTGTTGGGATTCGAAATCATCAAGGAGTACTATGATCAAGATGGAGATTTTGGTGACATATATAGGCAATGCATGCAAGAAGCAATTGGTCATTTGATCTATATCTTACGTTCAAACTAAGGGCTTAAACTTAAGATAGATTGATTTTAAAGAACTTCGTGAATTGGAACACTCACAATCAACGAAACTCACAAACTTAGGTTAGATTGGAACACTCAACAATCTAGTTCTAAGGGTGTTTTAATCTTTGTGAGAACACTCAATCACAAATACTAAAACTATGGTGAATATTTTGAAGCTTCTAACTCTCAAAACACTCGAAAATCCTTTTGTAAATTTGGGTGAAAATCTCACACAAAATAACACATAACAAGTATGAACAATAATCAAAATCTGAATTTTATTGAATAAAACATGGGTATTTATAGTACAAATACCTTAGGACTCCTAAACAATCTTGGATAAACTCCCTAAACTATCTAGGAAATAAAACAACTCCTAAACGACTTAAAACACACGCACAAACACAAGAAATTCGGCTCTCATAAGATAAACATACAACAAGATAAGTATTCCACCTCATCATTGCAAGTTGATCTTATCTTGCCTAACAAACTCTAAATAAACTAACTAATCAAGAAAATATCCTAACAACTTATCTAAATAACTAATTAACAAGATAATCATCAGATTTTAAGCTAAAAATCACAAAATATCTTGCTGCCCAAGAACTTGGAAAAATCGTCAAAAACACGCCATTTTGAACGCCAACTTATACTCGTCAAGTGTTTGAACGCCAACTTACACTTGCCAATGTTGAACGCCACTTATGCTTTGTCAATGTTGAATGCCAACTTATAAACCTTCCTTTCCAAGTGTTGAACGCCAAGTAATTAACCTTGAACGCCAATTGAACGCCTAGTGGTGTGTGGCCTTATTCAAGCATGAGTGTTATGCAACAATGACCATGAGCTAATCCAAATCCATGTAACCCAAATGAACGCCACCCTTGAATCTCAGGGCGACTTAGAATCAACTCTTTCTCGTCAATGCTTGAGTCTGCTTCCTGATCATCCTCCCTTTCTTCAAAAGGAATTGTCCTCAATTCTTGAATCTTTTCAATTCTCGCTTTTACTTGTTTATGTAACTTCAACATGTTCTCAGCTTGCTTCTTTGCATCTTCATGGATATACTCGTTTTTAGGAATAGCAATCAAATCAATAGGCGATACCATAAACACTTCAAAGGTTGAATGTTAGTACATAGGTAGGTGTCCTATTGTACGCAAATTCTGCATGACTTAGTTTTCACATCCCAATCTTTGCCAGTTTTACTCACAAGTCCCCTAAGCAACAAACCAATTGTTCTATTAGTGACCTCAGTTTGTCCATCAGTTTGTGGATGATGAGAAGTGTTGAACAAATACTTTGTACCAATCATTTTCCATAAACCCTTCCAAAAGTAACTAAGAAACTTGCTATCACGATCAGAAACAATGGTTTTAGGAACCCTATGCAATCGAACAATCTCTTTAAAATATAAAGAAGCCACTCCTATAGCATCCTCAGTTTTGTGACAAGCAATAAAGTGCGCCATCTTTGAAAACCTATCAACCACAACCATGATTGAATCCTTACCCCTTTGTGTTCTTGGCAAAGCAACAATAAAGTCCATGCTCACATCCTCCAAGGCCTTTCTGGAACAGGTAGTGGAGTGTATAATCCCTTATGAATCGTGCTTTTTAATCGTTGACAAGTACCACAACGAGCTAGAATTGCGTGCACATCTCCCACCATCTTTGGCCAATAGAAGTGTTCTTGTAACAATTCAACTGTTTTGTTGATGCCAAAGTGTCCTGCAAGACCCCCTCCATGAGCTTCATAAACCAACAACTCCCTTATAGCACACTTAGGGATACAAAGTTTGTTGTTTTTGAATAGAAAACCATCAACCAAGTTGTAATGTCCAATTGCTTCTTGTGTGCATTGCTTATATATGTCACCAAAATCCTTATCTTGATCATAATATTCCTTGATGATTTCGAATCCCAACACTCTTGAATCAACCATTGCTATCAAATTGTGTTTTCTTGAAAGTGCATCCGCCACTACCTGTTCTTGGTGATTCTTGATCATCATAATTATGCTAAAATGCATGGAGGACAGATTCTTGAAAATTTCTTGATTAAAAGATTGGATATTGAAGCATTTCTTGAAGATTCATGAAAAATTGCGCAAATAAGGGACGAAATCTTGGGCGTGTATTTTGCAATTTTTCCAAGATCTTGGGAAGCAAGTATTCTTGTAATTTTTAGCTTAAAATCTGATGATTATCTTGTTAATTATTTATTTAGATAAGTTGTTGGAATATTTTCTTGATTAGATAGTTTGTTAGAGTTTTGTTAGGCAAGATAAGATTAAGATACAATGAGGAGGAGGCATGCTTATCTTGTTGTATGTGTGTGTGCATGGGGGGGGGGGCGAATTTCCTATGTAATATGCGTGTATTTTTGTTGAAAATAGTGAGGAAGTTTATTCAAGGTTTTTTAGGATTCCTATGGTATTTGCACTATAAATACTCATGTTTTATTCAATAAAATTCAGACTTTGGTTATTATGCACAAAATGTTATTCGTTATTTTATGTGAGAGTTTCATACGAAATTACAAAGGGGATTCGAGTGTTTTGAGAGTTAAAAGCTTCAAAATATTCACCATACCTTTAGGATTTGTGATTGAGTGTTCTCACAAAGAATAAAACAACCTTAGAATTAGATTGTTGAGTGTTCCAATCTAACCTAAGTTCGTGAGTTTCATTGATTGTGAGTGTTCCAATTTACGAATTTTTTTAAAATCAATCTATTTTAAGTTTAAGCCTGTAGGGTGAACATAAGATATAGATCAACTAATCTTTGAAAACACCTGAGAACCATACAACTCATCCAATCTAGGTTTAGGAAACCTATATTTGATGGTAATGTTGTTTACTGCACGAGAATCAATGCACATTCTCCACTTCCCATCCTTCTTAGGCACCACAAAAGTAGGCACTGCACATGGACTCATTCTTTCTCTCGCATACCCTCTAGCCATCAACTCTGCAATTTGCTTCTAAATCTCTCTTGTTTCTTCTTGACTACACCTATAAGAAGGTTTGTTTGGAATTTGAGCACCAGGAATGAGATCAACCTGATGTTCAATACCTCTAGTTAGAGGCAAACTATGAGGTAATTCATCTAGAAATTCATTGAGCAATGGTTGCAACACTCGTGGAATTTCGAGTGATTCTCCTTTTACTTCCTTATCCACGAGCATAAAAACTAACTCACTATCCTTTACTTCTTTCTCCAACCCCTTTTCCCAATTAACAAAGCACCTCTATACTTACTCATGTTTGATTTAGGTTTAGAAGTCATTAGGGGCTTCAAAGCATAGGGCTTATTCTTCACATGTTTCCTCACAATGCACACATTTGTTCTTCCATTAAACTTCACAAAACTATCATATTGCCAAGGTCTCCCCAATAGAATATGACATGCATCCATAAGACATACATCACAAAGCACTTGATCTTCATAATTTTCAATCTTAAATGCAATCAAAGCTTGTTTAGCTATCTTGACATCACTTGTGTTGCTGAGCTAACGAAGTCTATAAGACGCCATATTAGTGCAACTTCCTGTATCTATGATTACATCACATAACTTACCCTGCACATTGCACCTTGTAAGAAATATCTTGTCACGTTGACTCTCCATGAGTGGTGTTGGTTTTGATTGAAGAACTCTTCTCAAAACCAAACTTTGACCCCTTGATTCAGGATCAAACTCTTCCACTTCGTCTTTATGAGTATCATACCTTACGTGATCTTCTTCTCCTTCTTCCTCACATTCTTGCTCCTTTTCTTCAAAGTTTTCTCATCCCCCCAATTTCTAGTGGTTGTAACCCTAGTATGTGGGCAATTCTTTTCGAAGTGACCTTGTCCCTTGCACTTGAAACAAGTTCTAGTGCCAATAGGCTTAGAAGAGGAACCCTTATCCTTTGTAAAGGTTGAAGTCTTGGAATTTTTGTCAAAATTGAGTCTTGGAATTTTTGTTCAAAGGTTTTAGCGAAACTCCTTGTTTTGCGGGAGTTTTGTCTCTCCACCCTTGACGCCACCTTGCATACTTCTTCAAACGTCCAATAGGGTTGTAGCTCTACTTTTTCCCTAACATTCTCATCCAATCCAGCCACAAAACGTGCCACCTTATGATCCTCTTTCTCCTCCAAGTCTCAAATCATTGTGAGATTTTCAAACTCCACCATGTATTCCTCAACACTTTTTCGATTTTGCCTAAGTGTATGCATCTTGATGAAATATTCTTGTTCGAAATCTTAGGGCACAAAACGCTTCCTTATATCCCTCTTAATTTTGGTCCATGAGGCTATCTTGGATTTTCCATCTTTCTCTTTTGTAATCCCTCAAGCCACAAACTTGCATAGGATGTGAGTTTCAATTCAACAACTTTGTAGGATTTATGATCATCATATTCCTTATACATGAAAATCCTTTCCACTCTACGAATCCAACGTAGAAATTTGTTTGGATCCATACCACCTTCAAATTCAGGAATTTCTAGTTGAAGGATTCGATCATCATCTCTATTTCTTACTTTCTTTTTGCGTTTTGTTTTTGGATCATCATCACTCTTACTCGTTGAATAATCCATAACAATCCTTGGTTTTCCAACACTCCTCACTCGAATTTTCTTCCTCGGAATCAAATGATTTCTGCATCGTGGATTTGCTCTTGCTTGGTGCTTTTCAAATATAAGCAACCACCTTTATTACCTCAATCAAACGAGTTTTTAGTTCTTCAATTTCGTTTTGCATGCGCAACTCCTTTCATGAAATTTGCAGGAATTCCATCACCATCACCTTCCACGATTATTAATTTAAGAATTTATGAGTCAAGAACGCTTGAGAATTATAGCCCTCTCAACGAAAGCACCAAAAGTTGATGTGAATATTGATAGGAAAAATCGCCACTCACAACAAGAAATTCTAGTTTCAAATTCTCAAAAGACAATCACCAAGAACTTGAATCTAGTCTTGAATGATTTTATGAATTGACTAAAATTGTAAGCACCCTCAATACCTAAAACTATTCTCACACGTGAATCTAAACCTCAAAGCACCAATTTATCTAACAAAAACAAAGCACAATTGTTTTTGGACGAAAACAATAAAAAAAACGCACAATGTAAAGTGTATTGTTTTCAAACTCTCAAACTTAAGGTTGTTACAATCATAGTTGAGGCTATTTATAGTATAACCAACAACTAAATTCTAACAACCATCCAACAACCTAACAAACAAAAAACACACGCCTACCTAAGGCTTATCCAACCGGATAAGAACAACACGTACACACAACTAACTTTGATCTTATCTAAACTAACAAATCCTAACAAATCAAGATTTTATCCTAACAAACGAGAAAATCATCACAAAATCTCCTGAAAAACACAAAAATATCGAAAGCCCTAGAAGTTTTGAAAATCGCTAAAAACACGCCATTCCACTTGCTCTATTTTTGTGCTATTTTCAAGATTTGCCTTCAATCTTCAAGAAACCTTGTAACAACGAATCTTTTAATCAATAAACCTTCAAGAAAACATTTCCCTTGACCTTTAGGTAGAAAATGATGACCAAGACTCAACAAGAAACAAAACACACAGTGCCTTATATAAAAGAAAAAAAAAACCTAGTAAATGCACTGGGAAAAAACCCATAAGCAAAAACCAACTTTTCCATAATCACGTGTGTGGTTTAAGTGCATGTGACCATGCACACGTAATTACTAGCCTTAGATGCCCCTAATAGCCTTGTGTCACCAAAAGCCACTAGCTCACCCAAAGTTGCATCCTTCCTAGCTGCTTCCATCAAACCATCGAAGTTATCATCAACGTGGTTATCTTGATTCATATCATTGAACTTGTGCATTGATTGTAAATTAAATTTCATGTTTAGTTCACAAGCATGTTAGT
Source organism: Suaeda aralocaspica (assembly GCA_016808085.1). Lineage (NCBI taxonomy): Eukaryota > Viridiplantae > Streptophyta > Magnoliopsida > Caryophyllales > Amaranthaceae > Suaeda > Suaeda aralocaspica. Next base: position 33,547 of record PYUH01000804.1, read on the forward strand.
AACAATAAAATATAGTTGACGCATTTACCATGCCCTATGATGATTTTTAAATGTCCTAAATGCTTATTAGCCTCAAGAGAATTTACCATATTATATTACAGGAGATTCATTACAAGAACTAAGATCAAGTTTAATTTCAAGAAACATTGAGATTCATTTATTTAAGCAAGAATCAAGTTATTTCGGTCACTTTAGTGACCAAGGAAAGTAACAAGTGTATTCTTAAGTTAATGGGTGTAGCAAGGAAAGTAGTTATTCAAGAACTTAAATACTATGTAATAAAGTTTTGGTGCTCACTAATATTGAAGAAGTAAATTGGCTTGTGATCATGTTTCTTGGTTTGTGTTGTTATGCTTGCAGATGCTTGTTTGTGTGAAAGTCGTCACTCAATAATTGATTGGTTATGTAAAGTAAAAGAGTGATTCGCACAATACTTCTTAAAGCCTATATGACATAAGTATGAACATATAGGAGAGTCGTGTGACTCTAGATTTGATCAATCTCCTTAATCTGAGTACAAAAGTTAGACCTCCGTATTAATGTGTGGCATTCCCACCAAAAAAGGGTGATAGCTTATTACTATTAAAGAACCAACTTGGATAGCTATGATAAATTGTGTTGCATAAAGAACTCTAGATCATATACTTATTGCATAAAATCTTGAAACTTTAGAGTTAAAAAAAAATAATAATAATAATAAGAAAAAACACTGATAAATTGTGTTGCAAGTTCTCCATGTTTAGGATGTCAAACTAAATACAGCAGCCCATTCATTTTACATAGCATAGATAAATTCCATCTACTCAAAGTTGGTGAAGAAAGGATTTATTTCAGCATCAATTTCTCGGTATTGATAAATCAATTAACTTTGCCTCAATGCAGGCCCTCTGGGTAAAGCCATGCCACTTGTATACCGTAATGTTGTCGTATCAATTGCTTATCACCAAATAACTACCAATATAGCTCAAGTTATGTTTAACGATAATAAGCCATGTGTCTAGATGACCCTAAAGGTGAAGCACCAAAACCTGAGGATCTTTGATTCAGGGCAGTAGAATTTACAGGTTTCTTCTTCTTGATTTTGATCTCTGATCGCAACCATGACTCAACCACAGAGAGAAGATTACTGGAATTTTTCAACTCATGAAGCTCAGTTAGCTTGTCTACCTTCTTCAATTCTCCCTGTTGGATGTATGCTAGATGAGTTGCCCATGTCTCTAAACCATCAAATATGTGGGTTGCATAAACAATCGTAGCTCCTCTCTGCATGTTGCCATTTCAGATAATAACATTCTTTTCTAGTCAACAACAGGATATGAACATGAAAATTCATTTTTTGCCTAATTTATAATTTAAATTTAAAGATATTTAGTTTATTTTATCGAGTATGCTATCTGCTTCAACAGAAAAACAAGGGTGTTTTATACAAATTCTTTCTGTCAATAAGAAATTTATTAATTTTTCAAAGAAAAAATCCCAATATATTTTTATCTAATAGAGGATGGAACTGAATGATATGTATGCTAGGATCATCCTCCCAAACCTCATCAGCCCACTACAATGATTATGCAGCTGTTTGCCAGGAAAATGATTTCAGGGCATTTTATACAACCAAAAGATAATTGAAAAATAATATAGAAAGCAAAAGGATGTGATTTGCCAGACAGAACTTGACAATATGATATTCTAGCTTTACACAGAAAATACCTGATTACACTCATCCTTAAAAAATTCAAGCAAATCCATCCTTGCAACTACATCAAGATCAACAGTAATTTCATCCAACAAGAGGACCTACAGCGTATGGAAAAGAAATCATAGAATTACAGCAATTAGTACTTATGAGAAAGGGTGTTTAGTAGGAGATGACGAGTGAAGGGTATCAAATAGTAGAAACACCGTCATGCAGAATCATATAAAGGGTAGCAATATATAAAACACCTCTTTGTTTAGTTATGAGCACAAATAACTGCCAGTCTGTCAATAGCATCCTTCCATAGTAATATTTGTCAGTAACAAATTACCAATAGCACATTAGCACATGCTTTCAAGGCTGCTTAAACACACGTTTGAACTTTGATATATGACAAATGAAACAAAAACATACAATAAACCTCTCCAGAAGGGAATACGAAACAAATTACCTTGAACGGATGAAGAAGACCCAAACAGATCTGGACTCGTCTTCTTTGACCATCAGATACCTTATGCATTCGCCATTGTAAATTGATATCAAGCAATTCAATTAGTCTTTCTCTTCTCTCAGGATTAATGCCTTCAACTACAGTATAAAAGAATATATGTATAACCTCAATCTGAAATGCCAAGGTGCAATAGTACTGCCTTCTATAAGGTACAAGCTTTAGGATGTCATTCCAAACATTGGAACAAACAGATTTTGCAGTATATGACATGACAATGTTCTTATAAATGCAGACTTGATTATGCATCAAGAAACCTGTATTTCACTCTGAGCTAGTTGACTTATCATGTAGCCACTAAAGGATTCTTACCAGCAAAAAATGTAATACAAAAATGCCAAAGGATGGGTATGTGAGGAATCAATACCTCCAAAAATCATAAGTCCAGCTGAGATATCTCCTTGGAGAGGAACATCACCCTGACATTTCAAATGATGACAAAAGTTAAAAGCCACAAATTGTGTAATAATAAGTAAAAATAATGACAAGCTATGGATGAGAGGTACAGAAACAAAAGAATGATAGAGCACTATCAAGGATTAAAGCATTAGGTGATGAGTGTCATTTAAGACACTCTAAAGTAGAGTAGTGTTTTTTGGCTTGTTTTAGTGTGTTTTAATAGATTTTTATTCATTTCATCTTAGTTTGGATTGGTTTTTGGTATTTTCTAGTTTTTATAGGTGTTTTTTTTCTTTTTTTTTGGTATTAGGGAGCCACAAAGCCAAGATGAGAATCGATCCCAAGATCTCCCGAAACCAGGTGAGAAGCTCTAACCAATCGAGCTCTTCCTCACTCTCAGTTTTTTTTTATGTTGTTGAGTGTGAATAAATTGAGTTTACGTGCAAATTAGCTTTGGTTATACTATGTTTAGTTCATTTTTCATCTCTTTTCGGCTCTAATTGAGCACCAAAGTCATGTGTTTAGGTATTTGCGCAAAACAGTAATTGAGCGTTCATGAGGAAATCGCGAGGGACCCCCATAAGTGCGCATTCAGTTATCAGAGCACCGAAGTTGGAAAAATTAAAGAATGTCGGTTGACTGGGGGCCGCCAGTTGGGTCATGGTGACCAGCGGTCGAGGTTTTGGGCACCCGACGAATGCACCTGCGACCGCCTTGGGTCTTTCGGGTTGCCTGATTTTCATTGTCATATGCCTTAATTCTTCATTGTTTTGTAACCAACTTTTCATTTGTAAAGTTTTACTCATACTCTTAAAGAGTAAAGTATAGAGAAACTAGAGAGTGAGTACTAATTTCTTCTAAGTTTCTTGCAAATTTGTTCATGAATTCCTAGTTTTTGGTTAATTCAATTAAGTTATTCAATTTTCTTCACTTTTTGCTTGGTATTGTACTTTATTTCTTGAATTTGTTCTGTTCATAGTAGTAGTTTGGGTTTTTGGTATGAATTTGTAGATTTTTGTAAATTCTTAAGTTTTTGTTTGAATTTTGAGTTTAATTCATAATTTGAAGTATTAATATGAAAACCTATATGAATTGCCACAAATTTGTGATGTTTTGTGAGAAGTTCCTTAGGAAGTTGTAGGGAAGCTTAATATAATGTTATAGTTGCATTAGGAGAATGAATTAGTGTTTAGTTTGCTTGTAAGGTCATAAATTGAGTGATCCATTCGATTTACTTTGAATAGGAGTACATAACCTAGGATTTGGAATGAATTTGGGCATAAACTTATGGAAAACCATGGAAGTGTAACTATAGGTAAGTTCATTTTGGCTTGACAACATTATTGAGGAACATTTAGTGCTTCGAACCGTTCGCAGAAGTTAGGTGAGTTGCATTAGATAAGGTCTTGATGCCTGAGGACATAATCCAAGAGCATAAGGCCAAGAAAATAGCATTGCAATTTATGCATTGCAATTTATGTACAGCCTGTTTAGCTAGTAAAATTCCCCAAACTTGTTAACTACTCCCTTTGTTCCGTTTTGACTTCCACATATGCCAATGCACTTGTTTGACCTTAAATATCTTTTGTTGTATAAATGTAAAAGTTATAATAATTGGATATTAATAACATACTTATTGAGATGAATCAAACAAGACCCATATGACTATATTATGTTTTATATTGAAAGTAATTTACAAGATTCTTCCATCTCATGAATAGTGTCAAAACTCCAAATGTATTTAACATAAAGGAAAGAAGGGAGTATGATATTATATTAAGTGGAACTACACGCCAATAAACAAGGCTTAGAACTAGCTTACATTATTTTGACATGCATTCACACAATTCACTCCAATGGAATTTGACCTTACTTGCCGCTAACCTAATTTGTTTCTTTGGCTAAGGGATTTGTAAGTTTATAAATTGGTTTGAAGTATATTGTGTTTGCTTTCCAACGACATTGCATAATATTCCAACTTCATTAGGACTAAGCATAAACATGGAAACAAAACACCTAACAGCATCTTGCTTGCTATGTCTAGGAAACCAAGGTAAACCAACATGTGTAACAGAGCATGGCAGGAGTGCCTATTGGAGTAGGCTGCTTGTCTTCTTTCTTGGACAATAAGATGATGTCAAGCTATATCAATATACACCGAAATCAAACATGCAACAAAATATTTTCTTCAAAGGTATGTTTGCTATTGTTAAAGTTTTGTTGTTTTCATTTATTTTTTGGAAAAGAACAAAACAATCTTGGCTAAGGGTCTCTTTTTATTTTTATTTTTTTACAGGAAGGTGTTTAAATAAACTCCACTTCCATTTTCATTAAAAAAAATTAGAAAAGTAAAAACAAACTCTTAAAGTGGTTTTAGGGTTTTGGTTTTCGAAACAACTATCAAACACACACACACTCTCTCTCTCCCACTTTCTTCTCCATCTAGTCTCCAACATGCAAACCGGCTCTTGATTGCTACCAAACACTTCTCATACAAAAACCTCAACCATGAATCTTTACAAGTTAAAATGTGAGGATGGAAGTTAATTATTCAAATAGTAACCACATCCCATTGGTCCACATGTACCATTGAACAACGAAACCACTATTCTCTCACGTGTGTATCATGTGACAAAGGCTTCCTCATCCCATCTGCAGCTCGAACATTCTTTTCCTTCCCCTCCTCTCATTCATTCTCCCTCTCCACCACTCCTCTCTACCACCTTTTTCCCAAAGGCCTCACCAATTTTCAAAGAACAAACTATAAATAACTCATAACTTTCCATGGATAGTGAACAAAAAACAGCAACAACAACAGCAGTAGGAGTTGGTGGTTTCGGATCTTCAAATTTGCCAATTTCGGTAATTTAGGATTTTGATCTTGAATAATTAAGGGGTTAGGGTTTCGATCTTGAAGTTATAGGTTAGGGTTTTTTATTGTTGTCAATTCCACAATAATTTTGGGTTACTTTTATTCATTTTGTGATTTATGGTTAGTGGCTTCTGCCATGGCCTTTACCCAATCTTGATACAATGGTGGTAGGTGTTGCCTTTAACTAAATTAACCAAAAACCTTTACTTCAAAATTCCCCCATCCAAGGTATACCCTCAATTCCAAAAAATTGATATCACAAAACCACTAACTTTTGTTTCTTTTCTTCATTTTTTCATGAAAATTTAAACTATCCCTTATTGGAGATTGGGAGGCGAAATTGGAGATATTGGGAATTGATCGACGGAAAATGCATGAGAAGAATATAGTCCCACCTTTCAAGGAGAAGAAGTTGATCTGATCGAACATCGAGATCCTATTTCTTGAATATTTCTTCTACTACGGTTATTTTTTAATCTTGTAAAAGTTCCCTTTTTTATAAGTTTGTCATACGTTTACTTCTGATTTTTGTTGTGATGAATTTATATAGAGTTGAGAAAAGTATTCGTCCATTATGGAGGGGCTTCTAGGAGGGGATTGGGTGGGCTAAGGGTGTACAGGTGCAATGTTGGTAGTGGGAATGGAGGTTTGTGATTGAGTTGGGAGGAGGAGGTTTCTTTTCTTTAAAAAATAGTAATATTAATGATGATTATGATGGTAGTTATTGTTGTTACTTTTAAAATGACTTAGTTTTATTTTTTTATTTATGGATTATGATAACTCCGCCTGTCAGTGTTTTAGTGACATTCATTGCCGGTCTCAAGCCCGGATAAAGGAGGAGAGTTTGGCGGTAGGTTTGTGGAAGCCAGCTAGTAAAAATTTGGTCACATATCACGAACATGAATCAGATCATGGATATCGCGGGGTGTCCCCTACTACGTGACGCACTTCACTTCCTAGGCCCGGGTATAGTGAAAGGTATGCCCGGAAGCCACGCGCCAACCTGCCGCCTGGGGGGTGGTGTCAAATGAACAAGGTTTCCAGCATCATGGACAAGTGCGGGTAAAGAAGTTAGTCCAAGGAGACCGAGTAACGCTCCGGTAAGGAGGGTGGAAGGGTGGCAACAAGAGAGAAGGAGGAGAGGTAGAGGAAGACCAAAGCAAACTTGGATGAGGGTTGTTAGTGGAGATATGAGGGTGTTGGGGCTGAAAGAACATTTAGTGTCAAATAGAGAAGTTGGAGGAAAAGGATTTATGCTGATGAGTTTTACTACTCATATTGATTCATGTCTAGCCGACCGCAAATAAACGGTTATTTTACCATATACCCCTAAACTATTACAAAATGCACCATATACCCTCAATGTTTCTGAAATGCACCGTGTTCCCTTGAACATTTAGCTATATTCACAAGGTACCCTTATTTTCCTAAATTTAATTTAATTACCTTCTAATTAAGATATTAAACCAAATTAACCATTAATTATCTTAATTTCAACTAATTAATTTAACTATCAAAATTATTTTACCCACCACCACCTCACAATCCAAACCCACGCCCACCAAGGCCCATGACCGCCAAACCCATGGTGACCACCACGAAACCTATAGCATAGATTAGCCCACGACCACCAAACCCACGACGACCACCACCTAACCTAGAACCCAAATCCACCACCACTTAACCCAACAAATTCGAACCCTATTAACCCTAAGACAAGAACCTAGAAATTCGAAACCCACCTTAAAAAATTTCTTAAAACCCAAATTGATATTGAGTACTTAAAAGAATGAAACACTTCTTTACCTTTAAATTTACATCACATTCATCAATGAGAATGGCTCAATTAAAGAGGATGAAGGTGAAGTGAGGTTTGTAGAAAGAGAGAGGAGGAAGAAGGAAAAGATGAGTGGGGGGTAGTGAGTAGATAGTGATGAAGGAGAGTGATGGTTGTGTAATAGTAATTTGAATTGGTTAATGTAATTAATTGATTTAAATTAATATAAATAAAAGCAAGTCAAATTTAATATCTTAATTTGGAAGTAGTTTAGGGTAGATTAGCAAAATAAGGGTATATTGTAAATTAAGTTGAAAGTTCATGGGCACAAGGTGCATTTTTGAAACATTGAGGGCATATGGTGCATTATGCAATAGTTTAGGGGTATATGGTGAAATAGTCGTAAAAAAAAAAGTGATACCCCAACATTCCTTTCTATGATTGGATAACTGTGCTGATCATGAAAGAAGCTATGACGTACCATGTAACTATGTAAGGGAAACAAACAATAATTGTGCAATTTGCTTCTTTTATTTTTTTTTTTGTAGACTTGTAGGATATCCTTATAATGCGACTACTTTCTCTTTGCTTTGCTTATGAGTTTATTCTTATGACGATTCAAATAAAGAAAAAAAGGGCAAGGAGGATGGGGGGGATTGACAGATGGAGAAGTTGAGGATGCATTCACTTGATAAACATCTGATTCGTAAATTGCTTTTCATTTTTCTAAATTTGTATTGTTTGGTTGAAAGGATAAACAAATTATTTTAAAAACTTAATTTAAGAATCTAATAAAAGAACCACAAGGTTTTGGTTCAAGACGAGGATACAAAAGACATAAAAGACACGTGACAGGGGTACTTCGATGAATTGTTTAATGGCATTTAAGAAGGGGTCACAAGAGATATGTCAATGGATGCGTAGGAAATTCACATGGAATATGTGTGGAGGATTAGAAGGGTGGAGGTGTGGAGGTGTGGAGGTAAGGTGGGTATTGATGGGCTAACAGATTTGTTTAACAAGGTCTGGAAGACTTCAAGGACCCCACAAGATTGGCGAAAGAGCACTTTTTATAAGAACAAAGGAGATGCCCAAGATTGTTTTAACTATCGAAGGATCAAGCTATGAGCCACACTACGAAGTTGTGGGAGAGGGTGACAAAACTTAGGTTGAGGGCATGCACAAGCATCTCTGAAAACCAATTTGGTTTTATGCCTGGGAGTTCCACTATAGAAGCAATTCATTTGTTAAGACAAATGATGGAGTTCTATAAGGCGCGGAAGAAGGACTTCCATATGGTTTTCATTGATGACAAAGTCTCAAGAGATGTACTTTTGTGGGCAATGATGAAAAAAGGTATATCATGAAAATATATTGACCTGGTTAAGGATATGTATCGGAAGGTGTCCACAAATGTTAGGATTTGTGGTGGATTGACTAAAGACTTTCCTATAACAATTGGGCTGCACCAAGTGTCGGCGTTAAGTCCTTTTCTTTTTGCAGTGATTATGGATGAAGTAACAAGGTCAATCCAAGATGACGTACCATGGTGCATGTTGTTTGCGGATGATATCGTATTGGTAGATGAAACAAAAGAGGGTGTTAATACCGAATTAGAGCAATGGAGACAAAGGTTGGAGTTTAGATGGTTTAAGCTAAGTTACAGTAAGAGGGAGTATATGGAATGTCGCTTTGGGCCTCAGAGGAGGGTAAGTGATGCAGTGGTGAGGTTGGACGAAAAAGTCCTAGATATGAGGGAATGTTTTAAGTATCTAGGGTCATTTATCCAAAGAAATGGTGATATTGACCAAGATGTGACAAATAGGATTAAATCTGGGTGGTTTAAATGAAGGGCAGCAACGGGAGTATTATGTGACAAAAACATCCCGTTAAAGTTGAAGGGAAAATTCTACAGGACTGCCATAAGACCATACCAGTGTTGCTCAACGGTACAAAATGTTGGGCCTACAAGAAAGAGCACATTCAATCGGTAGGAGTTACTGAGATGCGGATGTTGAGGTAGTTGTGCAGGAACAGATAGAATCTAAAATGAAGTCATACGCCGAAAAGTTTGTGACGCAGACATTGCAAGCTAATTAAGGGAAAATCGCTTGCGTTGGTTCGGACATGTGAGATAGACATCTGAGGGAGCCTCGGTGCGACGAGTGGAAGGGTGGGATCATGGAGATCTTAAACAAGGTAGGGGAAGACCGAAAATGACTTGGTGGGAAGGGGTTAGAAAGGATATGAAGCTTTTAGATTTACAAGAGAACGAGGTTCTTGATCGCATGGGATGGAGGAAAATTTATGTGGATGACCACATGGAATGATCATTTTTTGGTTCATGTAGCCGACCCCAATTTTTGGGATTAAGGCTCTAACTGAATAATTGATTGATTGATTTTGAGAATCTAATCTTGGGATTTGGAGAATTATTTCTATGGCTATTTCACCATATACCCCTAAACTATTGCAAAATGCACCATATACCCTCAATGTTTCTGAAATGCACCGTGTGCACTTGAACATTTAACTATATTCACAAGGTACCCTTATATTCCTAAATTTAATTTAATTACCTTCTAATTAAGATATTAAACCAAATCAACCATTAAATGTTGATTTCAACCTAAATTATTTTACCTACCACCACCTCACAACCGAAACCCACACCCACACCCACACCCACACCCACACCCACCAAGGCCCATGACCGCCAAACCCATGGTGACCACCACCAAACCTACAACATAGATCCGCCCACGACCACCAAACCCACGACAACCACCACCTAACCTAGAACCCAAATCCACCACCACTAAACCCAACAAATTCGAAACCTATCAACCTCAAGACAAGAACCTAAAAATTTGAAACCCACCTTAAAAATTTCCTAAAACCCAATTTGATATTGAGTACTTTGAAAAATCAAACACTTCTTTTTCTTTAAATTTATTATCACATTCATTAATGAAAATGGGTTGATTAAAGATGATGAAGGTAAAGTGGGGTTTGTAAAAAGAGAGAGTAGGAAGGAGAAGATGAGAGGAAGTGGTGAGTAGGCAGTGATGAAAGAGAGTGGTGGATGTGTAAAAGTAATTTAAATTGGTTAATGTAATTAATTGATTTAAATTAATATAAATAAAAGAAGTATTTGGTAAAAGAAGTATATACTATGATTGCTTTGTATGTTTACTTCACTTTATGTTTTTATTTTCTAAATTAGATATTGGGAAGTCATTCTGTAATCATGAATGGATTTTATATTGCCGGTGTAAATTTATCTGGCTTTATGTGGCTGGGAAATCATGGTTCTATTTGCTGTCATTGGGTATTATATTCTCCAAATATCTTCCAAGTGCTTTTTTGCTTTATGTTCTTTAGAGAGAATTCTGTCCAATGTTTCAGGTGTTTTACTCTTGATATACAGCATACAAGTAGCCATTAAATTGGGTGCCGGAAATATAGAGAAAGTGTGCATTATAATTAACTGCAATTGATGAAATAGGATGCTGTTGGTGAAATTTTTATCCAAATAAGAATCAAGGCCCATCAGATAATCGCAGAGATGACGACTGGTAGTGAATTCGAATCAGAATAGTGACAGTTAGTATTCTTTTTCATCATTTAAAGTTATTTGTTAATTTCTTTTCATGTTTTGCACTTTGCACATTGGATTGGGATGTCGTCGAAGGTGGTATTGGGATCTTCTAAGATTTCTAATCCTTCAGTTTATAACCATAGATTTCCACTAATTAGTTTACCACTGACTCGGTTGTTGCTTTTATGGTGTTTGAATCATTGTTTTGGTTATATTGATGGAGTGCTTTTCCTTTGATGCTTCTGTTTTTAATCAGGCTTTTAAGGTACTAAGACTATTTTTAGTTTGGTGAATTGTTTATAGAGCAATCTCAACTTTATTAATGTTTTAGTATGCAGTGGATGGTAAATCCCTTGCTTGCATGCACCACTAACAAATGGTTTTTGAAATCATACTTTTGCACATTTGCTTTATAATTATTCGTTTTATGGAGTGATTTGAAACTTAGGGTGAACAAGATGAACTTAGATGCAGCATCTGACTCAACTGCCTCTTTAAAGACTTATTAACAGATGGAATCTGATTTTAAAGCATAAACTGATTATATTTTCCTGAATTAAATTATTTAATTTTATGGCAATTATGGCTTTTCCTTCGAATTTTGGATTATTTAGTTTGGTGATTTCAGGTTTGTTTTACTGTTTTGTGGGTGAGAATTTAACTGTTTTACTGTATGCTTTGGTTATGACACATTTTTGTGTTGTGTTTTTGCAGGCAAACTGAAGGGTGTAGAGTTTGGCTTGTTGAGAAGTGGATAGTATGGCATAGACATCTAATTATACATTTTTTTTTAAACTTGAGTTAGGCTGTTTGTGGCTTTCACTCTCTGAATCTTTTACTTCCTACACTCTAAATCTTTTACTTCCTAACCAACAGATTAAAATTGTATAGTTTGGTAGGCTGTAATGAATCACATGTTAGGCAAAGGGATAGTTTAGGCATTTTGTAATAAGTTAGGAGCTTCTAGAACAGTTTAGAATGTTAGATAGGAATTTGCTTATACATAGTAGGAGGGTAGGAAGGGGGATGTGAATTGGGAGTGAAAACTTTTGAGTATTGTGAGCTAAACTCACTAACAGAGTGTTGTAGGCTAAACCTACTTTAGAGAGTCATGGCCTTAAGCCATTTATCTTTGTAGTCTTTCATTCAAATTAATCAATACAATCTCACTGTTAGCATTATTAGTTCTAAATTTCTATTGGTATTAATATGAGATTTCAGTATTATCGTCCATTTATTGTTTAATTAGTCTGTCCGGGTCAGTTCATTACACTTGGTATTAGCGCGGCGGTCCTGCCACCTCAAGTCCTCAACCCAAAAAAAAAGCAAGCAGTAGCTATGAATCTATGATGGCTATGGCTGAAACAGATGCCTCTCAAATCATGAAGAGATGGATTAGAGAGGAGTTTGCATAAACCCAACACAAAAGGGATAGGGGGTGTCAAATCTCAATGAGGAACGAAGAATTTGAGAAGAACTTCAAATCCATGAATTTAATGGAAGTAATGTCAAAAATTGGATCCTTGAAAAGAAAGCCTTCTTTCGCTTTTTCAGTTGAGTGAGGAGGAGAAGTTAAAGGTTGCTATAATAGGATTGGGTGAAGATGCTAGGAAGTGGTTTGATTGTGAACACGTGGCAGCCGCTCATCAGTTGGGAGAAATTAGAGGTTCAGGTGGAGCATCTTTTTTATTCAGCAGCAGCTATTGAGATGGCGCGTGCAGTGATTGAAGCCTCATTGATGGAAAATACTGAAAATGATCTCAGGAAAAATTCAGACCTGGTTATGAAACAAGAAAATATGGTTCTTAGAACAACCACCACTAACCTTGGTGTTTTTGGTGAGGAAGAAAAGTAGGACCAAAGGGAGGAATCGCTTGTGCCTTTGATGCAAGTGAGTTTCCAAACACCGTCGACAATGAGGGTGGGGGAAAAGAAGGCTTCAGTGACGTCTAAACTTGTGACGCTTTGGGTGTGAAGAAGAATGGAAGAAAAGTGTTCATACCAAGCAATTGTAATGGAGGAGGAAGGATTTTTGGCTATGCAAGTGGTTTAGCTGGTGGCATAGGGAGCTGTACCCTTACCGAGGAAGGATTGAGTGGAGGATTCAGAGGATTTTGTTGCGGAGTGTATGTGATGGTTGAAGATGTTATAAGAATGTCAAGTGTTGGTCTTAGATCCGGTGATTTTGCAGGTGGCTACAGTGGTGGGAATCGAGTTGGTTTGGGACTGGTGATGCGGGAAGTGATGGATCTAGTGTAACACTAGGACTAACTTCTTCAGGTTGTATGTCTGATGCTCGAGCCACCGTTTGTGGTGATCGGAATGGTGATGTGAAAGGGTTTGCAAGGGGAGGATCGAATGCTTGTGGGTCTGGTGGTGGGCCCGGTAAACCGTGGGTGGAATGGTGAGAGTGAAGGAGTCAGGTAGTGGTTATTCCAGCGGTGGAATGCTCGTAGGTGGTGGAGAAAATTGGTTCAAAAAAGGGCTAGATCAAGGAATGTTTGAGCAAGGTGGTGCTGAATGTAGTGGATCTAGTGGTGGTGCCAGAAGTTGTTGTGGTGGTGGTGGGTCAGTCTTCTGTAACGAATCAAGGCCCACTCCCACTGATCCGTACATACAGTAGGAGGCCCAAGAAGAAGCCCAGCTCCAACGGTCTTCCTTAGCTCCCAATTGCAGCTTCTGTTTAAAAATCTACTCTTTTGGCACTACTAGCTTACTCTTTTGGCATTATTAGTTTATTTTCTTTGCATGTGTTCTAATTAAAGTTAGACTCCAAGTTGTTAGGACCAGCCATTAATATTTTGCTTTGCTATTTTAAGAGTTGTAGTAAGTTAAATTAGTAGTGAAGGGCTATTGTAACAATCATCCAGAAATTGTGAGACTACTTGGAGAGTTGTGAGCTAAACTCACTATTGGAGAGTTGTGAGCTAAACTCACTAAACCTTTTGGCTATCAATTAATCATCAATTCGAATCTCTGTTTTCTTTCAATTTCAAACTCTGTTTTAGTTCGTTAGTGTGCTCGTGCCTTACAATTGGTATCAGAGCAGCCATGGCTCCGGGGACCCACACGCATCGGCTTGAGGCTCTTGAGGGGACGTTGGAAGAGGTAAGCTCGAAGGTGGGCAACTTAGACGAGACAATCCAGCAGATTGTTTCCAGGGCTGTCGCATCCAGCATGGATGAATGGAGAAGGTCTGTGGAGGTGCGGCTCAATGAAGAGCAGACAACAGCCACTCGACAGTTAGAAGGACGACTGGACACTTTCCAGCAAGACCACGAGAAATATCTTGCTGAAATCAAGGCGTTGGTTGAGAGGAGAAAAGGGAGGCAGGCAGGGAGTTGCGAAGAAGAGGAGGTTGGAGAAACCAGGGGAATGGAGGCGAGAAGGCATGGAAATGGCAGGTACACAGCTCTCGAAGGGAGAGGGAATAGGAAATATCGAAAGCTAGAAATGCCCACCTTGGATGGAACCGACCCGGATGGTTGGATCTTGAGGGGAGAGCAATACTTCCATTTTTATCAGTTGCTTGACGTTGAGAAATTGCAGGCCGCAGTGGTATCCATGGAAGGTGACGCCCTTCAATGGTACCAATGGGAAAACAGGAGGAGGCCCTTTTTGTCTTGGGAGGACTTGAAGGAGCGAGTTTTGCTCCAATTTCGCCCCACCAACGCCGGAACTCTTCACGAGCAATGGTTGGCCATATCACACACAACACGGTGGCAGAATACCAGAGGTCCTTCATTGAGAAGGCGTTGCCCCTCGACGATGTGCCGGAGAGCATAATGAAAGGCCAATTTGTGAATGGTTTGAGGGAGGACATTAAGGCAGAAATACGGATGCTTAATCCGATAACTCTTGAACAAGCCATGGATTTGGCATTGTGAATTGAAGAGAGGAATAGAGTGAGCAACCTTAAGAAGCCCACTGCGACCCAAAACAAACCCACTACCTTTTCCTATTTCCGCAAAAGCCCGACCAACACCCTCTTTGGGGGAGGAGCGGCCGACAGTGCTTCCCACCCCAACCCAAGCAACAACACCACCTTGGTTAGCAAAGCAAGCGTGGCCAGCCCTAGGTCAATGGGGCAGAACTACTTCACCGGCCCGATGAGTTGAAATCAAAGCACCACAACCCGCTTCACGGAGAGGTTCGACGGTTGACGGAGAAAGAGCTGCAAGAGCGAAAAGCCAAAGGGCTATGTTTTAAATGTGATGAAAAATGGGGTGTGGGTCATAAATGCAAGGCTCGTCAACTAAGTGTTCTTTTGATGGAGGGCCACGAAGAGGAGGAAGAGGGAGAGCTTGCTACCATGGAGGAACCCGAAGAGGCTCTAGACGAAGCGCCCCCCGTGATTTCAATGAATTCCTTGGTGGGCTTGACAAGCCCGAAAACCATGAAACTAAGAGGGACCATTAACGGACATTCCGTGGTGGTGATGATTGATCCAGGAGCAACACATAACTTTATATCAGTATCGATTGTGACGGAGGTAGGACTGCCGGTTGTGGGGGATGGAATTTTTGGAGTGTCACTGGGTAATGGCGAGGCAGTGAAGGGAAGAGGGCACTGCCTTGGAGTCTGGTTGACTCTCAACGGGAAGGTGACGATTGAGGAGGATTTTCTACCACTAAAGCTTGGAAATTCTAATGTTATTATGGGTATCCAGTGGCTTGAAAAATTGGGGGTGGTCCGGACTAATTGGAAAATACGGGAGATGGGGTTCAAGTGGGGAAACAAGGAGGTCACCCTCAAAGGCGACCCCACCCTTACTCGAACAGCAGTGTCCTTGAAGGCTATGATTCGTGCCTTGAGGAAGGAACAAGGAGGCCTCTTGGTAGAGCTGTCACTGTTGGAGAAGGACGGAAAGGGGCCAGAAACCAATGCCAGTTGGCCGGAATTTCTGCACAAGGCCATGACTAAATTTGCTAATGTATTTGAGGCCCCGTAAGGACTGCCACCCACGAGGGGGCACGAGCATGGAATTATTCTCAAGGATGGTAGTAATCCGGTGAGCGTGCGGCCATACCGGTACCCTCAATTTCAAAAAGACGAAATTGAGCGCCTCATACACGAGATGCTCGATGCGGGCATAATTAAACCCTCCACGAGCCCCTTCTCAAGCCCAGTGCTATTGGTCAAGAAGAAAGACGACTCATGGCGGTTCTGCGTGGATTACCGCGCCTTGAACAAGGAAACGGTACCGGATAAATATCCGATACCGGTGATAGACGAGCTATTAGACGAATTGGGAGGAGCTCGAGTCTTCACTAAGCTGGATTTAAAGGCCGGGTTTCATCAGATTCGAGTAAAACTCGAAGATACCCACTGTAATACCCCACATTTTCACGTATTTAAACAAAGTATTTTTTATTTCATGCGTATAATCTTCGTATTTTATTCGTATAATTTTAATATTTTTATTGAAAATTATGTTCAATAGAAGTATTAAATAAAAAGAAATTAATAAAATATAGTTTTGGTTAAAAGTAATTATTTGTGTTCTTAAATAATATTTTTATGATTAAAAAAATATTTTAAAAGCTTCTAAAAATAGATTTTAAAGGTTTCCTAATTTACTTCGGAGTGTTTATAGGCCTCACCAAAATCCTACTTTGGGGCCTATAAATACCCTACAAAACCTAAAATTCCAACTTTTCCTGATCATACTAGTCAATTAGGATTCCAAAAAAATTTAGAGAGAAAAGGGAGAAAAAAAAAAGGGTTTGCAATTTACGAACAAAACAAAAAAAAAGAAAAAGGAAGAAGAAGAAGTCGGAAGTTTAAAAAAAAAAAAATTGGGGGATTGCATCAGGATCCGTGCCCAGCCGGACCCACCACCGCCGGCCACCTGCAGCCACCAGACCTCCTCCCCTAATTTTGGTATCTTTTTTTCGAAACTTATAAAAAATAAAAAAAATTCTCCTTCTTTATTTTTGATTCAACATTGCAAATTTATGATTATAATTATGTTAATCATGTTTTTATAAGTTTAATTATGTTTTATATAAGTATGAATTGTTTTTAAGGCATGAATTAATTTTGGTGATCATGAAATTATAAATTAGGGTTTGAAATTTATAAAGTTATGATTTTTATGAATTTTTGTGTTCCAAACTTTAATGTTATGATCATAGATTATTTTTGGGTGAATTTATGATGATGTTATTAAGTTTAGATTAATTTTAAAGGATTTTAAACTTGTTTTATAAAGCTGTCCAAATTTTATAATCATGAATTTGAGTTGAATAATAATTATAAACATGTTTTAACATATGAAAAATTGTTCTATAGCCTAAATTGAATTCATAAACATGTTAGTAGATTGTAGAAGTGTTTTGACATGAAATCATGATGTTTTCATAAGTTTTTCATGACTTTAAAGTTTAGACATAAAGCTGAAATTTTAATAAAAACAAATTAAATTGAGTTTTAAGTGTCCAAATTGCACTAGTATGATCACACATCAATTCTATGATGAAATATATAAATTTTAGTATGTTTTATGATCTTTAAGAGTGGTTTTAAGCATGTTTAACATGCTGTCCAGATTTTATAAATTAATTAAATAGCCTTTTAAAGTATGTAAATAGCATAAATTGATCATGTAAGTTAGGTAATACATTATATGATCGATTTGTGTCATTTTCGGAAGTTTTCAAGGAGTTTTGATAAATTTAGATTGTTGTCCACTTTTCTAAAGTGGCATGAAAATTTTATTAAGGTTTTATAAAGTATAATTAAGTCCCGAAAACTAAGTAGAATTGCGGTAGAGAAGAAAATTGAAGTATGGAATTGAATAGAGACCAAATAAGGAATGTTTCGGACAAAGTTTCCAAATTTAGAAGTTGGTTATGGTTGTTGTAGAATTTAGTCAACAAGGTTTTAATTTAGTTCGATTTTCTTTGTGTTGGAGACTTTGAATTAGTCCACTTCTAGAAGTTATGGCGGAGCACAGCTATTATACAAGGTACGTAAGTACTAAAGGCAAACATAAGAGTTAGAATGCATGCTTGAGAAATTCTTGTTTACATGAATCTTGTATGCGTGTTCTGTATCATGAATTTATATGCATGACAAGTTGTTAGTAGCATATTTTTAATGTTTAATGACATTTCATGTTAAATAGAAAGTTTAATTTTCATAAGCGTGAATTGGAATATTCTGATCAGTATAGTTTGGCCAACAGTTTTATGAATAAAGGAAATAAGTTAAGTCTAATTGATTAGATACTTAATTAACAAGAAAGGTAGTCGTGAATTTGTTCACATGATTAATAGAAGTAATGAGCAATTATTTTACATATAATACCACTCACAGTTTAATGTGTGGTCAAGAAGAAAGTAAGTTATTAGTCACTCACAGTTAATGTGTGGTACAGGAGGTTCAGTTTAATTAAAGGACTCACATAAGTTAATTTGGAATCACCTTAAAACAAAGATAATGAATATGGTTGCTTGTTTGTATGCATGTCTTTATGTGATGTTGCATGAGAGTCATAACATTGTTAAACCAGTTAATCACGTAAAGTGTAAGAGGATTCGCACCAAAACTCTTGGAACGTATATACCTTGAGTATGAACAATGGGGGGAGTCGTATGAAATAGTGATCTATGACTTCTAATTAGAGTGTACAAGACGTTGTACTCTTTTATATTATAAATGCGTTGGATATCCGTCACCTCGTGTAACATAGGTAATACCTTCTTGGGTTTGCTCCCAAGTTGGTGCCCAATAGGGCGATTTTAAGGGAAAGGAAACCCGTTTGATGCCAAATCCAAAAGTTAAATATAATAATAATCTTATTGAGTCCATGTACAGGTAAGAAAGTTGTCAAAGGTAAGTTGAGTGCATGTTTATTTCTTATTGTTATTGCATAGTCCTTAGTAGTTATGTACTCGGCTTTGCGGACTGTTTGTTATGTGTGCATAGCTTTGTCTTGGACTTGGCCCTACGATGACCCACTTGTGGTGAGTAGTTGTCTGGTAAAAGGAAAGCTACAGGTACAAGTTGGCATAAGTCATTTCAGGATGGGATGGAGTGAGAGCGCTTGTTGTGGTTGTAGTTTTGCTTTATTTCAATTGCTTATAGAGACTAACGTTTATTTGGTTGTTTGGATTTTGAAAGACTTCTGATTAGTAATTTTGGTTTTGGTTTTTAAAGGGCCATTAATATGGTTCCGAAGTGTAATAAATTTAAAGTTGATTTTATTTTAAAGTTGTTTGAAGTTTAGTTTTAAATTGTTTTGGTTTTTAAGACTTCCGCTGTAGTACTTTGATAAATGCCTTAGCCGTTATCACGGTGGCGGTAATACTTTAGTATTTCCATATATAGTAGTTTAATAAACGTAATATCTACTAATTTAACATGTTTTCCGGAAAAATAGGAAGTAGGAAGTTAGGGAAAATCCAGGGTGTTACACCCACAAGACTGCCTTCCGTATGCACGAAGGCCACTACGAGTTTCTCGTGATGCCGTTTGGCTTGACAAACGCTCTGGCAACATTTCAGTCCTTGATGAACGAGGTATTTCGGCCATATCTGCGGAAATTTGTGTTGGTATTTTTTGATGACATCCTCATATATAGCGTGAGTTGTGAGGAACATGATGAGCATGTTAGGTTGGTAATGGAAAAGCTGAGAGAACAGAAGTTATTTGCTAATTTGAAGAAGTGTGAGTTTGCCAAAAAGGAAGTAGCTTACTTGGGTCATGTGATCTCATATGGGGGAGTGGCCATGGATCAGAGTAAAGTAGAGGCCATGTTAAGCTGGCCTATTCCACACAAATTGAAAGAGTTGAGAGGCTTTCTGGGCCTAACCGGTTATTACAGAAAGTTTGTGGCCCATTATGCAAGGGTGGCCCAACCTCTAACTAACCAACTTAAGAAGGATAGTTTTGCTTAGACCGAAGAAGCCACCAGAGCTTTCAATCAACTCAAGGAAGCCATGACACGTGCCCCCGTATTAGCCATGCCGGACTTCAACCGACCGTTTGTCGTGGAGGCCGACGCCTCCGGTTATGGTCTCGGGGCAGTTTTAATGCAAAATGGGAGACCAATCGCCTTCTTCAGTAAATTATTGGGACCCACCAACCAAGGTAAATCCACCTATGAGAAGGAACTAATGGCGGTTTGTTTGGCAATTCAAAAGTGGAAACACTAACTTCTAGGGCGGCGGTGATCAGCAAAGCTTGAGGTATATCACTCAACAACGGGAAGTTGGGTCAGAGTATCAACGATGGGTTCGCAAGTTAATCGGCTTTGATTTTGAAATTCAATAACAGGCTGGTGCCTCGGACCGCGTGGCTAACGCCTTGTCCAGAAAAGGGCCGGGGGAAGGCGAGTTTGGGTCCCTAACTACTACATGCACCATAGATTGGTCAAAGTTAAACCGCGAAGTGGATGATGATGAAGAGTTGGGAAAATTAAAAAGGGTGGTTGAACAGGGGGACGGACCACGCGGGTATACCGTAGAAGGGGGAAGGTTGTTGTTCAAAGGAAGGGTGGTTGTTCCCAAGGGGACTACCCATAAGACCTCACTGTTACGCCTTTATCACGATACGCCGGAAGGGGGCCACGCCGGCGAGGTAAAAACGTATCTAAGATCGGCAGCGGAATGGTTTTGGCATGGGATGAGAAAGGATGTAACAGAGTACGTCAGGCCTTGTGACACTTGTCAGCGGAACAAGCTCTCACAACAGAAACCGGCGGGACTGCTCCAGCCGCTACACATTCCAGAGGCCGTTTGGTCTGCGATAAGCATGGATTTTATCGAAGGGCTGCCTAAATCAGGATGACTTGACACCATATTTGTAGTGGTGGACCGCCTCTCAAAGCATGTGCATTTCATCGGGTTGCGCCATCCTTTTACTGCTAAGGGGGTGGCTGATGTTTTTGTGAAAGAAGTGGTCCGTCTTCATGGTTTCCCCAACAGTATAGTCTCCGACCGAGACCGAGTTTTCCTTGGCATCTTTTGCAAGGAACTGTTTCGTCTACACGGAACAGAGCTGCGATGGAGCACCTCGTACCATCCCCAAACGGATGGCCAAACCGAAATTGTCAACAAAGGGCTTGAAACCTATCTCCGCTGCTTCGCCGGAGAGCAACTAAAACAGTGGTCGAGGTGGCTAGCGTGGGCCGAATACTCTTACAATACTGCCATCCACTCTTCCTCACATATGTCCCCTTTACAGATACTCTATGTGCAAGAACCCCCGAAAATCACACGAATGGGAAAAGGGGAGACGGCAGTGGGCTCGTTGGAGGAGGCCTTGTAGGAAAGAGACTATATGTTGGATGAACTCAAAGTCAACCTTTTTCGTTCACAATAAATGATGAAGGCCTATGCTGATTAGAAGAGGCAGGAGCTTGACTTCGAGGTGGGAGAGATGGTATTCCTCAAGCTCCAGCCGTATCGCCAACGCTCCTTAGCTAAGAGACCCCATGAGAAATTGGTGGCACGGTTTTATGGTCCTTATGAGGTGGAACAGCGAGTGGGTAAGGTGGCCTACAAACTAAAATTGTCGGATCATTACCGCATCCACCCCGTGTTCCATGTTTCCCAATTGAAGCGAGCTGTGGGTGTTAGTCCACGCTTCAGTGACATTCCGAGCTAACTGACCCCTGAATTAGAACTCGCCACTGAGCCTAAGAGCGTTCTGGGTTGTCGCACAACGGAAGGCGGAGTTAAGGAGGTCCTGATTAAATGGCAAGGTCTACCGGAGTTTGAACCGACATGGGAGGTGGTAGAGCTGATCGATCAGCGATTTCCGGACTTCCACCTTGAGGACAAGGTGGCTCTTTGGGCGGCGGGTGATGTAACGAATCAAGGCCCACTCCTACTGATCCGTACATACAGTAGGAGGCCCAAGAAGAAGCCCACCTCCAACGGTCTTCCTTAGCTCCCAATTGCAGCTTTTGTTTGGAATATCTACTCTTTTGGCACTATTAGCTTACTTTCTTTGCATGTGTTCTAATTAAAGTTAGACTCCAAGTTGTTAGGAGCACCCATTAATATTTTGCTTTGCTATTTTAAGAGTTGTAGTAATTTAAATAGTAGTGAAGGGCTATTGTAACAATCATCCAGAAATTGTGAGACTACTTGGAGAGTTGTGAGCTAAACTCACTAAACCTTTTGGCTATCAATTAATCATCAATTCGAATCTCTGTTTTCTTTCAATTTTAAACTCTGTTTTAGTTCGTTAGTGTGCTCGTACCTTACATCTTCGCCATCGAAAATATGTTCGATGGTGGCCCTGAGATCATTATTGTCGTTGAGAATATGTTCGGAGATGTAAGTTTTAAGAAGGGAGGACCTAGTGATGGAAGATCAGGTGACTGTTGTGGTGGCGGACAAGTCATTAGTAGGTGGATTTTAAAAGAGCAAATTTTAGGGATCCAGTGTGGAAGCTTCAGGAGGATGTCTTTGTCTCGGAGGAGAAGCAAATGCCACTATATTGTAGTAGGAAAAATTGACAAAAAAAAACCCACCTTTGCCTCATCCGCTTTTAAAAAACTCACCTTCTGATTAATATAGAACAAACCCACCTAATACCCCTATCTTCCACAAACGTGCTAGATGAGCGCTAACCTAAAGCATAGGTAAGACAATGATTTTGATTCCCTTTGAAGTGTTTGGTTTGCATATTTTTTTCATTCAAATCCTTAACTTCAGGTTTTTCTTTCCCCATCTTTCTCTCTCTTCTTCCCATTCCCATTCCTCTTTACCCCTTCTATAATCTTCCCTCACCGCCCCACCAATCCTCCCCACCATCATCTTCTTCTCTCCTCTTTCAAACTCCCCTTACACCCTTCAAGTGCTATCAACACCATCTTCTTCCTCCCTTCACTTGCCTCATCACCACCACCCTCAAGTACCACAACCAAAATGCACCATCCAAATCCTCCAATCTTCTTTCTCATCCATACCTAGCACCACAATTCCTCCATCATTGCCATATTTATCAAAGCAAATCAAAGGTTTCACTGCATTAAATTTAGAGCAAAATTGATTTGTGAAGTGCTAGTATTCTTCTTCATCTTTTCTTTCGTCTTTTTTCCCCTCTAATTATTTAAATGTAATGAGAAAAATAATCTGATTAATTGAAGCTGTAAAATTGATTTGGTTGAGTTAATTGGGGCATTGTTGCAAACTTACTTGGATTTGTTGGGTTTGATTAATTTATGGGTTTATGCTTGGAATTTGTTGTTTGTTGGGTATGGTGATGTGTGGTGGAGTAGGTGAGATCTAAAAACTAGGGTCGGAATGGTGGAGTTCGGAGTGGATACCTGGGGTGGTAGTGCTGGTGTTGTGGTGTTTCGAAGGGAGTACAAGGGATGGTGTCGTTTTGGTGGGGGTGAGCCACACCTGGTGGTGCTACAGAGTGGTAGGTCTTCCTTTTTTTTTTTTGTTTCAATAACTTGTATGTAACCTGTAATATCAGGTAACAAACGCAAGGGGTCTGTTATGGGAAGATAGGGGTATCACGTGGGTTTGTTCTATGTTAATCAAAAGGTGGGTTTTTTAAAAGCAAATGAGGCAAAGGTGGGATTTTTTTGTCAATTTTTCCATTATAGTAAGGGTGATATGGTAAATCACTTGAAAGATGACAATAATATTGTTGGTGGATTATGTGGGCACGTGATGGGACAACAAATGAAATTGGAAGTCAATTACTTGACAGCCGATTTATGTTACTGTCCATAAAAGTAACCAAATGGATTGGGCTTGTCCACTTGAAGCCCATATCTTCCTTTAAGGTGGTGAGTGGTGACACTCTAGACATGGCTATGTATTCTCCAACCCAACTCTTTTGACACTACTCCTTTAAGGCCCATTTCTCCTCTAACTAAGCCATTCAATTTTCTCTTTTCTATTCTTGGGATCCCCTCACAACTCACCTCGAAGAACAAGCAATTACTGTCCATCCTCTGTTTGAAGGACTTTGATGAGTCTCATGAGGGTAATTTTGTACAACGTGGTCGATGCCGGGAAGATGAAGCTGATTACTACCCACCTTAAGGATAAGGTGGAACTTTAGGGGGGCGGTATAGTAATGAATCACATGCTAGGCCAAGGGATAATTTAGGTATTTCACGATAAGTTAGGAGCTTCTAGAACAGTTTATAATTGGTAGGAATTTGCTTATATATAGTACAAGCAGAGTCGGAAAGGGGGTGTCAATTGGGAGTAAAAACTTTTTGAGTACTGTGAGCTAAACTCACTAATAGAAAGTTGTAGGCTAAACCTACTTTGGAGAGTCATGACCTTAAGCCATTTATCTTTGTAGTCTTTCATTCAAATAAATCAATCTATAATCTCCCTTTTCTAGCATTATTAGTTCTAAATTTCTATTGGTAGTAACCTGAGATTACAATATTATCATTCATTTACTGTTTAATTAGTCTGTCCGGTCAGTTCATTACATAGGCCTTAGGGTCTTTTGTTTGTCTTCAACCTTTTATTCCTCCAAGTTTGTTGGCTTTTGGATTTTCATTTCTGTCTTTGCTTCTTTTACTTCCAATGTCTGCTTTTTCATGTCTTTGGTGCACAACTTTGAACATTTGTAAGATATTTTGATGAAAATGAAAATAGAGATAAACAACATGATCATACATGATAGCAGTATGTATCTATGAGATAAAATGTTAATCTTGTTCTATCTTTGACTATCTTTTTGTTTCTTAAATTCTTATATATGTTCATTGTAAGAACCGAGTGAGATAAAAAGCCACATACTAACCATGCATAGTAAAACATGTTTTAGACAAAAAGGGAATGACTAAGATACATAAGAATCGAGACATTATAATCGCAAGAATAAGGATTTTGGGGCACCGCACGTGGTGTCTCAACTAATGATATTAAAAAAAAAAAAAAAAAAAAAAAAAAAAAAAAAAAAAAAAAAAANAAAAAAAAAAAAAAAAAAAAAAAAAAAAAAAGGAAACTCTTCTACAATTCTCACAACCCAGTAAAGAAGCTCTATGGATATGAATCTTGAAGAGTTGGATGACATGAACAAATAACCAAAGGAATTTTTGCACCATTAAAATTAAGGTTGCACGACTACAATGAGAACATTCAACACTTCAGCGTCATCATCACAATCAATGCCTTAATCCCAAAAGGATGAGGCCGGTTGCATGAACCAATAGTCATCATGTATAATCATCCAGATCCTTTTTTTCTCCATTCATTCCTATCCAAAGCTAAATAAAGTTGTAAACTCAACCTCGCCATGTCCTTTTGAACTTCTTCCAAGCAAGTCATCTTTGTTCTTCCCCTACCTCTACAGTATCCTTCTAACCCATGCATCTCTTGATCTTCTTTCCGCATACCCAAACCAATGTAACCGATTCTCTGGAAATCTATCCTCGTATCAACAACTACAATTTTCTTCTTAGCATCTGCATTTCTGATTTTGTTCCTCAAAGTGTTACTACACATCCACCTCAATATGGGCATTACTTCAACCCCCGACTTCTTAAAATGCTCCTTAGTTTCCTAATCCATAGAGTAATGAAGGTCTTACTTGAGTCCTGCAAAACTTTGATTTTAACCTCATGGGCATGTTCCAATCGCACAACAACCGGTCACTCCTCTCCATTTAAGCCACCCAAATTTGATTCGATGGGTTACATCATGGTCAAAATAAATCCACTCCTCTACAATATTGATCCAAGATACTTAAACCACTCACTGGCCAACAGTTCCTTACCCTCCACAATTACCACATATTTAGTCTGTCTCATCTGTGTACTAAACTAGAACTTTATGTACTCCGGTAAGCTTCAACATTATTCAACATGTACTTCAGAGCTGCTTTACGAGACCAGATATTGGGCTTTAAAGTACTGCCACCTCCATAAAATGAGTCTGGCATAGATGCATCTGCTACATTGGATGTGTGGGCATACAAGAAAGGACAAAATATGGAATCTTATATACTAATTTAAAAGTTTTGGCTTAGAATTTCAGCAAGACCCAAATGCTTAATTCTCATTAATCCTAGATTTTTTAATTAAAAAAAAACACAAAATAAATATAGGGTAGTTATCAAGATTCAAGAGATAAAGAATGAAAAAAAAAAAAAAATCCAAGAATTAGTGCACATTATTTTATCATCCTAATAAAACAACAATAATTTTAAAAAGAAAAAAAATTAAACATAAATAATAAAAATAAAAAATATCTACTATTTTAAAAAATAACTTTTTTTTTCTTGCCATACTAAAATGTGCCGGTGCAAAATGCATTGGGATATAAAAATCAATATACATAATGTAAAAAAACTTCATAATTACACAATAAAGTATATAGTTCTATTATAAAATGCACAGGAAAACCATGGTGTTACCAATTAGGATATGAACAAATAGTTAAGAAATACTTCATATGGCACATATATATATATATATATCCCTTTTATTTTGATGATATACTATTTTTATTGATATATTTAATTAGATGTTTAATATAAAGTATGAAGCTTTTACATTTTTTTACACATTATGAATATTTTAAATTATAACAATACAAAAAATCGAGACACCTACAATGCAACAGTATTACACCATATCAATTATAGTTTAACCTTTTAAATAATCCGGTTGCACCGACAAAATCTAGTCTTATATAATAATTTAAATGTTTTTTTCCTAACTTTTCACCACAACACTCTAAAATCCCAATATTCAACTCTAAAAAAAAAAAACCTACATATTCTACAATTTTACTAATTTTTTTCAAAAGACTTTAATAACTGCTAATATTTCACTTTTTTTTAGTAAATCGCAAACATTTTATTTTCCGTTGTTTTATTTTCCAAATATCATATCCCGTGCATCAGCAAAGGTACACTCTAGTGAGGTAATTAAGAGGAAGTTGGGTGTTGCTTCTATTGAACATAAAATGAGGGAAAATCGGCTAAGATGGTTTGGTCATATAAGACGGAGACCAAGTAACGCTCCGGTAAGGAGGTTGGAAGAGTAGCAACAAGAGGGAAGGAGGAGAAGTAGAGGAAGACCAATGCAAACTTAGATGAGGGTCGTTAGTGAAGATATGATGGTGTTGGGGCTTAAACAACATTTAGTGTCAAATAGGAAAGATTGGAGGAAGAGAATTTCTGCCAATGATTTTACGACTCCATATATTGATTCATGTCTAGCCAATCCCAAATTAATTTGGAACTAAGGCTTTGTTGTTGTGGTTGTTGTATTGAAATCTTGTTCAAAAAAATGCATCTTACGGAATGAATTTGCTTTTTAGAATCTAGGATTCATTTGATGTAATTTAATCTCCATTTTGTCTAGGCATCTTTTGTGATTAGATTTCTTGGCTTAATTATTATATATGGTGATAGGATTTCCAAAAAGTTACATCATTAATAGTGACTTAGGTTAATTAAATTGTCATAAAAGCTTTGAAAATTACAGGTAGGTAAATTATATGGTTTTTAATCTTCTATAGTGTGTCTTATTATAAAAGTATTAATTCCTCATTAATTTTGTCAATGAGAGATGCAACAGTTGGTATCAAAGATGTTGAAGACAAGTGATAATGTAATTGTGCAAAGTTAGATGTCAGCACGTCTGTCGTGTTTTGAAAAAAATGGGATTTAAACATGGTTTTAAAATGCGGCTACATCATCACGTATCGCCCCGAGTCGTAACGTTTTTGAAATTTACCGAAACAAGATTTGGCAGTACATTGCGGTACAATGTCGTTGTTGTTGTTGTTGTTGCTTTTATCAAGTTAATATAAAACATAAAAACAATTAAAAAATAAAAAGTTAACCATGACGGCCGCGTTACGATCCTCAATTAACGCGTCAATTTTGTTCCTGTGACATCACGACTGCTTCCACAATCGCGACTAAAACTGCATTTCCGAACCATGGATCCAAAACTAAAAGCTAACTATAGTTTTATTAAAACAAAAAACTAACATTTACTATGGTATCAATGAGGCCTAACTTAGATATTTTGTAATATATTATAACCATGTTACGACTACTTCTAGTTTAATGAATTACCTTTTTCCATCCTTGTCTATGAGGAACTTAATGAGTGGTTTATCAACCAAGGATGTGCAAAAATGTACAATTACACAAACTACATAGGATTGGGGGAAAATTGATGTTGATCACAAAGGTTCATGGTGTGAAAAGAGCAGAGAGTGAGTGTGTGAGTGAGTATGTGGTTTTTCACGCACATAAATTCATACCATATTTGTAACTAAGTGCATAGTTCTTAGTGGGTGAGTACATGAAACTTTAATGTCATGAAGTGTAGACTACATCTTAGTGTACAAGTTGCGTCTGTGAGTAAATTGTGTGCATGTATCAGTAAAATCACGGTATGTGAGTAAGAAATACAGATGGAGACTCACCACACACCCAATGGACCTGCTCCAAGAACCTCCCAAATAAGCCAAGTCACCACTACAGACAAGACTAGTGTCATGGAAAGCTGAAGAATTTAACACCTGCACAACATCTCTTCCACCAACCATATGCTTTCCAGCAAGAATCTTCAACAAGGTGGTCTTACCTGCAGCCAATATCATACAAGATTACTTTATTGGCTCAAATAGAAGTCAATGCAAAATCTTTAAAATGTTTTCGTTTATCTAAAGCTAGGAGGAACAAAGTTGGGCAGGTTAAACTCAGATCAAAAGTAGATAGAAGCTAAGCAATCAGTCAAGAATTCAGCAGTACATCAACCTATATGGACTATATCCTAGCATAAGCCTGTCATCCTAGAATGAAAAAGTACAAGTAGGGCTGTAACATACAAACACATAAATAATCCATAGGCATCACATAAAATTCTCCATTCAGAAATTTACAAAATAAAAATTCTTAAAACATAAGAACACTTTAGTGAAACCTTTCAAGGGTTTATAGATGGGGCACATACTCAACAAACATTTAACACCATTTACTCAATGCCCAACCAAAATGCCACCTCACTTATACAAACCACCACTAATTTCAAACCCTTCTCAACTTTCAAACGTCACTACACCCTACTAACACCAAGGGGTTTCTTTTTCAACCCTCAAAATCCCGCTTACAAACTCCCATCCTGTTGTGGATGCCCTTATTGTCACTTGTTGGAAAGTGGAGTGTAATAGTCCATTTAAAAAAGTGGTAAAGGGCCAAGCTGAATATCGTGTACTACTAAAGCCAAGGTTTTCATTTCACATTTTACTGATTTTGAGTTAGCATATTATGGGTCTATTCTCTTAAACTTGTTTTTACTTATCTGAATTTATCTTAACTATCTTAATTTATTTATTTGAACTTATGCTAACTTATTAGTACTAATATGTAGTTGAATTTTTTATACTTATCGGTACCAATTGATACTTATCTTAACTTATTTTAACTAAACTTATACAATAAGTACTAAAAATAAGTTGAAGAGTTAAGAGCCTATATTCATTTTAATATATTTTAGTACAGCTCTAAAGAACCAGGCCTAACACAACCAATAAGAAAAAAGATTGCTTCTTTTTTTAGAGGGAAACCCACAAAGGAAAAACTAATCATTAAGCAACAATAAATCCTTCGACAAAAAATGGTCAACACATGATGGAAAATTATCAGACCAAAATTTTCTACCTACAACCTATGGAGGGACATGAGCCATCTCATGGGCCACCCTATTTGCATCTCTATGCACAAAGGACCAAACAATGGCATTAAAAAAAGTTGCGTCATATAGAATATCATCAAATAATAGGTAGAAGGAACTCAATCCTGCGGCCTTCCCATGCAGCAAGTTTACCACCACTTCACAGTCACTCTCCAGTCTCCACCACTACATCAGAAATCCGCATCTATGTCACCAGCTGCACTCCCACCAAGATAGCTTTTGCTTGACTAGCTTTGGATCCCAAGAGCTCGGAAATTTAACAATTAAACAACACAACGCCGCACCACTCGCATCTCCTGCCACTACAATCCCACATCAATATTCACCTTCACACATCCTCCATAGGAACAGCCCACCTAAAAACCAACTCCGAAACAATCTGCCTGGATGCCTTCCTCAAACTACCCCCATCTGGTTCAAGCATGACCTTACATACATACTATGTGTCCAATTTCATAAAGACCAGCATCACCCAATCAAAAAAAGTTCTCCAAATCCCATTAATCACCCAGCCTAAACCACATGCTTCGCCCACATTTGGCACAGCTTCTACCGCCCTACATGAAGTTGGTCCATGTGAAGTCACTCAACCTAATGAGGTGGATACTTCGTCTTTTGTTCCCCAACGTAGGTCTAGTAGGACCATAATTCCTTTAAAAAGATATATAGATTTACTTTTGACTGAAAGTACTAAAATAACAATGTTCACTAGTTACAAAGATGCTTTGAAAGGATAAGACATCGAAATGGATTCTATGTCTGAAAATCAAGTATGGGACTTGGTTAACTTGCCTGATACGGTAACACCCATTGGATACAAGTGGATTTATAAACTAAAAACAGACAAGTACGGAAGCATTTATGTTTTCAAAGCTAGGTTGGTGGCAAAAGGTTTCAAACAAGGTCATGGTATTGACTATGATGAAACTTTTTCGCCAATAGCTATGCTAAAGTCTATTAGGATTATTCTTGCGATTGTTGTCTTTCATGACTAAGAAATATGGCAGATGGATGTTAAAACTGCTTTCTTGAATGGGTTCTTGAAAGAGGATGTGTACATGACACAACCTTAAGGTTTTGAAGATCAGGAAAATTCAAGAAAGGTATGCAAGCTTAAGAAGTCTATTTATGGGTTGAAGCAAGCATGAAGGAGTTGGAATCTCATATTTGATAAGTCAGTCAAAAAATTTGGCTTTCTCAGAAATGAAGAGGAACCATGTGTTTACAAGAAGTTAAGTGGGAGTAGTATTACTTTTCTGGTCTTGTATATGGATGATATACTTCTCATTGGAAATGATAAAACCATGTTTGAGTCAGAAGGAATGGCTTAAAAGTTTTTTCTCTATGAAAGACCTAGGAGAGGCAGAGTAAATTTTGGGAATAAAAATCTACAGAGATTGATCGAAAAAGCTTATTGGACTTAGTCAATAGACTTATGTTGATAAGGTTCTTGCTAGATTTAGATTGGAAAACTCCAAAAGAGGCTTTTTTCCCATGCAACATGGCTTAACACTTGGCAAGGCACAATGTCCATCAAGTCCTGATGAGATCAAGCGGATGAGTAATGTTCCTTATGCTCACGAAATAGGATCCATCATGTATGCTATGATGCAGATGTTGCATATGCTATGAGTATATGTAGTAGATACAAGTCAAATCTACGAGATGCGCATTGGATGGCAGCTAAAAATATTCTTAAGTACTTACGAAAGACTAAAGAAAATTTTTTAGTTTATGGTGGAGAGAATGAATTGGTTGTTACTAGATACACTAAAAGGTTCCAAAGTGACAAAAAGATGATTTCCGATCCCAATTTGGTTTCATATTTTGTCTCAATGGAGGAGTTGTGAGTTGGAAGAGTTCTAAGCAGAGTATCATCGCGGATTATACAATGGAGGCTGAGTACTCAGCACCGGATGCAGCGAAAGAGGCTGTTTTGATTCAAAAGTTCATCATTGAGCTTAGTGTGGTTCATAGCGTTTAGAATGGCATTGCGTTATTTTTTGACCACAACGGCGCCATTGTTCAATCAAAAGAACATGGTCACATAAAAATTATAAGCATAGACTCAGAAAATTCCATCTTATTCGAGAAATCGTTGGAAGAGGGGAAGTGAGGGTAAGCTACTGAGGATAATGTCGCAAATCCACCGACTAAACCGCTTGCTCTACCTAAGCATAAAAGTCATAATAGGTCTCTGGGCTTAGGCATATGGGAGATTGGTTTTAATTTGTTTACTTAGTGTTTACATTTGTGATGACAATCGGGTGTTTATCAATTTATATGAAGTTTTTTTATTTCTTATTTAACCATGGTTTAGTATTAAAGAAAATGTCCAAATAATTTGGGATTTCTAATAGGGTTACCAAAAACGTTATGATAATGGAACTCTATGAAATGAACGGAAATCACATCTTATCAAAATTCCCTAGTCAAAATAACTAAAATGGGCATAAGTGATTTATTTTGAAACTAGTATATAATTAATTGATAGCGCAATTCCATGGGCTATGGGAACATAGGGATGTTTAATTAATTATATGGATTGTCGTACATTGAGACTTAACCGATCTTTCAAAAGAAAAATTGAAGTTCTATATTTAGTGGATTCCTTAGACATGAGTATGTCTTAATAACTACAAGCTAATTAGCTTGACCTTGACATTATTAAACGTCGTGCCATAAAAGGAGGTCATAAAGGCAATGATTAGGTGCGTTAAGAATTGAGTGAGAGTTATGGTCATACAAGAGTGGATAAGTCCTTCTATCTGATAAAAATGATGTTTGGGCCTCTTGATGAGCGAGAAGTGGGAAATACCATGGCCACGTGGAATCAGTTTAAAGAGTTAAACCTCATTTGAGCAGTTCGAACTGAGCAATCAAGGAACACAATTTGAGAATAACTAAGTATTGTCAATTTAGGCATTAAGAGACTTGGGAAATTTATACTTGCAAATTTGATCTCGGACAACTGGGAGATTGAAGGAATGTCCTTCGATATAATAGCAATTACTAAATATAATTAGGAATTTAATTATGGAAATAATAATTAAGTAAAGTTAGATAATCATATTTACTTGCTAGAGAATAAATGTGACTAGTAGGCCAATATGATTGGACTTACAGCTATTGTTAACTTAATCCTATGAGGACACACAAAGGGTAAGAATTGGACTTAAATAATGACAGCCGAGTAACAATATATTTTAGGTTTTACCGACTTAGTGATGGCTATATAAGATAACCACAAATTAAGAAAAGTCAGTAGGAAAAAAAAAATAAGAAAACAACAACAACAAAATAAAAAAATAAAAAATAAATTAAAACTCAAAAACCTATAAAGTTACTGATTTTCCTCCCATCAAATGTAAGAGATTTATCTCTTTGTACTAGCAAACGTGGGTTCCAATATGTTGCTCGTGGACTAATTAGAGGAGCAACTCCTTGGGCTCTATTTTAGTTCTTGGTCAAAATTCAAGCACGCATCAAATGTTGTTTTTCCTAAACTTCATTATGTTATACGTATTAAGAAATGCATAAGATCCTGTTTAGATGTTAAGAAAGCATTTCTTGACATTCCGCTAAATTCATCTAAATTCCTACAATAGAATCAACAACACTGATGTGAATTTGAGTATAAATGAGATATCCTATACTTAACCAATAGTGGATGAGCCAATTAATTTTATACTAAATCCTATTGGGTTTGATAGAGATAAATCACAAGTATGGGTGACTATGGTAAAAATTGATCACACTGTGGATGATAGTGATGGCTTCCTAATCCAATACCATTAGTCACTAATCATTGCACTTGGTGGAGTAAGGTGTTAATATGTTTGTCCGTCATTTGAATATGTTTGTATATGTTTGGATTAGACATTGACCTAGCACTTTACAACATGGATACATATGGTGGTTTCAGGCAATAAGTCGGTTTGGTCAATGAGTTTTTCCAACTTCATTTGACAGCGTTTATCTCATTTTGGACATTATTGCTTTTAGATATATGAGTCTTTTTAGCTAGTGGTTTCCTTCAAGATTATCTTTGTGATGTGGATTTTTAGTAGTATTCGCAAATATGAATACTCAAATTCACGTTTTGTTTATCAATTAAACTCTCCACTCCTGGATTAATTTAATTGAATGCTAATTAATTAATCCACTCCTGTAATTAATTAACTAGGATCTAAATTTGTTAATCACTCTTGACTCACAAATTTATGAAGAAAATTCGAACAAACACACTTGCGCAAATTTCCGTGAAAATTCAAGGAATTGAACTTTTATTTTCAATGAGAAAAACTTAATTAATTACATCCTATTGTTGAGATTATTTATAAGTATAACCAACAACAAAATCCTAACTAGAATCTACAAAGGAATCACGCATAAACTAGGGAAATAAATCATAATCTTGCTCAACAAACTAAAGATAAGATTGTCACATCATCATGCAACTTGCACTTTGATCTTATCTTTCCTAACAAACTCTAACTAACTAACTAATCAAGAAATTATCCTAACAACTTGACTAAATAATTAATAAACAAGATAATCATTAGAAATTATACTAAAATCACGAAAATATCTTGGTGCCCAAGATTGCCAAAATTCACGCAAATTCTCGCCATAAAGAATCGTCAATTTTGCGCAACTTCCAAGATTCTTCAAGAACTTCAAGAAATGCTTCAAGATTCAATCTTTTAATCAAGAAACCTTCAAGAAACCATTCTTCATGTCTTTTAGTATATTTATGATGATCAAGACTCCACAAGAACTAATAATAATAATGTCCAAAATGAGAAAACCCTATCAAGTGAAATGGGAAAAACTCATGTACCAAACCAACTTGTTCCCTGTAATCACCATGTGTTTCCGTCATGTGATTTCACTAGTTATAGTTATTATCACTTAACTTAACTAATGACTCACTCCACCAGTGACAACAATATTAATGATCATTATCCATATGTATTGGCTAGAAAGCCATCACCACTGTCAGAGCTTACCACATTATTTACCATTGTCACCCATACCTGTGATTTATCCTTAACAAAACCAATAGGATTTATTATTAGGCTAATTGGCTCATCCACTGTTGGTGTTTCATCACATATATTCAAATTCACATCACTTTGAAGCATGGTGAATGATTTCTAGGAAGTTTCTTGATTAAAAGATTCATTCTTGGAAGGTTTCTTGATTTAAAGATGCATTCTTGGAAGAGTCCTTGAAAATTCAAGAAGATTTGGTGAAGCCTTCTTGTGCGAGTTTATGACGATCTCAAGGGGTCTTTGGGTTTCATTTTGGCGAGCTTCCACAAAATAAAATTGGAAGCGTTTTTTTTTTCCTTATTGGTTGCAAGTTGTCTAAGTTAGTTAGGGTTGTTATTAAGTTATTAGGATATTTTCCTATAAATAGCCTAAGGATTCTATGTAACAACATAAGTTGAATTTGTCTTTGAAATTCAATAAAATTTCTTCTCTTTCTTACGCAATTTAAAAGAGTTTGATTGTTCAAGATTATTCATAAATTCGTAAGTTCAGGAGTGAAAGATCGAATTTAGATCCTAATTAATTAGTTTCGGGAGTGTGCTAATTAGTTAGTCTTCAATTAAATTCGTCTAGGAATGGGAGTTTAATTGAATCACACGTGAGTTTTGAGTGTTACTTGCAAGTACCACTTAAAATCCACATCAAACACATTAATCAACCCAGCATACTCTAAGCCTGATTCAATGGAACGTAATTGATTTAATTCATACGAATCAGCATCCCATAGCCATGGCAAAATAATTGCGTTTACAATTACATAATTCACATAAATAAAATTTGTCAAATAATTCGATGGAACCAATCGTTTTCGTTGGTTCGGACATGTGAGTCGGAGATCTCAGGGAGCCCGGGTGCGATGAGTGAAAGGGTGGAATTATCAAAATCTCAAACGAGATACGAGAAGACCAAAAATAACTTGGTGTGAAGAGTTAAAAAGGATATGAAACTTCTAGATTTATAAGAGAACGAGGCTCTCGATTGCAGGGGATGAAGGAGAAATATTTATATAGATGACCACGTAGAATTATTAATTTTAGTTCATATAACCGACTTCATTTTTATTTTTATGAATTAACGCTGTGATTGATTGATGGTCAAATAAAGAGCAGAAGAAAACACATTCATTAACTAACTTATGAATTAACATTATTATAATAATATTAACAGAAGAGCAAATGAAATATACCGGATCCATTAGCGCCAATAAGGAGACAACGAGAACCAGACGAAATTTCGAGACTAAAATCGGCGAATATTGGAGGTCGTCCAGGGTACGCAAATTCCATTGCTTGCACTCTTATATTATTATTGCTATCTCCATTTTCAATATCTGAAACCATTTTTTTTTTTCTGTTTTTCAGTTGAATTTGCACTTATTAGAAAATTTTGTTGAGATCAAAAACGCACTATTCTGTGTCTAGGAAATATCAAACTAACTATACAAATCTAGGAATAAGATTTGTGTTTGATGAAGTGAATGCTGAATTTTTTTTTTTTTTTTAAGGGAAGTCAATGCTGAATTGAATAGGCCGGAAGTATTTAAATAGATTTATGGTTGTTGGGACTTGCGATCACACTAAAAAGTAACATAGTACGTAGAAATATATGATACGTTCAATTCTGTGGTTCACAATCGAGTTTGTGGCTCTAATATAGCCACTTATTTACGATTGCCTCCATTTTATTAGTTGTAACCTTTTATTTTTTATATTTGACAAGACACATATTTAATATTTTATAACTCAAATGATATATTTATATTTATATAAATTATAAAAATGTATATTGATAAAATGCACATCAACACTGATTAAATAAGATCCGTATTTCATATGTTTCTTCCTATACATTAAAGGAATATATAACAAGACTTGTATTAGAGTACATGTGCATGTGGAGAAGATTCAATGATGCACCCAAATATATATCATGAGATATATGAAACATCTTTTTTGAAATCTTTGTTGAAAGTTATAAAACATCGGCTTAAATATTTTTTGGATAAAACATTTGCTTAATTTCATAAAACATTGATTTATATATTTGTCATATAAAACACTTATCTAGATAAAACAATTTAAATATACATAAAACATGTGAAGGTAGGTAGTTATTTTAAATTTTATAGAACATTAACTAATTTTAATAATACAATTCTAAATTGTTAAATTATAACTTCTTTTCTTATAATTTTTTTTTACATTTATCCATTTAAATATTTTTAAAATTTTAAACACTGCAAAAATTTATTTTTTTAATAATATTTTTTAAAGGTAGTTACGAATTTCTTTTTTAGCGATTAAGTTTTGAATTTTGGTACATTCATTCATTTCAACTTCTCTACACAGAATAAGAGTTAGTTTATCTTGTTTTTCTCTCAGTTACAATAATATTTCTTTCAACCCACAAGGCCACAAGTTAACTTATCTCTTCTAAAATTTTACAATTATAGTTAAATTTAGTGTCCTTGTGTCGATTATTTTGGAAAATACCGTCGAAATCAAAGTAAGTTCTTAATTCTATTGTTTAAATTTGTTGTTTTTGGTCATTTATATAAACTGATTGAGATTTTTTTTTTTGTCAATTTTTAGGAAAAAGGTTGAAGAATTTTTACTAGTTGGTGAAGAAGATTCTTTGAAAAAAAAAAAGGTCATATCGCTCAGATTAAAGAAGCAAAAACAGAAGGAAGACCAAGGAAAATCTAAAAACAAGTATGATTTTGCTTTTATATAAAGTTGGTTTGCTTTTAATGTTCTTTTTAGTTAATGCATTGTTTTATTTGTTTGATATATTGCTTCATTTGTTTATTCTAATTTTTTTCTTCATGCATGTACTTTAGTTTTTTTATTGTTTTTGTTAGAATTATCAATGAATCTATATTTGATTTTTGTTGTTATTTTCAGATCTGTATATTTTTTTGGGTAAATTTTTTGTATTTTAGTGTTGGTTGCTTATTTCAATTTCTGTTATTTAATCGCTTTTTCCTATATTTTAGTGTTTGTTTTTCTCATTATGATATGTTTGTTGTTTTGGTTAGATCTATACAGTTGCATTTTTTTAATTTTTAATTTACTTGTTTCATTTGATTGATTTTTGTAATTTAAGTGTGTTATCATTAATTATAATTGTTTTATATCAGAAAATCTTTGTTTTATTTGATTTGCAGTTGTAGAAACCTATATTTGGTCCCACCCAACGGTTGATTATTAACGTGTACGATGTCGCAAACATGTCCAATTTCTGAAAGGCGATTGCTTGAAAATAAATAAATAAAACCGATGTCGAAAATGGTTAACCGATGATTAGTTACAATGGCCGAAGTACGCTTAAAATAGTTTTCTAATTTTCCTTTTATTGTCATTTCTTATGTCTATTTTCATTTTTACATTTCATTTTCTGTTTTTTATTTTTATTTTCATTTTTTATTTCATAATATACTTTTAATTTCATTTTCAAAATTAAAGAAATTAATTTAAGCGTATGAATGTGACTGGATTTGACGAATCTTCTAGAAGGGTTTGTTTGGTTTATGGAAACTCTAGGTTATGGAAGTGAATAAATCGATTTTATGGAAGTGTTTTCGTATTATTTCATAATATTTCGTAACATTTCGATTTATGGAAATGAATATATGAAATAAAGAAGCTTCGGAGATTCACCGCGTAAAAATCAAGAAAAGGGGAGTTCGAGCGCCACAACGCAGGGCGAGCGCCTAGGCGCCCGGCCAGCACCCACGCACTCAAGCATAAGTATCCTAACGCTCACTGAGTGCCCTAGCGCAGGTGGGGCACCCTGACGCTCAGCCTTGAGCGCTATGGCTCTCTTCCAGTGCTAGAGTGCTCGATAACGTCACTTCCAGCCCTATATACACGACCTTTTCCGACCTTACTTCATCAATTCACACATTTGATCATTCATTCATTTTCACACACTCTCTCTCTCTCTCTAAATCCTAACTCTCTCTCTCTCTATTTTCGTGCCATACCTCGAAAGTCTTGTCTTTCTCCCTCTTTCTCCCACAAATCGTTTCTAAGCCAACCTTCATCAGATTCAACTTTAACCTTATTATTATTATTATTATTATTATTATTATTATTATTAGTAGTAGTAGTAGTAGTAGTAGTAGTAGTAGTAGTATTTGTTATGAAAATGTAGGAAAGAATGAATGTATATATAGAATATATGCAATCTCAATTGTATATCTTCCACAATGTCTAACATATATATACATCATCTACATAGTAACTTCCTATGAGTATTTAAAGGTCAACATTTAATGAGAAGTTATCACATGAGAGGAGTTACAAGGGTGTATAAAGCCATATTGATGTTACATGAAGAATAACTATAACCATATGAAGAGTTACATACATAGGTATTAATATATAATGAACATCCACCATTATGAGTATTTTATAACACCCCCCCTTGGATGTTCATTATTGAAAATGTGTCTCATTAAAATGTTACCAGGAAAAACCCTATGGGATAAAACCCTAGTGAAGGAAAAAAAAAGAGTACAACATCTTCATAATACGCATATAATATGCTGCCTCGTTAAAAACCTTATCATGAAAAAACCCAATATGGGACAAAACCATGTATAAGGGAAAAAGAGTGCAGCGCGTAATCTCTCCCCCTGATAAATATAGAACTTGAGATCTTTTGTTGCAATGAATCCAATATTGTTAGGTAACTTCATCTTCACTGTAGTAGTACATAGAGTTTCCATCAATAAGTAACTATTTAAACTTTTGCTTGAATCCATTTGAACTGACAAGTCATCTTCAAATTCCTCTTTGGTATAAGTGCATCAAAAATAATAGTTGGACATATTAATCTTCATCTCACTTGATATATGTTTCTTATAGTTATATCAATCATACTCATCCAAATCATGCCTTCTTCCGGAGGCCTATAGTAGAAATTGGTATTCAATTTCGACCAAACAATTTAAGGCAAAATTTGGTGCCACCACATGAGATCATCATCAATATGATTTTGCAATCGTATTATAATATAACACATGTAATTACGCATATGTGTTACTTAAGGTACTTCTAAACCATAAGCATTATTTTGACCGAGTTATACTTTGTTTATATTCTTTAAACACTTAATATATACGAGTGCTCATATATGTATATACACTTCCATTATTCTTTAGACTCTCACATGCTCAAACTTTAGATTGTGATGCCAATTTAGTCACAAAGACTCTTCAGGAGTTTGGTAATAATGTTAATATATAACATATAAAATTGTTGGGGCTAACTAGCAGAGTATTAAAATATGTAATGTTATGTTCTTCAGGAACTCAAAAATGATATCTATTATATATATATCCGTCAAAACTATAAGCCCATTAGATTCAAATATTCTCTTGTAAATTTCCATCAAATTTGTAAATTATACTTTGGATGAACAATTACAAACTCCACAATTATTGCATGAAACTAATGACATGAGATATGTGAAATTAATGGTAAGATATTGCAAAAATATAATGAGTTATGCATCCAACAACTATC
This sequence comes from Suaeda aralocaspica, assembly GCA_016808085.1. Taxonomy (NCBI): domain Eukaryota; kingdom Viridiplantae; phylum Streptophyta; class Magnoliopsida; order Caryophyllales; family Amaranthaceae; genus Suaeda; species Suaeda aralocaspica. Next base: position 73,643 of record PYUH01000804.1, read on the forward strand.
TACGTACACATGCGATGAGTAAACCATTTACTTATGACTCACATATGGACATGTACCTAAGACTCCATATAATGCAAGACATTATACAGTGTGGATACAAAATTCATTTATTCCTTGGACTTTTAGTTCATGATAAACCTTCAATCATCATATTTCATATTTCATTGGATTTCAGGTACATAATGAACAATCGATATATCATCATTATGTCGACATCAAAATAGACATATACTTCAAAACTCTTATTAACAAGTTCATTCCTTCTTGCATATAAATAATATTCTTCGGTTCCATTATATACCGGTATCGTAATATTCTTCAAGATATAATTATTGCATGCTATTTTACGATGATTTATATTTAAACACATTGTTTCTAATTGGTACCATCATAATTTTCTCATAGCATAGGCCATCTATTATAGTTAGATTCAGATTCAATACCACTTCCAGGGTATTTCATACTCTTATAATATCATCATCATTATTACACTTTCAAAAATATCAACTGCACTATCTTGCCATATATCAAATCTTTATTATCTATTTATTTATATATTTATTTGGAGCCGATTATATACCTTACACTTCAGGTGTAGTGATTCAATTATAATTGGCAAGATTCATCTCAACGCATACACATTATATGACCAAAATGTATCCTCAACGTTATGCTTCATGAATCATAATTGTATACAAATCAAATCATATATGTGCAACATTTCTTGGTAATAGATAAACAAAAGTTGGTACATAACCTTTCAATTTTCCATTATAAAGATCATCAATTTATGATAAGAAGTAATTTTTTTCCAACCTATTCCAATTCTTCCTCTCCCTAAGTTGGTAAAATATAGGGGCGTCAAATTGTTAACCACCTTATTATATAATTTCATGTGCCAAAATATTTCATCTCATTGGAGATTCTTTTTATTTTTTAAACCAGTTTCATCTCTTACAAAAGTTATATTCAACGAAATTTTCATCTCTTCTAAAGAATAATTTCAAGTAAAAACATAACATCTTTAACTTATGATATACATTGCACATGCATGTATATCTTTCAATAAAACTTTCATATATAATCAGCTCTCTTCTGGAATACAATATCAATGGGGAGACATGTATTATGCAATTTTCTCTCTTGTTTTCTTAATTCTTGTGTGCTGACGAATAATAGCCCCAATAAAGAGATTGTTCACCAAAAGTAATTCACTGTTATGTAATTCCGTTGGCCGGTTGGCGATCTTCTGGATCCCTAAAGATTTTCACAGTGTGATATTGTTATGTAAGTTATATTTGGTGAGCTTCTGGTCAGCTAATAATTGAATACATAAGTTATTTGAACTTTTAGTCATCTAATAATATTTCTTATATATATACAAAAAAAATTATCACTTCAAATTTTCTTCAAAACAAATTGTATTATCAAAATTCGCAATAAAAGTATAGCTCAATCTCAATGCTATGTCAGTATGTCTTACCATTTTATTAATTTCATTATATCTAATATGAGAGAGCGTCAACACATTATTTCATATCAAATAATGAAACTTCAGGTTTTCATAACGGGTGATCAATATACCCTAGATGGCCCAATTTAATTATATCACATCCAAAACTTTTCTTAATAAATAAGAATTTTCATACATTATACTTGATGTGGCACGCCATATCATGCCACGTGTAAGCATAGCAGTGGGCCACGTGTCCCATTAATCATGCAAATCGCCAAATCGTATTTAGTCTACGGACTGCATGGACGTCTACGTGTTGCCCCTGAGATCGTGCCACGTGTTCGGAGAGACTACTCTATGCTATGGGCCAAAGGCCAAAGGTTAGAAAGGCCCAACAAGGGCTCATAAAGGCACAAGCCAATCACCAAGGGACAAGTGTCCCAAAACCCTAGGTCACCCTTGGTGATCTTGCATATAAATACCCCATGGGGGCATTCATTCATTCATTGATTGAATCACATTCACTCTCATACAATTCTTACATAATACTAGAGCCTCTCTCTAAAATCTCTCTCTAGATTAATATTGTTAATTGTTGTTATTTAACCTTAATCCTCCCACAAATACTTACTTAAGCATCGGAGGGGGAAAAAATCCTACAAGGATTTTGTTCCCTTGTTTTGCAGGAACCGAGGTCCGAGCCGTCAGGAAGTTAACAAGCCAACACCTGTACATCCGAAGTGTATCTCTCTAGTTCCCTCTCCACGTATTCAGTTGAAGTGACCCTACCAGGAACACGTACCACATCAATACTAGTGACCACTTTATTAGACAAGCTTTATGCATGACCATGGATATGATGTACATGATATAAGAACACCTAAAATGTGTTTACTTTTCTTCTAGACTTGGCAAGACCATCAACTAGTCCAATAATACTTTTACACTTTATTGGAGCATTGATAATAATCTTGGTACGTGTTAATCTTGTTAGACATTCTACACTCTTCTGGAGCCTATTATATATATTCATGGTACATATTAATTTTACTAGAATACTGGACATAATATTCTTAGGAGAACTATCAAGTGTTTTTCATTCTTGAATTTCCCATTATCAATTGTTGCTCATTTCCTTTCTTGAAGAATCTTATGACTTGGACCTATTGGTCTGCTCTAACACGCTTCAAGCATGCTCTAAGTTCATTCGCAACTGCTTTAATTGGAGAATTTATTCATATTCATCTTCAGGATGATATCATGTAAAATATTTAATTAATTATTATGTAGCTACTTTTATAAACAATCGATATTTAAGCTAATACATGTAACAAGCTGATCATCAACATATTTGATTATCCATAAGCAATGACTATTAAAATAATAAAAAATAAATATTATCTTTGCTTAATCATGGCATATTGGGCATGAAACTAATCTAGCAGCCTTGAATCCTCTTATACCTCTAAAAACCATAAACTCTTATAAAACTCATACATGTTCCTCATACCCAATATATAGCAATCTTTATACTTTAAATTTTATCAAAAAAAATGGGCTTAATGAATACATTTTTCAAATAAGTTTCTCACGATTTCATGCTTCTTTTTATTAAATCTTATTTTGCTAAAATGAATATATTCGTGTTTGCAATTTTCTTATGAATTTTTTACATGAATTATAATAAATAAATAGATGAATGAATATTGACCTATAGATCGCCATCAAGAACATCCATCCAAAGATGGTTTATGCAATAATTGGATAGTAGCTTACAAATTGCTAACACAGTGCTACTCGTCTTACCCTGTCATTTCATAGGAAAAATATGTACCCATGTAATAGATATATTGTCATTAAAAAAAAATACCCCACAATTCTCCAATTAATCACATCTAATTTACAAAAATAAAAGATTGTTTTCAAATTCATCTTCTAGAGTAAAATAAAACACATACTAGCATTGTTCGAGGTCAACAATAGTCATTAATATGCTCAATGAGTTATAACTTTACACAAATATTTAATCACACTCATAAAATAAATTCATGTTTACCAAAGAATTACAAGTAAATAATTATCATAAAGATTAATTTAACAAGCTTTCATTCTATTGAAACACATAATCATCATATTATTGATTAACATAATCGATTTGTTATCTATACTTGATTGAAATAACTTACTTGTATATTGGTTTTACAAAATACATATCCTCTAAAATGAAATCCACTTATAAATAAAATTCCAAAGTAAAAACTAACATGTTACATTTCACCTCCATACTTCTTTCTTTCGGCTTATAAAATCCACTCATAACTACATCACACTTTATGGCTAATAAACTCCACTCATAATATATAGCATCTAAATTTGTGGAATAAAATTATGACAAAGGAAAGGTGTTTAACATAGCTCAATATATTTATTTTTACGTGGTATTAATGGGCATATGTGACAAAAGTATGAACTAGCCAAAACACACAAGAAATCAAATGCATGTGGTCACCATATTAACATGAATAAACAATTCTAGATGTGTTTTTTAATAAATAGTTTTGCTTAGATTATGATTGTCTGTTAATTAACTTGTTAAGAAATTGAAGTTAATCATATAAACAAAAGTAAAAAAAAAATGTATAGAACTTTACTAGGAATTAGTATAATTGATAAACTTTCAAATGACTAATGAATATAACTAACTAGACTAATTCTACACGTTATAGTCTAGTAGCTAGGAATAACACATAGTTTCATCATAGACAACTTACAATAGAAAAGAACATAGCAAATCTCTATTTTATTCTTCTTTCTCTCTGATAGAATGAGGAGACAAAACTATGAAAGTATGAATTATACACTTAACTACTTATAAGAATAAATTCAATCTATGGATAGAGCATAAAAAAATTTAAAGGATTATTAAAATTATCATGTATTGGCAATATTAATACTTCTTATTAGTTTAGATTGCGTACCTTTTGTATTGTTTGAATATGGGTTGATAGTGATCTAAAATATACTTGATTTCGAAAGTCACAAAAAACAAAAATCAAATCATTTTAGTTTGGTTTATTAAAACCTAATTAAATTAGGATAGAACTATCGTGCTGATAACGTGTTATGAAAATGTAGGAAAGAATGAATGGAGATGTAGAATATATGCAATCTCAATTGTATATCTTCCACAATGTCTAACATATATATACATCATCTACATAGTAACTTCCTATGAGTATTGAAAGGTCAACATTGAAAGAGAAGTTATCACATGAGAGCAATTACAAGGATGTATAAAGCCATATTGATGTTACATCAAGAATAACTATAACCATATGAAGAGTTACATACATAGATATTAATGTATAATGAACATCCACCATTATGAGTATTTTATAACATTAATATTAATTAAGTTCTTCAAGCTTTCGGTTCTAAGAAGTTGTCGACCAAATGCATGAAAGGTACTTCAAATAAGGCCAACAACATCAAAATCTTCATCTTGAGTTCTTCAAAGAGTTAGTTTTGCAAGTTTATACGATTTAATTGCTTTATTAGATAATTGAGATGTTTAAGATCAAATTCATGCAATATTGACTAATTAATGATTCGACTTTTAATTAAAATCAGCTTTAGGTAGAAACATGTTTTAATATTTATGTGATTCTATGCTTAGTGTTTATTGCTTTAAATCACATAGAATTCATGTTTAGTTGAAAAGACCTAAAAGCATGTTTTAACTAAATAAAGATTAAAATCAATTAAATCCTAAAGCGATCACCCAAGCATGCTTGATAAGTGTATTTTATTATTATATTTTACCCTCTTTTCTGGTTTATTTTGACTCTAACCTATGCTCTTTGGAGCTATTTTGGCTAACATTTGGTTGTATGGAGTTGTTTGTGCTTGTTAGTGACTTTTTGCAGGATTTCGGTGTTTTTGCATTGTTTCCGAGGCAATCATATGAGTTATAACTAGATACTAAAAGCCATGGGTTAGAATTGAAGTAATTAAGAAGCTATGATGAAGCCTGGAGTAACACAAGACGAGCTGACTTGATTTAGGCGAGAAAGTCATTTCGCCCGGGCAGTCGGGCGGAATTTACTTAGCATTTTTCAAGAAGATAGGGGTGGGCGGATTTCGCCCGGGCAGTCGGGCGGATTGCTTCGAAGGCCAAAATCATTCGCTTTGTGAGCCCGATCGGGCGGATTTTGCCCGATTGGTCGGGCGGATTGTCCGGAGCCCGTTTTTCACTCCTTTTGACCCGAGACTGTACCTTTTATATAAATAGTGTTTGTGTTAGGTCTTTTTAACACATTAGAGACTAGAGTGTATTTTTTCTCTCCTTAGGATTTTTCATTCAGTTTCTCTCTAGAACTTACTTTTGTCAAAACTCAATCATTCATTCAATACAATTGCAATTTCAGGTTCTTCTTTATTTTCTTCTCTTGTTTTTATTAGTTTAATTATTTTTCCTTTAGTTTTAATGTTAGTAGTATTTTAATTTTAGATCTGTTTTTGTTTAGTTCTGCTTTTGAGTTATTTTTGTTCGTTATTTAGTTTAAATGTCGTAGTCATGTTTTTAGTTCCAGTGTATGTTAAAATGGTTCCCTTAGTTTCTATTATCCGTGAGTAGTTCCTTTCTAGGACTAGGGGATCCATGGATTGATTTTGATGCTTGTTCTTAATTGTTGATTGGTTATTAATGTACTTGGATTCCTGTTGTCAACTTTTGCTTTCAGTAAATACTGGCCAGGTTTAATTGTTGTTTGATATTGTTGAAATCGATGCGAGAGGTAAGATTACCACAATTAGATCATAAGGACAATAGGCAAAACGAGTCTAATGAGCGAGAGCCATTAGAGGAGTTTTGAAGGGGACTAGATTCGAGAGAATTAGTGGACCTTAATTCAAGGAAATTAATAATCTAATTAATTAATTGTGTGCAATTCTTTGGTTGAGTCTATGGTGAACCGATGTCCTAGACTTAGTCATAGATTTATTCCCTTAATTAACTTAGTTCTAGTTTTAGTTAGCATTTGAGTCTTAATTCGACATTCAAAGGCCCTTTACACAGTTTAGACTTTTTAGAACTAATAGGTTTAATTGCTTCCCTGTGGATTCGATCCCTACTTCCCTAGCTATATTAGTTAGAGTGGTTAGGTTTATTTTTGATAGGTGTGCGATAGCCTCATCAAATTTTGGCGCCGTTGCCGGGGAGGCAATTTTTAATTCTATTAGTCGGGTTTTTACTGTTTTATTTTTATTTTTCTTAGTCTCAAAGAACCTTTTGGTTCTTTGAGACAGTTTCTTATATTTGCTCGGAGTTTTCATTGTGTGCAGGTTCACAGGTTTATGCAAAACGACCACGAGCCTGATACTTTAGTTCTTCAAGCTTTGGTTCTAAGAAGTTGTCGACCAAATGCATGAAAGGTACTCAAATAAGGCCAACAACATCAAAATCTTCATCTTGAGTTCTTCAAAGAGTTAGTTTTGCAAGTTTATACGATTTAATTGCTTATTAGATAATTGAGATGTTTAAGATCAAATTCATGCAATATTGACTAATTAATGATTCGACTTTAATTAAAATCAGCTTTAGGTAGAAACATGTTTATATTATGTGACTATGCTTAGTGTTTATTGCTTTAAATCACATAGAATTCATGTTTAGTTGAAAAGACCTAAAGCATGTTTAACTAAATAAAGATTAAAATCAATTAAATCCTAAAGCGATCACCCAAGCATGCTTGATGTGTATTTTTTATATATTTTACCCTCTTTTCTGGTTTATTTGACTCTAACCTATGCTCTTGGAGCTATTTTGCTAACATTTGGTTGTATGGAGTTGTTGTGTTGGTGAGGACTTTTTGCAGGATTCGGTGTTTTTGCATTGTTTCCGAGGCAATCATATGAGTATAACTAGATACTAAAAGCCATGGGTTAGAATTGAAGTAATTAAGAAGCTATGATGAGCTGGAGTAACACAAGACGAGCTGACTTGATTTAGGCGAGAAAGTCATTTCGCCCGGGCAGTCGGGCGAATTTACTTAGCATTTTTCAAGAAGATAGGGGTGGGCGGATTTCACCCGGGCAGTCGGGCGGATTGCTTCGAAGGCCAAAATCATTCGCTTTGTGAGCCCGATCGGGGATTTGCCCGATTGGTCGGGCGGATGTCGGAGCCGTTTTCACTCCTTTTGACCCGAGACTGTACCTTTTATATAAATAGTGTTTGTGTAGGTCTTTTAAAACATTAGAGACTAGAGTGTATTTTTTCTCCTTAGGATTTTCATTCAGTTTCTCTCTAGAACTTACTTTTGTCAAAACTCAATCATTCATTCAATACAATGCATTTCAGGTTCTTCTTTATTTCTTCTCTTGTTTTTATTAGTTTAATTATTTTTCTTTAGTTTTAATTGTTAGTAGTATTTTAATTTTAGATCTTGTTTTGTTTTAGTTCTTGCTTTGAGTTATTTTTGTTCTTGTTTTAGTTTAAATGTCGTAGTCATGTTTTAGTTCCAGTATTATGATTAAATTGGTTCCCTTAGTTTCTATTATCCGTGAGTAGTCCCTTTCTAGACTAGGGGATCCATGGATTGATTTTGATGCTTGTTCTTAATTGTTGATTGGTTATTAAGTACTTGGGTTCCTGTTGTCAACTTTTATTGCTTTCAGTTAATACTGGCCAGGTTTAATTGTTAGTTTGATATTGTTGAAATCGATGCCGTAGAGGTAAGATTACCACAATTAGATCAAAGGACATAGAGCAAAACGAGTCTAAGTGAGCGAGAGCCATTAGAGGAGTTTTGAAGGGGACTAGATTCGAGAGAATTAGTGGACCTTAATTCAAGGAAATTAATAATCTAATTATTAATTGTGTGCAATTCTTTGGTTGATCTATGGTGAACGATGTCCTAGACTTAGTCATAGATTTATTCCCTTAATTAACTTAGTTCTAGTTTTAGTTAGCGTTTGAGTCTTAATTCGACATTCAAAGGCCCCTTACACAGTTTAGACTTTTTAGAACTAATAGGTTTAATTGCTTCCCTGTGGATTCGATCCCTACTTTCCTAGCTATATTAGTTAGAGTGGTGTAGGTTTATTTTTGATAGGTGTGGATAGCCTCATCAAATTTTGCGCCGTTGCCGGGGAGGCAATTTTTAATTCTGTTAGTCGGGTTATACTGTTTTCTTTTATTTTCCTTAGTCTCAAAGAACCTTTTGGTTCTTTGAGACAGTTTCTTATATTTGCTCGGAGTTTCATTGTGTGCAGGTTCACAGGGTTATGCAAAACGACCAAGAGCTGATACTTTCATCTTCCCTGAGCACGAGCGAGTATTTTTGAAGCGGTTGAGACGTAGTAGACGCCGAATTTTTCTTCCCCGATCCGTGGAGAAAATGTTTC
>PYUH01000804.1:82527-171805 GCA_016808085.1 Suaeda aralocaspica
TTTATGATTTGTCTCAGATTTTCGAGTTCACTTTCAACCCGTTGTTTGAAGGGTATTTAGAGGTCGAAATGGCTGCCGAAGGAGAAGGACAGGGTAGAGGACCACCACCTCCACCACCGCCACCTGCGGCCCGTTCATTGAGAGACTATTCCTTGCCTAGTACGGAGTCTATGGCTGGAGGTTATTCAGTACCTGATACCGATGCTGCTAATTTTGAACTGAAACCGGCTCTTGTGAATATGGTTGAACGAAATCAGTTTTCAGGGACATTGAAGGAGGATCCGAATTTACATTTACAAAATTTCCTTCAATATTGTGATACTATCAAGCAAATGAACGTTTCTAAGGATTACATTAGGAGAAGAATGTTCCCATTTTCGTTGAAAGACAAGGCTAGAACCTGGTTAAATGATCTTAATATGGCCACAATTAATTGTTGGGAGGATTTGGCTCTTGCTTTTCAGAGGAAGTACTATCCACCACAGAGAACAGCTTTATTGAGGAGTCAAATTACTAACTTTAATCAGGAGACAGATGAGTCACTTTATGATGCTTGGGAACGGTTTAAGGAGTTGTTGAGAATGTGTCCTCATCACGGGCTTGAGAAATAGTTTCTGGTTCAGTCATTCTATTATGGTTTGGGTAATGAGAGTAGAGCTTTATTAGATTCTGCTGCTAATGGTCGATTTATGAACCAGGAGGTTAATGCTGCNGCTGCTAATGGTCGATTCATGAACCAGGAGGTCAATGCTGCATATGCACTGATTGATGAAATAGCCACTCATAATTCACAGTTTGGTAACCTTAGAGGGCATTCCAAGAAGGGTGGAAAACATGTAGTTGATGATAAGTATGAGAGTCTAGCTGTACAGATCAATGCCATAAGTTAGAAGCTTGATAAGATTGGTACTACAGCTCCTCCACCATCACCTGTAGCTGCACTTTCGGGATGTACTGATCCTTTCTGTGATTCCTGTGGTTCATTCGGTCATAGTTCCCAGTCATGTACCAGTTCAGTAGAGCAAGTGTGTGCCTTTCAAGCCTACAAGAACAATCCATATTCTAATACATACAATCCGGGCTGGAAGGATCACCCATACTTTTCCTACAAGAACAACAGCAATGTACAGAATCCTCAGCAAGCTATGCCACCTCAGCAGGCACCCCAGCAGATGCAGAGATATGTACCACCACACCCACCAGGTTTCAGTAGGCCACCACTATTAGCACCACCATTGCCAGTTCAACCTAGTGGAGAAATCTCAGAGTTAAAAAATATGATGTTGCAAATGCAAAAAAAATATGGAGGCAATGCAGGCTCACAACAAGCACCTGGAGACTCAAATAGCTCAGATTGCACAATCAACTGCTCAAAGGCAACCAGGCCACCTTCCATCACAACCTACACCTCCAGTATCACAGGCATCACAGAATCCCCCGAGGGACCATGTCAATGCCATTACTTTGAGGAGTGGAACTGCTTATGAGGGCCCGAAAATGCCTACTGATGATGTTAATTCTGATGTTGCAGGTGGAGCTAAGAAGACCAGTGATGTGGTGATTGAAGACTTAGAGACAGTTCCAGATAAGGAGGCCGAAGCACCTGAGAAGAAGGTAGATGACGCATCGATTGATACGATCCCGAGGTCACAGGTTAGGTTGCCCTTTCCGAACAGGGTGACCAGAAGTAAGAATGATAATCATTTCTGTAAATTTTTAGATATTGTGAAGAATTTGCAGGTTACTGTTCCATTTACTGATTTGATCACTCAAATTCCTACTTATACTAAATTTTTGAAAGATATTTTGAGCAGGAAACGTGAGTTGAATGTGGTGGAGACTGTAGCACTTACGGAGGAGTGCAGTGCTATATTGCAAAACAAGTCACCACCTAAACTGAAGGACCCAAGAAGTTTTTTTTGTTCCTTGTAACATTGGCCCACTGTTTATTGACAAAGCTTTATGTGATTTAGGGGCTAGTGTTAGTGTCATGCCTTTGTCTATTTGCAAAAAGCTTGATATGGGTGCTTTGAAGGTCACTAACATTACTTTGCAGATGGCCGATAGGACAGTGAAATACCCAAAAGGTATTTTGGAAGACGTCCCGGTAAGAGTTGGGAAGTTTTTTATTCCCGTTGATTTTGTAGTGTTGGATATGGAGGAGGATGCACACATCCCTATTATTTTAGGTAGACCATTTTTGAACACTGCAGGTGCTGTTATTGACGTGAAAAATGGGAGTCTAACTCTTTCTGTAGGGGATGATAAGGTTACTTTCAACCTTAATGATGCTTTGAAACGTCCAATGATAGAACAATCATGTCATGCTATTTATACTCTTAATGAGATTGTTCTTAATGACCTGCCTCGATCTCCTAATATGGATCTTTTGGAGGCTCCTTTGTGTTTGAATTCTTTTGCAGGTGACAGAGATAGTGATGATAACAAGATGTGTCAGGATCCAAAGAAAAAGAAAACACGTCGTAAGAAACGTCGAAAGCCTCGGAAGTCATCTCAACACGTTTTTAAGGTGAATAAGATAAATGGCGAGATTCCGTGTAAGGATCATGAGACAATTGAGCGAACGGAAACCCCAAGCCTCTTTGGGTTTTTAACTACATGGGGTTCACGTTCCCTCTTTGACCCTCTTTAAAGTATTGTGTAACACGGTCAAGCTAATGACCTTAAAGGAGCGCTTTGCGGGAGGTAACCCGTAAGTAGTCTAGTTTTCTTTTAACTTTATTTTGTTTCCGTAGTAGTAGTTCATACCTCAACCAAGTTTTATCTATGTTGGTGAGTGAGAGTGAGGGTGCTAATGATTTTGGTCAAGTTCGATTTATGAGTACAGATCTCAAAACGTTGCTAAGGTGAAAATTTGCAAGGAATTGAAGCACCCATGCTACTGCGGGCTTCGCCCGAGCACTCGGGCGAAATCCGCCCGGTCGGGCGCACGGGACGAGTGAAGAAGGCATGAATTATAAAGGCAAAAATTTCGCCTGAGCAGTCGGGCGAAATCCGTCCGATCGGGCGCGAATGGCGTTTTTGAGGAAAGATCAAAAAAAAATTCTAAGTAAATTTCGCCCGAGTCGGGCGAAAATGCATCTCAGTCGGGCGAATAGACTTGTCCGCGACAGGTTCATAGGATCATTTTCAAATGACCATAACTTTTCTTCTAGGACGTTCCACGGGGCGTATGACCTACCAATGGAAAGCCCTTTGAGTTTACTTTCCAATGAAATAAGAATCGTGTTTATCAAAATTTTACTTTGTGAGATATGGTTGAAACAGTGAGAGGTGGTCAAATTTCAATCCATGTATGCTACACGCAATATTGTCTACCACTCACGCCTTTTTCTTATCCTTGCACAACTTCATCCTTTTATCCATTTACATCATATTCCACCCTCATGACCCCCTAACCCCATCCATCATCTCTCTTCTCTCTCACTTTACTCCTTTCCAGCACTGAGGACATTGCTGAGTCCGGCTTGGGGGAGGTATGATTTATTGCTTTATTAATATAGTTTTATTGCTTTTTAGTATAGTTTTATTGCTTTCTTAGGATAGTCATATGGTTTGTACTGCTTGCTAGAAGTAGGAGTTTACATTTGACCAAAAATATTGTACTGCTTTCTTAGTTTAGTTTTCATTGTTTTTTAGATTGAATGGTTTGAATGAATTGAGTTTATTTTTGATTTGAGAAGTACTGAATGATTGAATGATGACTTCCCTATGCCCCGCATTTTATTTAAAATGTTTTTGATTGATTTGGGCATGTGATGAGTTTTGTTTTGGGAATTGCCAACTTGGACTTGAACTTGACTTAGCTTGAAACAATTTCAAATCTTGCCATTTTAACCATGTGTAGAGTAGAGGCTTGAACTGTGTTAACGGGAGGATTTGAGCCGCATACATTATTTCTATGCTTATTTTGTTTCATGTGTGCTTAGTTCCTGGTTCATGTATGATCCATGTTTTGGCTTTTGACTCTAGTAGCTTGGCTTTGGTATGTTACATGTCGCGAATGATAAAAGGCTTTCATTTTCTAGGAGCTTTCAGATTTTAGGCATTCATTCACAAATTTTCCCTTGATCCTTGTTTTGAAGCTTTTTACCCTTCATTTGCATTTTAGCCACATTACAACCTTATTTGGCCTTGTTCTAATCATTTTGATATATGCCCAAGCTTGGCTTGGGGGAGTTGAGGAGTTGTTCTGATGTTGTTTTGCATTTGTTGGAGGTTTAGGAGGATTGAAAAATTGTGAAAAAGTTGTGGTTAAAGTTTGATAATAGGTCTCACATTAAGGCTCTGCATACCAATGTCTAGGCTAGCTTTAATGAAGAATTAAAATGTTATATCTTTTATTGGCCTAGTTATGTATGTGTGATGATTTTGTCCTTGACATGTCATTAAGAGTCGTGAGCTTAAGTTGAAAAAAAATCTTGAAAGTTGAAAAANCAAGTTGAAGAAAAAAAAAAAGAAGAAGAAGAAAAAAATGAAATGAAAGAAAAAAAAAAGAATTTAAAGATGTTGAAGAAGAAAAGCTTGTGATATTTGGAGCAGTTGAAATGTAAGTTTTAATGGTGTGATGTGATCCCATGTGAATTGGTTTGATGTTGGAGTTGATGCTGGAGATGNTTTGGTGTTGGAGTTGATGCTGGAGATGTTAATTATGATTTTTGATTGTTACATGCGTATAGCCCGCATTTACCACCACATTATCCCAAATTCTATCCTACCATCACCCTAGCCACGTTACAAGCTCAAAAAGACCTTTTTGATCGGCAGTACATGTTTTTAGTTCTGTGAAGTGAGTCAATTGCCAAAGCTAGTGAGTATTACTTGCATTTCGAGTCGACTTCACATTAGGAATTGAGTGACTACCCTTAAACACTTGCATGAGGTGTGAGATGTGGGTTTGGGTTCTCAAAAATTGCATTTAAACACTTATTGCACTTGCATCTTATTTGGGATTAAGGGTGAGCTTCACTGTTTATGCTCAATTTTATTGTGTGGAGTGACACCGAGTGAGCTACTCTAGTCATCGACTTCTATTTCTTACATGGTTGGCTTATTGATTTTGATTTAAGTGGATGGCGGTCAAGGGATTTTGATATGTTGGTATAGGAACTTACATGCTCGGAATTGCTTGAATTGGTTGTATTTTTAAAAGTTTTGGCGTGAAGTCATTGTTCGGTCTAGTTGTTTGCTTGAGGACAAGCAAGGGTTTGGCTTGGGGGAGTTTGATAAGTGTATTTTATTCTTATATTTTACCCTCTTTTCTGGTTTATTTTGACTCTAACCTATGCGCTTTGGAGCTATTTTGCCTAACATTTGGTTGTATGGAGTTGTTTGTGCTTGTTAGTGACTTTTTGCAGGATTTCGGTGTTTTTGCATTGTTTCCGAGGCAATCATATGAGTTACAACTAGATGCTAGAAGCCATGGGTTAGAATTGAAGTAATTAAGAAGCTATGATGAAGCCTAGAGTAACACAAGACGAGCTGACTTGATTTAGGCGAGAAAGTCATTTCGCCCGGGCAGTCGGGCGGAATTTACTTAGCATTTTTCAAGAAGATAGGGGCGAAAACACTGATCGCGCCCGATCGGGCGGATTTCGCCCGGGCAGTCGGGCGGATTGCTTCGAAGGCCAAAAACATTCGCTTTGTGAGCCTGATCGGGCGGATTGTCCGGAGCCCGTTTTTCACTCCTTTTGACCCGAGACTGTACCTTTTATATAAATAGTGTTTGTGTTAGGTCTTTTTAACACATTAGAGACTAGAGTGTATTTTTTCTCTCCTTAGGATTTTTCATTCAGTTTCTCTCTAGAACTTACTTTTGTCAAAACTCAATCATTCATTCAATACAATTGCAATTTCAGGTTCTTCTTTATTTTCTTCTCTTGTTTTTATTAGTTTAATTATTTTTCTTTAGTTTTAATTGTTAGTAGTATTTTAATTTTAGATCTTGTTTTTGTTTTAGTTCTTGCTTTTGAGTTATTTTTGTTCTTGTTAATTAGTTTAATTGTTGAAGTCATGTTTTCAGTTCCAGTTCTTATGATTAAATTAGTTCCTTTAGTTTCTATTATGCGTGAGTAGTTCCCTTTCTAGGACTAGGGGATCCATGGATTGATTTTGATGCTTGTTCTTAATTGTTGATTGGTTATTAATGTACTTGAATTCCTGTTGTCAACTTTTATTGCTTTCAGTTAAATACTGGCCAGGTTTAATTGTTAGTTTGATATTGTTGAAATCGATGCCGAGAGGTAAGATTACCACAATTAGATCATAAGGACAATAGGCAAAACGAGTCTAAGTGAGCGAGAGCCATTAGAGGAGTTTTGAAGGGGACTAGATTCGAGAGAATTAGTGGACCTTAATTCAAGGAAATTAATAATCTAATTAATTAATTGTGTGCAATTCTTTGGTTAATCTATGGTGAACCGATGTCCTAGACTTAGTCATAGATTTATTCCCTTAATTAACTTAGTTCTAGTTTTAGTTAGCGTTTGAGTCTTAATTCGACATTCAAAGGCCCTTTACACAGTTTAGACTTTTTAGAACTAATAGGTTTAATTGCTTCCCTGTGGATTCGATCCCTACTTCCCTAGCTATATTAGTTAGAGTGGTTAGGTTTATTTTTGATAGGTGTGCGATAGCCTCATCAAATTTTTGCGCCGTTGCCGGGGAGGCAATTTTTAATTCTGTTAGTCGGGTTTATACTGTTTTCTTTTTATTTTCCTTAGTCTCAAAGAACCTTTTGGTTCTTTGAGACAGTTTCTTATATTTGCTCGGAGTTTTCATTGTGTGCAGGTTCACAGGTTTATGCAAAACGACCACGAGCCTGATACTTTCATCTTCCCTGAGCACGAGCGAGTATTTTTGAAGCGGTTGAGACGTAGTAGACGCCGAATTTTTCTTCCCCGATCCGTGGAGGAAACTGTTTCTGATTTGTCTCAGTTTTTCGAGTTCACTTCCAACCCGTTGTTTGAAGGGTATTTAGAGGTCGAAATGGCTGCCGAAGGAGAAGGACAGGGTAGAGGACCACCACCTCCTGAATCCAGAGATATGAGACCTTATTATCCTTGGCTGTCAATTTGCCTTTGGGATAGACCTAATGGGCTTTCTTGAGCTCTCGAAAGGAGCACGGTGGCGACTTCTCTACTTGGGTTTTGAGTTTCTAGACTCACTCCCTAAGCTAAGCATACTCACACTATACAACAAACTAACACTAGTAGAAAATTGGCTATTAGTGACGCCCTAATAGTATCGTTTATTACAAAAACGATAGTAATAGTAGTGTAATAGTATTGTTTTTTTATAAAAACGAAACTACTATCATGTTATTTGTATCGTTTTATTAAAAACGATGCTAATGAATGTTGTATTCGTATCATTTTAAAAAAAAACGAGAGTAATGATTCAATTATTAGTATCGTTTTTGGGAAAAACGATAGTACTGGTATGGCTTGACCTTGAGCAAAACCCTATATAATTTGATTAGTATCGTTTTTTGGGAAAAACGATACTAATGTGTTGTCATTAGTATCATTTGTCTTCAAAAACGATACCAATATAACATTTAAAAAAAAACTTTTAAATAAGCCAAAATTTATGGGAAAAATCCCAACTTTCACCCACCTGCTCAAAATAATCCAAACTTAAGTAAATCCCATTATAATCCAATGTTGTACAAAATATTCTCTACATGCACCTGATGACTTGTAACCTTATAAACCGGTCATCCTCACTCTTTCACTCACCATCCCCATGCCCATGCCCATCATCTTCATCGATTATCATCAACATTACCCTCACCTCTTCCCTCTGCTCTTCACCACCACCATTGATGTAGAATGAGTTCCTGGTAGGGTCTCTTCAACTGAATACGTGGGGAGAGAACTAGAGGACTACACGTCAGATAGACAGGTGTTGGCTTGTTCACTTCCTGAGGGCTCGGACCTCGATTCCTGCAAAACAAGGGAATAAAATCCTCGTAGGATTTTTTCCCCCTCCGATGCTTAAGTAAGTATTTGTATGAGGATTAAGGCAAATTAACAATAATTAGCAATTTGGTAATCTAGAGAGGGAAACTAGTGAGAGAAATTCTCTTAGTGTGATGTAAGAATGAATGAAGATTTGATTGAATGTTTGAATGTTGAATGCCCCCAAAATGATGATTTTGAGGGGTATTTATAGCCTTAGGTTTGGAGGCCAACAAATAGGACGATGACANAGGCCAACGAATTGGACGATGACACTTGTCATCGTCTAATTGCTTGATACTTGTAAAAGCTTCATGGGCTTTTACACTCAAACCTCAAGGCCCAAATTTCTCTTTTTATCCTACCTTATAGTGTCGAATGGGGTTGCGACACGTGGCCGTATGGAGCCCACCTTGGTGGTCTAGTCATTGCCATGTGGCAGTGCCACCTGGACTTTTAGTGGACACATAGCCCAGTATTATGCTGACACGTGGTATGGGTTGGTGTGCCACATCATTTGCCCCTCAGTTGGGTGTTTGGATCCATAATCCATGCCCCAACTGACGTCTCTTTCTGTTTCGGAAGTTATTTTGTAACCCTCCTTAGCATTTATTATTGCCGCAACCATCCCTTTGATTTTTTAGGGGGAAATTCAAATTTGATGGAGGAATCTACTCTTGTGCCCCTTCAAATTTTTTATATATAAGATGATTGAAAATGATTGTGAAACAATCATTTTCAATCATTTTATTTCACTCTCTCTCTCTAAAAGTTCCCAAGTTTTCTCTCAAACTCCCAAGAAGCTTCAGAGGCGATTTCCGGCGAGCTGTTGCGGCGGTTTCCGGTGTGAACAGTAGATTCTAGTTTTCTTCTCTTTTTCAGGTATTTACCTGAATTCTTTTTCTTTCTTGTTTTTCCTTTACTTCTTTGTCTTTATTTTCCAATGGCTTCTTCATCCTCTTCTTCCCCACATAATAATGAGAACTCTATTAAACTACTTCCTTCTCCTCGTACTACTTCTTCTATTGGAACTCAATCTTCTGTTGTTCCTGATCACTTATTGTCTGGGTCTTTCCTATTTCCTTCTCTTCCTGTGCAGGAAATTGCAATGGCAAGAGTTAAACAAACTGCCTATAAAGATACTGCTACTTTGAGAGTTCCAGCATCTGAAGTTTCAGATGTGAATCCTCTTGATCAGCAAGATCCTACTCCCCAGGTTGAGGGAAGAAAGGATGCTGAAGCTGCACAGGAAGCTCCCGAGGAGGAAGTAAGGGAGATTCCTACTAGAAAGAGAGAGGCTTCTGAGGCTACCACTTCCAAGCCTAAGAAGAAGAGAGGTGCCTATCCTGGTGCTGACGATGTAGTGATCTCCGATGAATATGTAGATGGTGTAAATAAGGATAAACTGAGTAGTGACTTAATTTTCAATAATGAGTATTTTGAGTTGATCATCCCTAACAAGGGGGATACCATTCTAGACGCCCTAGAAGACTACTTCCCTGTTTCTACTGAAGTAATTGACCTATGACTTAGGTTTCCCACTTCCTTATTCATTTTTAATCTCTTCAAAAAGTATGACATTGACCTATGTCAACTTACTCCCAATTCTTGGGTTCACATAATGTCTTATGTGACTTCTTGTGGCCTTAGAGGAGTGAAAGCTTCTTCTAAGGTCTTCCTTCATCTTCACCATCTCTCAAAGGCCTCCCACTGCAAACGTGGGTGGTTCTATCTGAAAAACAGTGAGGGGTTCCTCACTTGTGTAGAAAAAGCCAACAAGGTTCCCAACTGGAGGAACCATTTTGTGTTTGTGAAGTCCCACGAAAAAAAATTGGTAGAAGTGTTGAAAAAATGAAATCCTTTTCCAAAATGCCTAGGAAGATCCTTTGAGCTTCCTAGATTGAGTGACAATGAGCAACAAAACTTAGAATATTTCAGCTCTACCACAGTGGAGATCAAGAAACAATCTTTGATAGTTCCCTACAACTGCATCCCCTTTAGCGAATTCTTCTTAGATCGCAACTTCCTTATTGCTGCTGGTGTAATTTATGGGGATGAGTATAACCAGGGTAATTTTTGCTTTATCATTTGATACTGAACTTCTGTTTCTTTTCCCATTTATCTAACCAAGTATCCTTTCTTTTGCAGAAGAAGCTCTTGCTGACCTTCCTCCATTCAAGAAAGGAAGCAAGTTTCTCAAAAGCTGGGGGAGGATACTTTCTCAAAGAAGGCAAAGACTCACGTATTTTACATTTCTGCAAAACTAAGACTTGCATTTTAGTTATATATATATACACACATTTTTTTTATATTAACAGACTTCCTCACTTAGAGTCTTCCCACTTTGCCGACTTGAACGCAGGTGGGCACTAAGTAGGGAAGCTATATAATTGGTAGAAGTCTTCCCTCTCCTTAGGAAGTTTAAAACTTTACTTAGGAAATGTAAATTTCTTTTTATAGTAAGTTCCTCTCNACGCAGGTGGGCACTAAGTAGGGAAGCTATATAATTGGTAGAAGTCTTCGCTCTCTTTAGGAAGTTTAAAACTTTACTTAGGAAATGTAAATTTCTTTTTATAGTAAGTTCCTCTCCTGTAGGAAGCTTGAGTATTTAAGACTTCCCCTTAGGAAGTTTTAGGATCGTACTTCCCCTTAGGAAGTTAGAATGACTTTAGAGTNTCTTAGGAAGTTTTTAAGATCATACTTCCCCTTAGGAAGTGTGTCTAGACTTCTTTTTATAGGAAGTTAGAATTTTTAGACTTCCCTCCTTTTTATCCATATGCGTTCAACTCGGCAAAGTGGGAAGTCTTTGACTTCCTTGTTTGCCGGGTTGAACGTACAATGACATAAAGAGGGGAAGTCCCTTTTACTCCTGCTTAGGACATACTTCACCTTAGGAAGTATTTAAGGACATACTTCACCTTAGGAAGTATGTTTAGATTTCCTTCCATAGGAAGTTAGAATTTTTTAGACTTCCCTCCTTTGTGTCCATGTGCGTTGAACTCGGCAAAGTGGGAAGTCTTTGACTTCCTTGTTTGCCGGGTTGAACGTACAATGGCATAAGGAGGGGAAGTCCCTTTTACTTCCCCTTAGGAAGTATTTAAGGACATACTTCCCCTTAGGAAGTATGTTTAGACTTCCTTCCATAGGAAGTTAGAATTTTTTAGACTTCCCTCCTTTGTGTCCATGTGCGTTCAACTCGGCAAAGTGGGATGTCTTTGACTTCCTTGTTTGCCTGGTTGAACGTACAATGGCACAAGGAGGGGAAGTCCTTTTTACTTCCCCTTAGGAAGCTTTAGGTTCCTACTTCCCTTTAGGAAGTATTAGTTCACCAATTCCCCTTAGGAAGATTAAATATGACACTTCCTATTAGGAAGTATTAATTCATTACTTCCCCTTAGGAAGTTTTAATCTAGCACTTCCATTTAGCAAGCATTAATTCATTACTTCCCCTTAGGAAGATTTAATATAACACTTCCCTTTAAGAAGTATTAATTTAACTTCCCTCTTTTGTGTCGTTCTACGTTCAACTCGGCAAATTAGGAAGCTTGGGCTTTGGAAGTTGCAAGTTGAACCTGGGTAGGCACAAGAGAGGAAGTATTGAGGTTGTAGCAATGGCTTCCCCACTTTGTGTCATGTTACGTTCAGTCCGGCAAACTAGGATGTACACAAAGTGGGAAGTTATTGGTTTTGCTCTGATAGTTGTTCATCTTAGTAGGATCTGTTGAATATTCTTTATACTCTTCTAACACTGTCGTTTTTCTAGAGACAAGCAAGCCTTCTGGGAGGAAGACAAAGCCTTCCCATAAGAGGAAGAAGGAGGAAGTACCAAAAGCACAGGGTACNTTTACTCATCGACCCATAATCCTTTAGCCTTCTCAAGCTTGTTCTTCAGTCCATCACCGATTATCTTATTGAAAGCTTCAACTTGTCCATTGGCCTGAGGATAGCCTACGGAAGCAAAGTTAGCAGAGATACCATGATCTTCTAACCATTTTCTCAATTGCGGTGTCTCGAACCGCGGACCATTATCAAACACAATAGATTGCGGAACTCCAAATCGTGTGATGAGGTTCTTCCATATAAACCACTGTACATCCGAGTGTTTGAGATTCTTCATCGGCTCTGCCTCCACCCATTTTGTGAAGTAGTCCACAGCTACCAACACATACTTTCTTTGCCCCGAGGCCTGAGGGTATGGACCAAGGATGTCCATGCCCCACTTGGCAAAAGGAAGTGGACTGATAATTGGACTTGAAACATTAGCTGGTTGGTGGTGCAAATTTCCATACAACTGACATTTCTTACACTTCTTGACGTAATTCATAGCATCTTGCCTCAGTGACGGCCAGTAATACCCTGTGCGAAGTGCCTTTTCAGCTAAGGCTCGTCCCCCTATATGAGACCCACAAAACCCCTCATGAATGTCTTCCAAAACCTCTTTACCTTGATCGGGGGTGATGCACTTCAATAGTGGATGAGTGAATGATTTCTTGTATAATTGCCCTTGCCATAGTACAAACCACGCATCTCTTGCCTTGACATACTTAGCTTGTCGTGCATCAGCTGGCAGGGTTCCTTTTGTTTTGTAAGCGATAATTTCATCCATCCAGGTACTTCCCCTGCTAGTGAAGTTTACATCTCTTTCCTTGTCAATACTCTTCTTTTCCTTAACTTCCCAAAAAACAGTTCGGGGTGAGTCTCCTATAGCGGAACTAGCTAACTTGGACAGGGCGTCAGCCTGATTGTTCTCGGATCGGGGAACTTGCATTAACTCAAAACTTTCGAGATCTTTAACTTCTTCTTGCAACATTTGCAAATACTTGCTCATGCCCTCATCGCGGGCTTCGTAGTCTCCCAAGTATTGACTCACAATCAGTTGTGAATCAGACATAGCCTCTATCTTCCTAGCACCAGTAGCTTTACACATCTTAATTCCTGCAATTAAGGCCTCATACTTAGCTTCATTGTTTGAAGTTTGAAATTTGAACCTCATTGCATATTCGTACAAATCTCCCTCAGGAGATTTGCATATGATTCCCGCTCCACACCCATTTTGGGTAGATGATCCATCAACATGTAGTGTCCAGTAGTCAATACTTGGCTTCTCAATCTGAGGCCTGGTCATTTCAACAATGAAGTCGGCAAACGCTTGTCCCTTAATCGCTTTCCTAGGCTCATACAAAATCTCAAATGAACCCAACTCGATAGCCCACTTAAGCATCCTACCAGAAGATTCTTTAGTTAGGCATGACTTAAGTGGTTGATCCGTGTAAACAATGATTTGGTGGGACAAGAAGTAGGGCCTCAGTTTTCTGCTTGCTAAAAACAAGGCTAATCCAAACTTCTCAATCGCAGCATATCTTAGTTCAGCTTTCTGGAGAATATGACTAACAAAATAAACCGGATGTTGAGCTCCGTCTCTCTTAGCCAACAAAACAACTGAGAGTGCATTTTCTGATGTAGCAAGGTACATATACAAAATTTCTTTTTCCCGGGGGCTTACCAACTTGGGAAGAGAATGGAGATGATCCTTTAATTTAATAAAGGCTTCCTCAGCTGATTGAGTCCATTCAAATTTGTTGGCTTTCTTCTTGATCGTATCAAAGAAGAAGTGGCACTTATCTCCTGCCCTTGACAGGAACCTTCCCAAGGCTGCTAAGCACCCAGTTAACTTTTGCACTTCTTTAACACTTCGGGGAGAAGTCATATCCAACACGGCCTTGACCTTGACTGGATTGACTTCAATCCCCCTTTCATCGACAAGAAACCCTAGGAACTTGCCCGAGGTGACACCAAAAACACACTTCTTAGGATTCAACCTCATCTTATACTTCCTCAAAGTTTCAAAAGTTTCCTTTAAATCGGCTACATGATCCTTGGCTTCCTTACTTTTGACAATCATATCATCAATGTATGCTTCCATATTCCTTCCTAATTGTTGCTTGAATACTTCATTAACTAGTCTCTGGAAGGTAGCTGGAGCATTCTTCAAACCGAAGGGCATTCTTGTATAACAGTACAGGCCTGTTTCCGTAACAAACGCTGTTTTTTCTTGATCTTCCTCCCATAGAGGAATTTGATGAAAGCCGGAATAGGCGTCCATAAAACTCAACAAGGCATGTCCTGCCGTAGAATCAACCAACCGATCGATCTTGGGCAAAGGAAAGCTATCCTTAGGGCACGCCTTGTTTAAGTCTGTGTAATCCACGCACATTCTCATTGTTCCATTAGGTTTTGGCACCAATACAACATTTGCCACCCAATCAGGATACTGGCATGGACGAATGAATCCTGCTTCCAATAGCTTTTTTACCTCTTCATCTGCAGCTTTGTTACGAACTTCTCCAAGATTTATTTTCTTTTGCCTGAAAGGCTTCAATTCAGGCTTAACATTGAGCTTGTGAACAGCCACTTCCGGATCAATCCCTGGCATTTCTTCAACTTCAAATGCAAAAACATCTTTGTATTGTCTAAGTAAAGCTCTTATCTCTGCCCCAACATGTTCGTCAGGTGCTTGTCCAATCTTGACTGTTCTATCAGGCTTCATCTCATCCAACACAAAATCTTCGTGCTCACCTCCAGGATGAGGTCTTGGGGCTTGATTCAAACTATGAACAGCCATAACTTGGTTCTTGGGAGCTTCTTCTACTTTCCTTTTCTTGCTTGGTTCGCCACTTTCACTTGACCATGCTTCCGCTTTTAATGTGGTAACATAACATTCTCTTGCCAACTGCTGATCTCCATGGATGGTTCCCACAGTTCCATTGTTACACTCATACTTCATGAGCATGAGATGAGTAACAATTACTGCCCTAACAGCATTCAAAGTTGGTCTTCCAAGGATCACATTATACGCTTGTAGCTCCTTCACCACAAGGAACTTGACGAACATGTTTCTAGCACAATCTTTATCTCCCATTCGAACCGACAAGGTGAAAAGTTCCCAAGGGATTGATAATTCCTCCTCCAAACCCAATGATGGGATGGTGGATGGGTTCTAACTTTGATGAATCATACTTCAACTTCCTCAAACAACTGTAACTTATTATATCATATGAACTTCCTGTGTCAACAAGTATTCTCTTTACCTTCATGTTTGCCACTTTCAGCTCTATTACCAGGGGGTCAAATCATGAGGTGTCGGACTTTGCCCCGATCCCTGTCACTGACAGTACTTCCGGAAATTTAATTTTAGCATCTTCCCCAGTTCAGGTGACGATTCCCGAACTAGGCGTCGCACATATTCTTTACTTCCCTTCATAGTAGGACCTCCAGCAGCAAACCCCCAGAGATTACATAGACAACATCTTCTGTTTCATAGCCCTCCTTTGTCACCTCATTTTTAGAGTCTGACTTCTGCTTGGCACTCTTGTCAGAGGACTTGATTAAATGTTGACTAATCTTCCCCTTACAGCAAGAGCTTCAAGGGTTCTCCGAAGATTGAAGCAATCATTGGTATGATGCCCCACATCCTTGTGAAAGTAGCAGTATTTACTTGAATCTCGATCTCTTTTGCACTTCTCAATGGAGGTGGATCATCAATGTCAATTTTCCCTCGGATCTCCTAAAGACTGAATGGAGATCCTTAGTGAATTCAACTCTCGGCGCATTATTCGCCTTTCTCTTCCTGTTTTGATCATTTAACTTGTTTGATGAGCCAGACATCCAAGTAGCATGTCTCTTGTGATCTTTGTTTTTTGAGCCGTGATCATTCTTCTTGTCCTTGCGGGTGGAAGCGCATAGCTCCTGAGCATGGATGAAGCATTCAGCCTCCTCCAGAATCCCCTTCAAGGTTTTACAATTCCTTCTGACCACATCAAACTTAAAGGTTCCATCACGCAGCCCTCTGAAGAAGCTATCAAAGGCAACTCCTTCAGAGAGGTTAGGTATCTGCAATGATTCAAGATTGAACCTTTGGACGTAACTTCTTAATGATTCCTTCTCACCTTGCACAATCTTGGCTAAGTGCATACTCGTCTTCTTCTCACGTTTGTTAGCCATGAAATGATGTACAAAGGTTGTACTCAACTCATGGAAACTGTTGATGGATTGGTTAGGTAAACTATTAAACCACTTCTAAGCTATTCCCTTAATTGTTGCTGGGAAATAGCGGCACCAAGTTGCGTCATCCAAACCTTGAAAATACATCAAGTGTTTGTATGTTGCCAAATGTTCTTCTGGATCAGTTGTTCCATCAAAAGCCTCTACATTAGGCATCTTAAACTTAACTGGGCGAGGAGCCATCATGATTGATGCAGCAAATGGGGTTGTCTAATTCATAGACATAGAACCCGCTTTATCCCCGATGATCCCCGTAGAATCATTAGGTACTTGCTTAGCCATATAAAGCTCCTCAGGTCTTACCCTGTTTTCCTAGTATTGGATCATTTGCTCTCTTCTAGCTTGATCTGCTTTCTCAGCTTTCTTCTTCTCAATCTTGTATCTCAGATTCTCTTCATCATCATGCTTATCTGATTCAAGAGTGAATGGATGTGAATCAGACATCTCTTTGGTTGCTGTTGAACCCGACGAGTCAGAGCGACTCTGTTCACGCTGGGCTCGTTTGGAGTTCAAATATTCTCTTGCATCTCTGCTAGATGCCCTCCTTTCATTGATAACTTCTCTAGCATCCTTACTCGAAGTTCTCTTAGCCTCAAGATACTCTCTAGCATCATGAGCTAATGACTTTTTAAATTCAATGAATTCTCTAGCATCGGATCTTGTCCTGCTGACTTCAGTTTGTCCTTTGGCCACCTCCCGTTTTGGCTTATACTTAGGAGTGACAGGATACTTTCTGAGTGCACCCCAATGAGCTTTCAATGGAGTTCTTTCCTTCTTGATTTTTTCAACTTTCTCTTGGAAAGTTAGTTTTCCTTCACCTTGATCTTCTTGACACGACTCCCCTTTAAGCTTTCTCTGGCGAGGATCACCCTCCTCATGAGTTTTCTTGGAGGAATGCTCCCGTAGAGCATCCGTAAAGGACTCTTTGAGACCTTCCAAGATACTCTTGAGTTGACCCATAGTCACGGGTTGATCCTCTGTTGCTTTCCCCTTAGGAGAGCCAGTTCCTTGTCCGGTTTCATAGTTCCCGGATTGATCAAGGTACCGAGTCTCATCCTCGGTTGGAAGTGAACCATTAGTCATTCTTAGGTGCCCTCCCCACAGACGGCGCCAAATGATGTAGAATGAGTTAGGGTGATCCAAATGATGTAGAATGAGTTTTGGTTTATACTTAGGATTGACAGGATACTTTCTGAGTGTGCCCCAATGAGCTTTCAATGGAGTTCATTCCTTCTTGATTTTTTCAACTTTCTCTTGGAAAGTTAGTCTTCCTTCACCTTGATCTTCCTGATACATCTTTCCTTTAAGCTTTCTCTGATGAGGATCACCCTCCTCATGAGTTCTCTTGGAGGAATGCTCCCGTAGAGCATCCGTAAAGGACTCTTTGAGACCTTCCAAGATACTCTTGAGTTGACCCATAGTCACGGGTTGATCCTCTGTTGCTTTCCCCTTAGGAGAGCCAGTTCCTTGTCCGGTTTCATAGTTCCCGGATTGATCAAGGTACCGAGTCTCATCCTCGGTTGGATGTGAACCACCAGTCATCCTCAGGTGCCCTCCCCTCAGACGGCGCCAAATGATGTAGAATGAGTTCCTGGTAGGGTCTCTTCAACTGAATACGTGGGGAGAGAACTAGAGGACTACACGTCAGATGGACAGGTGTTGGCTTGTTCACTTCCTGAGGGCTCGGACCTCGATTCCTGCAAAACAAGGGAATAAAATCCTCATAGGATTTTTTCCCCCTCCGATGCTTAAGTAAGTATTTGTATGAGGATTAAGGCAAATTAACAATAATTAGCAATTTGGTAATCTAGAGAGGGAAACTAGTGAGAGAAATTCTCTTAGTGTGATGTAAGAATGAATGAAGATTTGATTGAATGTTTGAATGTTTAATGCCCCCAAAATGATGATTTTGAGGGGTATTTATAGCCTCAGGTTTGGATTCCAACGAATTGGACGATGACACTTGTCATCGTCTAATTGGTTGATACTTGTAAAAGCTTCATGGGCTTTTACACTCAAGCCTCAAGGCCCAAATTCCTCTTTTTATCCTACCTTATAGTGTCGAATGGGGCGGGGTTGCGACACGTGGCAGAGGTTTCTCTTCTTTTGAGTAGTTGTTGTGGACACGTGGCCCAATCTAACAGCGACACGTGGCCGTATGGAGCCCACCTTGGTGGTCCAGTCATTGCCATGTGGCAGTGCCACCTGGAATTTTAGTGGACACATGGCCCAGTATTATGCTGACACGTGGTATGGGTTGGTGTGCCACATCAACCATCATCATCATTAACATCACCCTTAGCTCTTCACTCTGCTCTTCACCATCACCATTATCATCACATCGATCACCATCAACATCACCCTCACCTCTTCCCACTACTCTTCACCACCATCACCACAATTAACCCATGCATCATCATCTCCAATTCACCATCAATGAAAGCATTAGAGGCTTAAAGCACCACCACAAGCAGTGGTACTGTAGTAGTATCACTTCCTCCACCTTCTCGTGCCGCTTCCTTCCCTCCTTCTTCTGTCGCACCTCTCTAATGAGAAAACACAACCAATCCTCATACCAAAACCTTAGAAAAATGCGGTTTGAACTACAAATACAATAACCCCTTAATTACTCAATTAATTTGAGGAAAATTTGGTGAAGATGTTGCAACCCTAAAATTTTGGGGGCCAATTTTTTGGGTTTGAATGAGGAATTGAATTGAAGATCAATCTAAGAGAAAAATTAAAGGGTGTGTGATGTTGAAGGAATTGAATTTGAGGGTTAATTTTTGTTGAAAGTTCGTCGAACCTCTATATGCAGTGGTGGGTGGTATTTTTCCAGAAGGAGAGAGATGATTATATGGACGGTCATGGTGGAGTTTTGGTGAATTTGTGGTTAAAAAATAATGGAGTTGTGGTTATGGCTATGGTTGTGGTTAAGGTTTGTGGTGGCAGTGGGTGGGTGGGTGGTTAATGGTGTGGTGGGTGGTGGACTGGTGGTAGCTAGATAGTGTATTGGTTGTTCTTATTATTTATCATTAATTAAATTTAAATTCAAGTTAATTAAAATCAATTAACTTTAAAAAAAATTTAGCCAATTAGAATAAAACACATTTTTTACCTCTTTTTCCAGGTTACCAAAATCCATCAACATGTTACGATCCATATAGAGAATATTTTGTGCAACATTGGATTATAATGGGATTTACTTGAGTTGGGATTATTTTGAGCAGATGGGTGAAAGTTGGGATTTTTCCCATAAATTTTGGCTTTAAATAACCGCCTACTCAATTAGAAATATATACATACAACATATACACTACCTGCTTCTTTTTCAAGCTACTTCTGCAAAACCGCCTACTTCTCCTCCATTCAAGCTTCATTCTTCAATCTGTAATTTTTAATCTTCAATTTCACCGGAGAAAGCTCATCGTCAATTTCACCGGCCGAAGCTCCTCCTTGAATTCTTCTGGCCTTTTCTTCAATTTCACCGTCCTTTTCTTCAAAGCTCCTCTTTTCTGCAATTCCTCGTCCTTTTCCGTCGGTCGCTGTTCCTCGTCCTTCACTCCGGTCGTCGTAGCTGCTCCGGTCATCGTCTTTGCTCTGTTTTTCGGTCATTTGTGTTTTTAATTTTTTAAAAAAATTTTCAACTGCGAATTCAATTGCAATTGCATGCATTAACATAATTATTCAATTGCATTAAGTATATTACTTTACTCGATTTAATTCAATTGAAATTTATATTAATTATTTTCTGTGCTTTTTTGCAGTTGATATTACAAGAACACAGTATAATTTAAGGTACTAATTCCCCCTTTTTTTATGATTTATTTTTGGGTATTTTTTGTTTATTAAATTAATATTATCATCAATTGAATGCCATTATGTGGGAATTTTAGTATGTTACTATGAATCAATTATATCGTATTATAATTTTTATTTTATTTTATTTTTTTGTTTTTGAGATTTAGGGCTTAGAAATTAGCTAATGCAATGAAATTTGAATTTATTTTTAGTTCTGATTCATAAAAAAATTTTAAAAGTTAAAAGAAACGAAAAGAAAAAAAAAAGAAAAAAAAAATGAGAAAGATTGAAAAAAAATGTTGAGAAAGAAAGAGCTTGTGATTTTTGGAGTTGTTGAAGTATAAAGTTCTATGGTATGATGTGATTCTATAAGAAATTGGTGTGATGTTGGAGTTGGATGTGGAGCTGTTGATTATGGTCTTTGATTTTTTATATGCGTACAACCCGCATTTACCACCACATTATCCCAAATTTTATCCTACCCATCACCCTAGCCACGTTTACAAGCCTATAAAGACCTTTTTGATCGGCATGTACATGTTTTTAGTTCTTGTGAAGTGAGTCAATTGCCAAAGCTAGTGAGTATTACTTGCATTTTGAGTCGACTTCCGCATTAGGATTGAGTGACTACCCTTAAACACGTGCATGAGGTGTGAGATGTGGGTTTGAGTTCTCAAAATTTGCATTTAAACACTTTTTGCATTTGCATTCTTGTTCGGGATTAAGGGTGAGCTTCATTGTTTATGCTCATTTTTATGTGTGGAGTGACACCGAGTGAGTTACTCTAGTCATCGACTTCTATTTCTTACATGCTTGGCTATTTGATTTTGATTTAAGTGGATGGCGGTCAAGGGATTTTGATGGGTTGGTTAGGGAACTTACATGCTCAGAATTGCTTGAGTTGATTTGTTTTTCAAAGTTTTAGGGGTGAAGTCATTGTTTGTTTAGTTGTTTGCTTGAGGACAAGCAAAGGCTTGGCTTGGGGGAGTTTGATAAGTTCATTTTATATTCATTGTTTACCCCCATTTCATGATGGTTTTTAGCTCTAACAAGGCTCTTTTGAGCCTATTCTACTAACTTCGGTTGCTTTTAGTGTTGTTGCTTTGCTTCGACGTTTATTGCAGGAATTGATGCTTTTATATCGATTTTCGCTGTATCCCGAGCATTTGGCAAGTTAGTAAGAGTCTAGACCACTTGGAGAAGATAAAAGGAAGCTAGGACATAACTTAGAAGCCCCAGGAAAGCATAGAAGTCGAGTTTTAGAAGTTACGAGCGAAGCCGGAAGCCCGAAGGCTTCCTAATCAACATGCTCGGTCTAGGTGCACTGTGCCCGGTTCGGGTGCATCATGCCCGGCCGGCCGGGCACAATGATCTCTACTTGTTTTTGGCCCGTTTTCACCGAATTTCGACTTAGTACTTAATGTAATTTTCCCTAGGTTTTCAGGGATGCATTCTATTATTCTAGAACCCTAGTTTTAGTTTAGTTTTCTCTCAAAAGAGGTGATTATTGTGGATCTTTTCAATCATTCAATTCAATATAGATTCAGGTTTTAATTCAATCTTAATTCTATTCTCTTTAATTCATGTTTAATTTTAATTTATGTTTTTGCTTTTAGTTTCTTTAATCTTTTATGCCCTAATTCTTGTTTTATTTCTAGTTTTATAATTGTTGATTATTTCTTTAATTATGATCATGTCTTTAGTTTTGTTTTCTACAATTGCTTTAGTTTTTATGATCATGAGTGAGTAGTTAGTTTTCTAGGGTTAGGGAAACCTTGAATAATTAATGGACTAATTAACTTAGATTGTTTCAATTCCACAATTAGTAGTCAATTTCCTATTATTGGCTTATTTGTTTACAATTGAATTGTGCACAGATTTAGTTGTAATTTTGGTAATTGTCGAATTTGATGCCGAGAGGTAAGAATACCACAATTAGACCACTGAATAATAGGCGGAATTAGTCTAGGCATGAGCGAGAGCCGCTAAATGAGTTTTGAGGGAGTCTAAGTTCGAGAGAATTAGTGAGCCCTAATTTGACATAATTGTGAGATTGAACGTTCTTTGTTGGTAAATCCATTAGTTGATTCTTGGTGACCCGAATAACCCTAGTCCTTAAATATTAGTTTTAATCACCATCATTTCCCGTAGTTAATTAGTTAATCAACTTTTCTCAACCAAGGCCCTTTACACGGTTTAAGCTTTTTAGAACTAATAGAGTTCAATTGCTTCCCTGAGAATTCGATCCCTACTTCCCTAGCTACATTAGTTAGAGTTGTTTAGTTTATTTTTGATAGGTGTGCGATAGCCTCATCAAATCTCAATAGGAATAAGATTACCTTGGCTTGCCTAGTTTCAACTAGAGTTAAGGAGCTAGTCAAATCAAAAAGAAAATGGGGAATAAATGGTGTTGGAGGGTTTAAAAGCATAACATCTTCTATTGCTTTTTAATTGTGCTGCATGTTGACTTTTTAAATGTTTACTTGATGCCCTTTATAATTGTATTAATAAGCTTATCGCTACAATGCCCTTTATATTGAAAATGACATGACAAAGATGGGTTTACAACCTTATTAGTATTAGATAGCTAGTAACGAATAGAGGAGAAAGGTATCTGTGGATGACCATATGAGATGAAAATTGTTTCATGCAACCGACCCCATCCTTTTGGGATGAAGACTTCGACTATGACGATGACGATGAACCTCTGTTTTCTTCAACATCTTTCAAGATGCCCCCTCATTGCTTTTTTGTGACCTTTGCCTGCGTAGTGATACACTAATACCTATTCTTGACCTATAGATGGTAATCGATAACTTCGTGTATGTAGTTCTACATCAGGTTTTAAGTATGACTTGTTTTTATAGTGTTTCTATGGCTGAAAACTATCTGCAAGATTCTAGGGGATGATTTTGTAAGGAAAAACTAAAAGTAGTCATATTTGCTTGATGGTAGTTGACTGAACTACTGGCTAGTTTCTCTGTTTTGTAGTTGTTTGGTGGACAAATCACTGCTCCTTTATCATTTTACTAATTAATCTATTCGTGCCTAACTAATTCATGTCCAATGTTAATTATTAGTTCTGGTTAGCTCCACAGATTAGCTCCACCTTTGTCATGTCAAGAAAACCCCATTTCCAAAAACAGAAATTTCAGCTGATTTTAAGAAAACACCTTCTGTTCTGATTCACTACCACATCAGTGTATGCTATTATTTTCACCGTACAGTGTATGCTATTATTTTCCATGTGTTATGTTTATGTTTTTTTTTTTTTTTTTTTTTTTTTTTTTTTTTTTTTTTTTTTTTTTTTTTTTTTANTGTTTATTAGCTTGATCACAAATTTACTTTCTAAGGAATTTTGCAGAATGGTTCAGTGGAGACTGGGGTGTCAAATGGTTTTGATAGTATTCAATCGTATTCTCCTTCCACTTCAGGTTCGGAGCTGGAAAAAAGTTATGGTATGATTTTGAGTTACTTAGCTGGTTCCCTGACTTCCTCTGAAACTCTAGCAGCAGCAGAACTTGCAAGCATAAACTCACGAGTAAAATATATTGCTTTGTATTGCAGTTCCAAACGATGAACTAGCTCAAGATCAAACAATTAGTGGTTGGAATATGGTAATTACTCAGTTATTCTTTATTTCAGATGCACCCCTATGTGATGTAACCCCTATCTGCATATATATTGCTCAATATTAATAAAGATGTGGCATATCTGTTTCTGAATAGGAAGCATTGGAATTTGTAATTTTGTATTGACGGTTGTGTGTATACGGCAGGACGGAATGAATGATGTTTCTAATGATTATGTCTCCTATGGTGATGGAATAATTACTGTTTCTACTGATTACGTCTCCTATGGTGATAAGTATTTTCCTGCGTGCTTGATATTGTTTTCCAAAACTTCGCTCAAAATTGTGACTTTGGATTTGGAAGAAGAGGCTGGTATATTTTGGTTTGAATGGAACATTGATGATCTCCACATTATCGATTGTCAATGGTGCGACAAGGTGAGTGTTTGGTAAATTATCTTATTTCGTTTATACTTTTCCTTTTCAAATGAATGACATATACTTTATCCGAATGATGTTCTCAGAACAACAGAGCAAAAGTGACAGTTTGTATTTTACCAAGGGATGCAGTTCAAAGCTGAAAATGCACTTGGCATGACAGGTTTGTTTGGTGTGACTTTTTGGCTGACTTCAAGTTATTGAAGGGAGATCCATTATTATTGTTAGCAAACACCATTTCTACAATATTGAAGGGAGAGCCATTTCTAAATTATTATTGTTGCGAAGGATTAGGGATAAAACTCATATGATAACTAAATTTTTGCGAGGGGTATTCATTGTGAGGTTTCATTTTCATTTTGTCATGGTGAAGTTAATTTATGCCCCTTTATGTACCATTAATGTATTTGTAATAATTTATTATTGTTATTTATCAATTTAATATAGTCTTTGTTATAATAATTTTAATTTTTGGTTACTAGTATTATTATTTCATTACAATTGTAATTTTATTTTTTTTGTTTTCAAAA
Source organism: Suaeda aralocaspica (assembly GCA_016808085.1). Lineage (NCBI taxonomy): Eukaryota > Viridiplantae > Streptophyta > Magnoliopsida > Caryophyllales > Amaranthaceae > Suaeda > Suaeda aralocaspica. Next base: position 106,911 of record PYUH01000804.1, read on the forward strand.
ATCGCTATTAGTATCTTTTTTAAAAACAAACGATACTAATAGCAATTTTTTTATATTAAAAAAACCACTATTAGTATTGTTTTTCACAAAAACGATACAAATAGACACTATTAGCATCGTTTCTAACAAACGATACAAATAGGATTTCCTATTTGTTACGCCTCCAATTGTATCGTGTGTAAAACGATACAAATAAGTAAAAAAAAACGATACAGATAAGCTATTTTTCTACTAGTGATATAAAGACATTCGATGTCCGTAAAAAGGGCATGTGGGCCCCCAAAGCCTCGGGTCCACAACTTGGCGACTTTACTGAGGACATTCCTATTGTACTATATTATATTTTCGGAAAATCTAGTGAAGGAAGTTAGGGAATTCCAGGGTATTACATTCAAGCTTTCGGTTCTAAGAAGTTGTCGACGAATTGCACGAAAGGTACTTCAAATGAGGCCAACAACAATAAAATCTTCATATTGAGTTCTTCAAAGAGTTAGTTTTGCATGTTTATACGATTAAATTTCTTTATTAGATAATTGAGATGTTTTAATACAAATTCATGCAATATTGACTAATTAATGATTCAACTTTTAAAATCAACTTTAGGTAGAAACATGTTTTAGGATTTATGTGATTCCATGCTAAGTGTTTATTGCTTTAAATCACATAGAGTTCATTTTTAGCTCAAAAGACTTAAAAGCATGTTTTAACTAAATAAATATTAAAATCAATTTAAATTCTAAAGCGATCACCCAAGCATGCTTAAATTGGAAATCATGTGTGCGTCTATAACATATATAAAAGTGTGGAGGGGAAATTACTATTGAAACAATAGTAACCTCTCATGATTGGTCCACGTCATCTTACTAACAGTGAAACCGTTATTTTCTCACATGCCACTCACGCACACACTTTCTTGCTTCTTTATTTCAGTTTTCATTCACTCAACACTCACACAAACTGATGTGAATTTTGTTATAAACAGACGCTACTCACACAAAATAAACTTAGACTTCAAATTTGATAAAGCAACGCACCACAAATTCGAACTTCTAAGGCGAATAATTGATAGAATTTGATTAAAGCAAAGCACCCTCAAATCCTAAGAACTATCCTCACGTGAGATAAAGCTCAAAAGCACCACTCACTCGTCGAATTCTTCACAAGAATCCTCACAAATTTTTGTTTACTTCGTGAAACAATGAAAACCGGAAACAACTTGTGTTTAATCACTCTAATCTGAATTTTTATTGATGTATTTTACATCCTACTTATAGGTAAACATATCACATAATATTCGAGTATCATAACAAACCCTAACTACCCTAGATTTATGATATAACAAACTAAGATTAGGATAACAAGATAATCTTAACAAAACCGGATACAATCTTTGCACCATATATTTTGTAATCTGATTTCTAGTCTAAATCTTAGATATTTTGAGAATCAAATCTAAGGACCATATTTCCGAAAAACTAACTCAAGTTGACCAAGTCAAACAACACGGAAATCACCGTTGACAACGTTGCCCAAATCTTCAAAAATCTTTCAAAAATCCCGCCATATAACTTGCTATGTTTCTCGGTGAATTTTGATGGACTTCTGTTTTCAAGAACTTCAAGAAACCCTTCAAGCTTCAATCTTTATTTCAAGAAACCTTCAATTCTGTGTTTCCCATGCTTGATTCCATCAACCATGACTCATAAACTAAACAAGAAAATCACAAAACACCATATGGTAAAACCCTATCAAATGAAGTGGGAAGAAAACCCATATAGCTCAACACTCCTAAACTACTAACTATGCTTGCTTGATAACTACGTGAGAAAGCTTGTACATGTTACCATGCACACGTAAAAATCCACCCTAGCCAACCCTAGGAGCCTTGTGTCTCCATAAGCCACTAACTCTCCCATGGTTGCATCTTGTTTTCCACCTTCNTGCATCTTGTTTCCCACCTTCAATCAAACCCAAACCCTCGAAGTTTTGCTCATTAGTATTCGTATCACAAACCTTGCATCTTCTTTCTCTCTCATCAGCATCCATGACCTTCTTTCTTCTCCCATTATCAATTCACAAGCTTTTGTCACTGATTTTCTCTATTCATTAAAAGTTCCTTGCGACCCTTGCACCCTTCGAAAGTCATTGACTTCCGGCATAATTACGGGATCTTCTCTTATGGTGGTGAAGTTAATTGGTCTCCATAAATGGTTTTGTCAGAAGATCAATCTTTGATTTCTGCTTTTCGAGGTAGCTAGGTTGGGTCTTGGTTTTCTTTAATTAGATTATACTGGGTTTTGTTCGAATTTTTTTGTTAGTTTGACGATTTTTTCTTTTAAATTATGGTTTATACAATTTTATTCTGATTCTGATAGTGTTTCAATTTTTAGGGTTGGTTTTCCAATTCCAATTGGTTATTGTAAAGGTGTGCTTCTTCTTCGATCTTCTTCTGCTAATGCCTTCTCTTTCATCTTCAATCTCCCACTTCTTGTTGTTTGAATGATGTTCTCTCCTTGCAATCCTTGAATGGCCATGAATCGTGATCTGTAGTGCCATAAACTTTGGAGTTAATTTTTGTTTGGTGGCATGTGCACTATGGAGAAGGAGCTAATCTCTGGATTGCTTGCCATTCTTTGTGGTTTTAGTGTTGTGGAATTGTGGTAACTGGTAAGAGTAAGTTTATTTCCCTTTTGTAATTTTTCCATTTAGAAATATTAGATCAAAATTTAAAGTTGTTTTCCATTAGGGTTTCATGGTTGAATTCAATCTTTGGGCGTTCCAATTTTTAGGGATTTAGTTAGGATTTTTTAGTTGATTCTGAAATTGATAGAGTTACGTATTTTTTTTACTCAACTTTTGGGGGTTCGGAATTTTGAGGGTCGAATTAGGATTTCGAATGCATATCTAAATCTAAATCCGATAAGGGTTTTGATGTGAATTTTAAGCTCTCAAGAGAAATTAGAACTCACAGTGTAGAAAACGTTCGTTGGAAAATGAATAAAGTTCGAAACTTTTGTGTGTAGGTGACAAAAGAGTCACAAAATTCCCTCTTATTTAGGTAGATATGTATGTTTATGAACAATAAAAGTAACCAGGATAGATAAAACACTCTTGATCGCAACCAAGTGTAGTCGAAATTCACAATAAAAAAAGTGAAACTCTAGGGAAACACCCAACAAGGCAACGCCCAAACTTTAACTCAAACTCAAATTTACTTTTTATTGACAAACAAAAAGGGTATTTATAGGACTAAGATTGGAACAATCCTCCATTTCATAGTCAAATAATATCTTAAACAAAATAAAATCCTAAACCCACAAGTTGCACGTCCAAATTGCCCCTCTCGTGCTCCCTAAAACCGGCCACAACAACAAATAATCAACTTGCACAATCCACTTGCACAAGTTGATCTTATTATCTCAACAACTTGCCTAAATCTTAAATAATTTAGATTTTATTCTAACAAACTATCTAACAATCTAGAAAACAAGATAATCATAAAAAAAAATACTCAAAAATCACGGAAATTTTAAGAGGCCCAAATCCTTTAAAAATCGTCAAAATACTCGCCCCTTTTGTGCTTCATTTTTGTGCAACTTCTAAGAAATGTCTTCAATCTTCAAGAAAGTTTTCAAGATCCAATTTTTAAATCAAGAAACCTTCAAGAAATGAACCTCCATGTATTTTTGGATGAAAATGATGATAAAAAGAAATGAAGACTCAACAAGAAATGAAAACAAAAAATGTTTGAAATGAGAAAAACCCTAGCAAGTGCAGTGGGAAAAAATCTATAGGAAAAACCACCACAAAACCCTGATGTGAATGGTAGTCTTATATTCACATCAAATTTCAACTTTTTGGCAGTTCAATTCGATTTCTTTTTGTGCTTTTAGGGTTTCAATTTACATTATAATTTCAAAACGTAGGGTTTTTTTGGGGGGTTTCTATTTAGATGAATTTTGAAGCCTTTTGGGGCCGGTTTTGATCCCCTCAAAGCTATATATTTAATCCTATCTTTCCTTTCAATTTTTGTTCGTTAATGGTCAATCATCTCAGGTAAATCGATTAAGGTATTGATTATTTTTTCATTCCATATTCGACTTCCATCTAATTTTGTATTTGTTATTACGTATAAATGCTAGATTTAAATTGGCTTATTTTTGGTTTCAATATGTGTTTGTTTTTCAGATATTTTATTTAAAATTTGGAAAAATCCCTCCTTTTTTCATCTTCTCTGAATGATGTTCGCATGGTAAATCCTTCACTCTTTCTTATTGTAATTTTATTTCAATTTCAATTTCCAGAAAGTGAAAGAAGAAGATGATAAAGAAAGTACAATGTCAGTGCAACAGGTTAGCTTAGCGTTTACTAATGTTGTTTCTCATATTTTTTCTTTGCATTACTATCATGATGTTTAAATTAATTTGATATAGAAATCGCAAGTGGGAGAATTAGAAATAGGTATGAATCAAATGAGAATTTTCCAGTTCCAATTAAATTGGATTTTGGTGATTTCTAAAATAAATTGCGCCTCAAATTTATTGATGTTGCTGCTACTATTATGACATGAAACACCCTTTTCATTCTTTTTTTTTTCCTGTAAGATATCATTTTTCTACTTTTTGTTTATTGATTCAGTTGAATGAATATCCTGGAATTGTGATTGAGGTTCACGAGAAATACTATATGCAAATTTATTTAGAGTTTTTATAATGTGGTATTTTAAGAGATTGAAGCAATGTAAGTGGTTTTGGTTGATTGATTGTTTGCATGATTGTTGAAGTTAATTATATCAGTTCAACTTTTGTTTTTTTTTTTTTGTGAAAAGTTACATTTTTTTTTACAATAACAAGTTTGATGTTACCGATTTTCCAGGAATGCGGATAGTGTGTGTGTCCTGATTTGATAGGTGATTTGGTTGTACAAGCTTAGTACTTACGACATAATGTGGAAGGATCGTTGAAGTTGGAGGCGGACTATAGAGGTCGTGGATTAAGTGTATAACAGTTAAGAGCTTATGCTTTGGATCAGGTTTCATGTATTCTTGGGGTTCAGGTATCAACTTCCCCTTTTCAATGATTTTGTTAATATTTCCTTCATGTTTTTGGGTCTTCCAAATTTGAATTGAATCTATAGTATTTACATTCATTCAATGTCGATTAGGATTATCATTGTTTATTGGTTCTCGATCATCAATTTTTTGCTGATGAATTTAAATCAAGAAGTATTGATTTATTTGATTCCAAAAGTGTGGTTAGGGTTAGGATTTTATGTTTGATTTATATATTTTTTATTTTCGTTTCTGAAGTCTAATTAATATTATTAGGGATAGATTTTTTGTTTCGACCAAATTCTGATTTGTGTAGTGTTAGGGTTTTTGATTGAGTTTGGGGGGAGGGGGATGAAAGAAGGGTCGAGAGAGGCTGTGGTACGTTGTTTGGAACATGGATGAAGGTTTATTTTTGGTGGCGGGGGGAGGGGGATGTGGGAGGGGTGGTTTGGTATGGTTTGTGTTGTTGGGAGGGGGATGGAGGTTTGTCATTGAGTTGGGGGGGGGGGGTTGTTGTCGAGGAGGAGACCGGAAAGGTTGAGATTTATTTTGAGGGAATTGTGTAAATGGGTGGAGGAAGGGTAGGGGATCCAAGGTTCTTTCTAATTGGATTCAAATATGGAAAATTGTCTGTGATTTACTTAAGGTTTATATTGGATTATCCATTGTTGTAACAGAATTTAATTATTGTTTTTATTTCATTTGCTTTTAGTCTTTTTTGTTTTGGTTTCAAAAAGTGAATTGAAGCAAAAAAAAAAAATTGACCTTACCTTGATTTGTTTCCAAGGTCTAGAATGGAACACAAAGGGAGCAGGAGAGGAAAGAACGGAGAAAGGAGAAAGAAAGAGGAGGGGTGTGAAACCAGGTTGGCCCATCTCTTTTACTTTGTTTGTCACGCTGAATTTTTTTCTTTTAATTAATCTCTTAAAACTAAGGCCTTTTGTAATAATTTCCTGTTTCTACTTTTTTATTATTGTTTTGGTCGGTTGATTGTGCATTAGGATGAATATACTATTTTTGTGGGTGTGGACTTAGCTGCATTACGAAGGATTATAGATAAGTGTGTTTAAAGTATGTGAAAGCTTGATTGTTTTGAATTATGCAAGAAATGGGGCATTATTAGGTTTCTTTTGACAGCTTTTTGATGACTGACTGGGTGATTCTGAACATGCAGGAGAGAATTTGCAGACATTATTTTAGGGGGGTGAGGTAGATTAGTGTGCAAGAAAAACTTTATGATTTTATATCATGGTGAATGACTGATATGATCATTTAATCCTAAGGCAATTATTGTTATCTATTGTTTGTTTTACCATTCACTTTCGTTGTGTAGTTGAAGTATTGAGATTCAGTTTTTGTTTGTTGTTGTGTAGCTTCAAATAAAGCTAATTCCCAAGGAGTTGGAGAAGAATGATCAATTTTCTAGACACTCTAATAGAGTGATGAGTGTGGTTGAGCAAGCGTACTCTGGACTCTTTTAGTTTCTTGTTTGTTGTACTTTGACGAATATTCTGGTTTGGGCTATGCTGTCATTTCTAATTGTGTACAGTGTGCAGTTGGATGGCTTTATACCAATATATGCTGTAGTTATAATGCACAGGGAAGTTACACTTAGGGGATTGCATAATTTTCTTTTTTATTATCATTGTTTAAGGGTTATACAATATCTTTTTTTGCATTGCCATAAGAATTCGATAATTTCATGACACATATAGGATGATATAAAAGTTGTGTTCATACATGGATGTTTATCATACGGATACTGGAGTACTTATGTTTGCTTGGTAAGAATTGCAATTATAACTATATTCTTCTCTACTCACTTCTATGTAAAGTTTCCTGGTCCTGTGTGAGCAAATTAGGGTAGTAAAGTAGCATTAGTTTGTATGATCAATTTTATTGCATAAGAATTTTGGGGGTTTTATTTCATTTGACATGGAAAAAATTACCCTATTTAGATTTTTCAATAAGGATTTTGGTTAGGTTTTGCGTTTACTACTTTATTTTTCTATTGGTGTCGTTTGGTAAAAAAAGTTTGGTCGGTTTTTTTATATGAAAGCTGTAATCATATTATCGTTTAGTTATCTTCTACCATTCTAGACAAATTTTTTGTAACTGTTTCCTTTAAATTTCTTGGTTCTGTAATTTATCTACTCTTAGGCACTTTTCATTAATGTATCATGGTTATTTTTCTATTTGAATTCTTAGTGTGTATGTTCCACCAAATTGGATGATTCTCTTTACCTTATTATGTTAATTGACTGACTCTATAATAGTTGGTTCATTAGCAGGGATCTGTCCAACAATGGAATTTCTGAACTATTCCGCACTCTATGTCACAAATGAAAAATTGAAAACCCTCAAAGACCTGTAAGATTTTTTTGTCGTTGCTTACTTCTCTTATTTCTTGAAATCATGTCACGTTTTTGAATCACCATCTAATTGCCCTGTTTGTTTTGTGACTGTAGTAATCTTATTCATAATCAGCAGCAAGACATGTTAAACGATTTTTCTAAGCTTGATTTCATGTAAGTGTTGTATTTGTAAATGGACTTTTGATTTCTTTATAAAAAAACAACTAAAGTCTTGCTTAATGAAGAATGGACAGTCATATTACTCACATAAGCTTGCTACTGGTTGTTTTTGCAAATTTTATTATTTGAAACATAATCTTTTGATATTGTGTTTGCGCGGTTGGAATAAACATTTTGAGTCCTTTCATATATTTTTCTTTGTTTTTGGGGGAGAATCTATATGCTATAATATTGTCATTAATTAAATGGGATTCTTTTTTATGTTTTATTTTGCTATATGTGTTGTTACTTCTTTTGAAATTCAATGTGGTAGTGCCTTAGTGATCTATATAGATATCTGAAATGCATTGTCTATAAATAAAAGAGAGTAGCATTGACTTGGCTTGAAAATACTGGTTCTTCTCATTTGTCATTGACCATAAAAGTGATATCCCTCATTTTTCGTAGCAGTTGAGGTGTATCCTGTGAGACAGAGAAAAGAAAGAGCAGTGGTTACCTTGTAATGGTGAAAAATCTATTCTCTTTGTGATTCGTTTCAACTTTTTAAAAGATGTCGATCTCAACGAATGACCCTTCTCTTTGACGTAAGTTTTAACCGCCAACCCTTTTGATCTGATAATTCAATTTATGTTGACAGAGCTTGAAACCAGATTGTTAATAATTCTGACTACCTATAGCTGCAAGTGAATCTCTGGTTATATGTTTTGGTAAACTTTTACAGGCCAATGAATGAATTGATTCTCGCCAAAAAAAAATACAACTCTTGTTATACTATTTAGTTTTTCCTCTGTAAATGATACATTATGAAGAGAATATATGAGAATATGCAGTTGTCTCGTGCTCTGAAATTCTGACCATTGGTCAATATTACGATGATCGACTATTGATTTTTGTAATATTACAGGGTCATTGATATTGCCTAAATTATTTAACCAAGGTTGTCATATCTCATGTGTCATGCTACATTCTTGGTGGAAAATTGATTTGTGATTTGTTGAACTCTATAAACACCCATACACTGATACACCCATGATATTCGTGATTTGTTGAAAAATTGCATACTTTGAACGTGTAAATTCATTGTATATCCCATTTGACAACATCATCTCAACATGTTTAGCAAATAGTATGGATTAACATTAACCTATTAAAATCGAAGATAAAATTTTATCTGCTTGCTGGGCTTAGAATTAATATTTCAATATCTCATTTAGTGCTAACCAAGAAAACTCTGGCTTATAAAACAACTATGCATGCATACATGAGTTTGATTTTTTACTATCAAACCATGACAACAATACACAAAGTGCTAGCATAAATATTTTGGGGCACCGTGCGCCTTGCGACCAGTGTCACAACTAGTTTAACTACAAAACCCGCCAAGCCTTATTTCTTTGTGTTTTAGGTCAAAATCGGATATATGAATGCTATAATTCGACATTATGATTATGAAATTACATATAAGATCAAGTAGATGTCGTTATACGCGGGAGGACAGTGTGACCTACTCTTCTCCTTATCCTCGTTCTCGAATCCAAAGAACGGAGCTAGACCTAATGCAACGTTTTGCCTTCGGGCTAGACCTAATGGGGTTTCGTGAGCCCCCGAAAGGAGCACAGTGGGAACTTCTCTACTTGGGTTTTGAGCTTCTAAACTCACTCCCTAACCCAAGCATACTCACAATATGCAACAAAATAAAGACATTCGATATCCGTAAAAAGGGCATTTGGGCCCCAAAAGCCTCGGGTCCACAGCAGTGTTAACAAGGAAGTAGATGAGAGCAAAAATACTAAGAAGAATGATTCTCCTCAACCTAAGTAAGATTTGATTCATATTCTACTTTTGATATTTTAACTTTTGTGTTTTGTGATATTGATGTGTTGTTTCTATAATGCCCCATATTTTCACGTATTTTAAAGAGTTATTTTCGTATTTTATACGTATGTTTTTGATATTGTTATTGAGAAATTAAGTTCAATAAAAATATTAAAGAAAGAAAATTTAAATAAATTTTAATCAAAGTAATTATTTTATGTTTATAAATAATATTTCATGTTATTTTAAGTTTTACTAAATATTTTGAAAAGTTTCATAAAAATAGAATTTTTAGAGTTTCCTAAATTGTTTTAAAAACAAGGGCATAAAAGTAATTTTAAACATTAAGGGTATTTATGTAATTGCACCAAATCCTACTTTGGCGCATATAAATACCCCTTAAAACCCAAAATTTCAGATTTAATTTGCAAACTTCAAGTTTTAGGATTTCAAAAAGATAGAAAAAAATTTCGAAGAAAAAAAAGAAAAAAAAAACTGATGCGTCCTCTCTCTTCCTCGTCGGTGCCACCCTTTGTCACCCCCTGCTGCCACGCACCACCTGCAGCCACTGTGCGCCACCTCGCCGACCATCTCCTCCCCTATTTGGTATTTTTCGAAACTTCTAAAACAATTTTTTTTCTTCTCTTTTTCTTTCTGATTCAATCTTGCAAATTCATGTTTATAGTTATGATTAATCATGTTTCTATAGTTTTAATCATGTTTTTATAAAGTTATGATTTAGTTTAAAACATGAATTAATTGTTTGATCATGAAATTTTAAATCAGGGCTTATGAAATTATAAAATTCATGATTTTATGGTTTTAATGATTTAAACTTCAATATTATGATCATGAATTGTTGTTGGGTGAATTTATGATTATTTTATGAAGTTTAGATTGATTTTTAAAGGTTTCAAAGTTGAATTATATTGCTGTCCAAATTTTATAATCATAAAAATCAATGGTATAAATACTCTGAACATGTTTTATCTTAACGCATAGATTTGATTTATGATGGTTATAGTAGATTGTAAAATAGTTTTATAATGGATTTATGATGTTTAGATGTGTTTTCAAGGAGTTTTGAATGAATAAATAAAGTTGTAAATTTTTACTAACACATGTTTATGCCTAATAAAAATAGTAGCATATGATATAGCAAGTTATAATTATTTTTAATGCATCTAAGTATTATATATTGATCTTAGGACATTATTATAGTGTTTTATGATCAAAATATGATATTTAGAAAGGTTTTAAAGTGTTTTTGAGGAATTTTACAAAGCTGTCATTTTTGGAAAATTACCTAAAATCTAGTATTTTGTAATTGAAAAATTAAAATAAAGTAAGGAATTTAATAGAGACCATATAGGGAATGATTTGGACAAGTTTCCAATGTAGAAAGTTAGTTTAGAGTTGTTGTAGTACTTAGTCAACAAGGTTTTAATTTAGATTCGGTTTTCTCTATGTAGGAGACTTCGAACTAGTTGACTACTTCTAGAAGTTGTGGCGGGTCACCACTACAACACAAGGTACGTAAGTATTAAAGACAGACATAGAATTAGAACTTATGCTTTGTTGATCTGATCTGATATGTTTGTTGTTGCTTGATTTGATTGTGAATCGACATGCATGCCAAGCTTATGAAATGATGAGAAGCGTGATTTTATATTGTTTTGACATTCCACATCTGTATTAATAGAAATTCTTCAAGATTGAATTGGAATGTTATGATTAATTTAAAGTTGGCCAATAGCTAGTAAAGAAGAAAGGAAGTTAATTAAGTTGATTAGTTACTTAATCAACAAGAAAAGTAGTTTGTGAATTATTATTCACATAGTTAATAGAAGTTAATGAGCAGATATTTTTACAAGTTACCACTCACAGTTTGATGTGTGGTCAAGGAAAAAGGTAAATAGTTAGCCACTCACAGTTAATGTGTGGTAAAGGGAGTAAAATTAATTAAAGGACACACAAGATTATTTTTAGAATCACCTTAAATAAAAGATAATTAATATGGCTTGTGTGATTTTATGCATGCTTTTATGTGATGTTGTATGTGAGTCATAATATGGTTACACCGATTAATAACGTAAAGTGAAAGAGGATTCGTACCAAAACTCTTGGAACGTATATACCTTGAGTATGAACATTGGGGGGAGTTGTATGGAACAGTGATCTATGACTTCTAGTTGGACTACAAGACGTTGTACTCCTTTATATTTATAATGCGCTGGTATTCATTTACTTTATGTGACATAGGTAATACCTTCTTGGAGTTGCTTCCAAGTTGGTGCCTAATAGGGTGATTTTAAAGGAAAGGAAACCCGTTCGATGCAAAATCCAAAGTTTAAATAATTAATTTGTTTAAGTTGAGTCTATGCACAGGTGGAGTTGTCAACGGTAAGATGTATGTATGTTGTACTTTTATTTTATTTTAGTCCTGTTGCATATTCTTTAGTGGTTATGTACTCAGTTTTGCTGACTGTTTTTTTAGTGTGCATGGCTTTGTCTTGGACTTGGCCCTGCGATGACCCACGTGTTGGCGAGTAGTTGTCTAGAATAAGAAAAGGCTACAGGTATAAGTGGGCATAAGTCATTCATGCGGGGCTGGAGTGAGAGTTTTTTCTTTGTAGTCTTCGTAGCTTCTTAGTTTATTTGCTTTTGGATTTAGTTAACTATTATTTGATGTTGTTTTTATTTCTGATGTTGAAAATTTTTGTTTTGAAGGGCCATTAAGATGGTTCCGAAGTGTAATAAAGTTTTAAGTTGAATTTCTTTTGGTTTTTGTTTGATTTTAGTTTTGGGATTATTTTTGAGTTCAAGTTTTAAATTGGTTTTGACTTTAAAGACTTCCGCTGTAGTAATTTGATAAATGCCTTAGCCGTTATCACAGTGGCGGTAATACTTTGGTTTTTCCTAGTTATGTAGGAGTTTTAATAATTACTATTCTCTATTTTTTATAATATGTTTTCCAGAAAATCTAGAGAAGGAAGTTAGGAAATTCCAGGTTGTTACAAAGTGGTTATCAGAGATTAGTTTTCGAAATAAAATAAAAATTTATTTTGGGGTACCCTAAGTTTTATTTTGGGAAAGAGGAGTTTCTTATTTTTGAGGGTTACTGATACGAATATCAATGAGCAAAACTTCGAGGGTTTGATAGAAGGTGGAAAACAAGATGCAACCATGGGAGAGTTAGTGGCTTATGGAGACACAAGGCTCCTAGGGTTGGCTAGGGTGAATTTTTACGTGTGCATGGTAACATGTACAAGCTTCCTCACGTAAAAATCAAGCAAGCATAATTAGTAGTTTAGGAGTGTTGAGCTATATGGGTTTTCTTCCCACTTCATTTGATAGGGTTTTACCATATGGTGTTTTGTGATTTTCTTATTTAGTTTATGAGTCATGGTTGATGGAATCAAGCATGGGAAACACAGAATTGAAGGTTTCTTGAAATAAAGATTGAAGCTCAAAGGGTTTCTTGAAGTTCTTGAAAATGGAAGTCCATCAAAAATCAAAGGAAACTATAGCGGGTTATATGGCGGGATTTTTGAAAGATTTTGAAGGATTTGGGCAACGTTGTCAACGGTGTTTTCCGTGTTGTTTGACTTGGTCAACTTTAGTTAGTTAGTTGGAAATATTGTCCTTAGATTTGTTTCTCAAAATATCTAAGATTTAGGCTAGAAAATCAGATTACAAGTATATGGCGCAAGATTGTATCCGGTTTCGTGGAGATTATCTTGTTATCCTAATCTTAGTTTGTTATACCATAAATCTAGGGTAGTTAGGATTTGTTTAGGATATTCACATATTGTGTGATATGTTTAGCTATAAATAGGATGTAAAATACATCAATAAAATTCAGATTCGGTTGATTGAAAACACATTGTTTCCGGTTTATTGTTTCACGTAAGTAAACATAATTTTGTGAGGATTCTTGTGAGGAATTCGATGAGTGAGTGGTGCTTTTGAGCTTTATCTCACGTGAGGATAGTTTTTAGGATTTGAGGGTGCTTTGCTTTAATCAAATTCTATCAATTATTCGCCTTAGAAGTTCGAATTTGTGGTGCGTTGCTTTAACAAATTTTGTCTAAGTTTATCTGTGTGAGTGGCGTTTGTTTATAACAAAAATTCACATCAACTTTTGGTGCTCTCGTTGAGAGTTTCGTTCAATCTCTAGTGTTCATTATAAATTCTCATGGCTCAAGAGGGTGGAGATGAAAATCCACAAGGATTTACGAAGGGTTTGAGCTTGGCTCAAGCAAAAGAAATACGTATGCAAGGGGAGATTGACGAGTTGAAGGCTCGTTTAGATGAAGTCTTAACCATCATGGCTTCTACCAAGAAAACTCCTACTAAATCTAAACAAGGGGATGGCTCATCATCAAGTTCAAGTGAGCAAGAAAGTGTGAGGAGTGTACGTAAACCAAAAAAGGGATACTCATCAAGTTCTAGTGACGATGAGGAACCAAGATCAAGGCACAAACATAAGGGAAAGATGAGGGATGATGATCGAAATCTTAAACTCGAAATTCCTGAGTATAATGGAGGTATGGATCCTGAAAAATTTCTAGATTGGATTCGTAGGGTTGAGAGGATTTTTCGTTACAAAGAATATGATGATCATAAGTCTTATAAATTGGCGGAATTAAAACTCACTTCCTATGCAAGTTTATGGCTTGAGGGTTTACAAAGAAAGAGAAGGAAAGAAGGTAGATCAAAAATATCTTCATGGTCTAAATTAAAAAAGGAGATGAGGAAACGTTTTGTTCCTCAAGATTTCGAGCAAAACAATTTCATCAAGATGCATACATTAAAACAAGATAGAAAAACGGTTGATGAATACATTGTGGAGTTTGAAAAATTGATCATGATTTGTGATTTAGAAGAGAAGGAGGACCACAAAGTGGCTCGTTTTGTGGCTGGTCTAGATGAAAATATAAGGGAGAAGGTCGAATTACAACCTTATTGGACCTTTGATGAAGTTTGTAGAGTGGCAGCAAGGGTTGAGAAACAAGTTGCACGCAAAACAAAGACATACTTCAAAACCTATGATTCTAAAGAAAAGCGTGATACTTTTCCTCAAAAACCAAACTTTGATAAGGTTACTAAACCACCCTTCATCAAGGATAAGAGTTCAACTTCAAAGCCCCAAAGTAGTGATTCACGCATTGTTTGTTTCAAGTGTAAAGGGCAAGGTCACATTCAAAGAGATTGTCCTCATGCTAGGGTCACAACAACTCGAAATTGGGTAGATGGGGAAAGCCTTGAAGAAGAGGAGGAGATGTATGGGGATGAGGGAGAGGAAGAGTATGCCAATTATGAAAATATGGAGGAAGAAACGGAGGAAGTCCAACCAGAAACACAAGGCCAATCCTTGGTGTTACGTAGGGTATTACAATCTCAAAGTGCACAACCTTTGGAGAGTCAAAGGGATAAAATTTTTCTCACAAGGTGTAATGTTCAAGGCAAGCTTTGTGATGTAATCATAGATACTGGAAGTTGCACAAATGTAGTATCTACGTTGTTGGTGGAAAAGCTCGCAATTCCTACAAAGATACATCCTCAACCATACAAGCTACATTGGCTTAGCAACACAAGTGATGTTAAGGTAAACAAACAAGCCTTGATTGCGTTTAAAATTGGTAAATTTGAGGATCAAGTACTTTGTGATGTTTGTCCTATGGATGCTTGTCATATACTATTGGGTAGACCTTGGCAATATGACCGTTTTGTGAAGTTTAATGGGAGAACAAATGTCTATATTGTGCGCAAGAACCCTAATGAGAAATCATATGCATTAAAACCCTTGATGATTTCTAAACCTAAAACAAGCATGGGTAATTCTAAAGGTGTTTTGTTGGTGGGTGGAAAGGAGTTAGAAAGGGAGTTGAAAACAAGTTCTATGTCTTATATGTTGTTAGCCAAAGAGGTACAAGATGAAGCCCCAGAGATTCCTAGGGTTTTGCATCCTATGTTGAATGAGTTTTCAGATGTGTTTCCTAATGAGTTGCCACCAGGATTACCACCCATACGTGGAATTGAACATCAAATTGATCTTATTCCTGGGTCTCAAATTCCTAACAAGCCTGCATATAGATGTAATCCAGAGGAGACAAAGGAGATACAAAGGCAAATTGAGGAATTAATGGAGAGGGGGTACGTGAGAGAGAGCATGAGTCCATGTGCTGTGCCTACATTAATAGTACCTAAGAAGGATGGGACTTGGAGAATGTGTATTGATTCAAGGGCAGTTAACAATATAACCGTCAAGTATAGGTTTCCTATACCTAGATTGGATGATTTGCTAGATGAATTACATGGTTCTCAATTATTTTCAAAAATTGATTTAAGGAGTGGATATCATCAGATTCGAATGAAGGAAGGTGATGAATGGAAAACAGGTTTTAAAACAAAGCTAGGGCTTTATGAATGGTTAGTCATGCCTTTTGGGTTAACTAATGCACCTAGTACGTTTATGAGGTTGATGAATGAGGTCTTAAAGCCATACATTGGTAAGTTTGTAGTGGTATATTTAGATGATATTTTGGTGTATAGCAAGAGTGTTAATGATCATCTAAGCCATCTAAGGAGTGTGTTTGGGACATTACGAGAACAAAAGCTCTATGCTAAGCTCGAAAAGTGTTATTTCATGGTACCAAGTGTGACGTTTTTGGGGTATATTGTGTCCAAAGATGGGGTTTCTGTTGATCCATCTAAAGTGGAAGCTATAAAATCATGGCCAACACCAAAGAACGTGACTGAAGTACGTGCTTTTCATGGGTTAGCCTCGTTCTATAGGAGGTTTGTGAAGAATTTTTCATCTGTTGTTGCTCCTATAACCGAATGCATTAAGAAGGATAAGCCTAAGTTTGAGTGGACTAAGGGGGCACAAGAAGCTTTTGAATTGATTAAGAAGTTGCTTTGTAACACGCCTATACTAGCCTTACCAGATTTCTCTAAACCATTTGAAGTAGAGACGGATGCAAGTGGGGTTGGAATTGGTGCTGTTCTAGTCCAAGGGAAGAGGCCAATTGCTTACTTTAGTGAGAAGTTGAATGGTGCTAAACTGAACTATTCTACATATGACAAGGAGTTCTATGCCATTATTAGAGCTTTGGATCATTGGAGTCATTATTTAAGGCCTAATCACTTCATACTACATTCTGATCATGAAGCTTTGAAGCACATTAATGGTCAACAAAAATTGAATCCAAGACATGCTAAATGGGTTGAATTTTTGCAATCTTTTCACTTCTCTTCAAAGTACAAAACGGGGAAGTCTAATGTTGTTGCTGATGCTTTGTCAAGAAGGTATACTTTGCTTGGTGTTTTGAACTTTAAGTTGCTTGGATTAGAGTTGATAACTCAATTTTACGAGCAAGATGGAGATTTTGGACCAATAATGGCGCAACTTTCAAAGGGTTCTATGAGTTCCTATGTGCTACATGATGGGTTTTTGTTTAAAGGTAATCTATTGTGCATACCTAAGTGTTCTATACGTGAGTTATTAGTAAGGGAGGCTCATGGAGGAGGTATTGCTGGACATTTTGGCATTACAAAGACACTAACCATGTTGCAAGAACATTTTTATTGGCCAAAGATGATTGTTGATGTTGAGGCCATAATTGCTCAATGTGCTACTTGTCAAAAGGCAAAGGCGGCCTTCCATCAAGGCTATTATACTCCATTGCCAGTGCCAGAGGGACCTTGGGAGGATGTTTCTATGGATTTCATTGTAGGGTTACCAAGGACAGCAAGAGGCAAGGATGCAATTATGGTAGTGGTTGATAGGTTTTCAAAGATGGCTCATTTTACACCATGTCACAAGACCGACGATGCTATGAATGTGGCTGATTTGTATTTTCGAGACATCATAAGGTTACATGGGGTTCCAAAAACTATTGTAAGTGACAGAGACACAAAGTTCATGAGCTACTTTTGGAAGTCACTTTGGAGATTGATAGGTACGAAACTTTTGTTTAGCACATCTTATCATCCTCAAACAGATGGCCAAACAGAGGTAACTAATCGAACACTAGGGGTTCTTTTGCGTGGTTTGGTTAGTAAGACACAAAAAGATTGGGATTTGAAGCTTGCTCATGCTGAATTTGCTTACAATAGATCACCTACTTATGCTACTAAACACTCACCTTTCGAAATTGTCTATGGAATCAACCCTAAATTACCAATTGACTTTGTAAGTATTCCTAAAGGGGAGTTGGTACACAAGGATGCCAAGACAAAGGTTGATTACATGCAGAAGCTTCACGCAGAAGTAAGGGCTAGAATTGAAAAGGTAAATGATATTTACAAGGCAAAAGCAAACAAACACAAATCACAACATGTTTACAAGGAAGGGGATTTGGTTTGGCTACATTTGAGAAAGGAAAGGTTTCCAAATCAACAAAAGAATAAACTTATGCCTCGTTGTGATGGACCGTTCAAGATCATAAGTAAGGTGGGGGATAATGCCTATAAATTAGAATTGCCAGGAGAATATGGAGTTCATGCTACTTTCAACATTGGTGATTTAGCTCCTTATGTTCCTGATGACCAACTTCGAGGTTTGAGGACAAACTCTTCTGAAGAAGAGGAGGATGATACGAATATCAATGAGCAAAACTTCGAGGGTTTGATAGAAGGTGGAAAACAAGATGCAACCATGGGAGAGTTAGTGGCTTATGGAGACACAAGGCTCCTAGGGTTGGCTAGGGTGAATTTTTACGTGTGCATGGTAACATGTACAAGCTTCCTCACGTAAAAATCAAGCAAGCATAATTAGTAGTTTAGGAGTGTTGAGCTATATGGGTTTTCTTCCCACTTCATTTGATAGGGTTTTACCATATGGTGTTTTGTGATTTTCTTATTTAGTTTATGAGTCATGGTTGATGGAATCAAGCATGGAAAACACAGAATTGAAGGTTTCTTGAAATAAAGATTGAAGCTCAAAGGGTTTCTTGAAGTTCTTGAAAATGGAAGTCCATCAAAAATCAAAGGGAAATATAACGAGTTATATGGCGGGATTTTTGAAAGATTTGGACGATTCTGGGCAACGTTGTCAACGGTGATTTCCATGTTGTTTGACTTGGTCAACTTTAGTTAGTTAGTAGGAAATATTGTCCTTAGATTTGTTTCTCAAAATATCCTAGAAAATCAGATTACAACCTTGGTGCGCAAGATTGTATCCAATAGCGAGTAGGATTCTTGTTATCCTAATCTTAGTTTGTTATACCATAAATCTAGGGTAGTTAGGATTTGTTTAGGATATTCATATATTGTGTGATATGTTTAGCTATAAATAGGATGTAAAATACATCAATAAAATTCAGATTAGATTGATTGAAAACACATTGTTTCCGGTTTATTGTTTCACGTAAGTAAACATAATTTTGTGAGGATTCTTGTGAGGAATTCGATTGAGTGAGTGGTGCTTTTGAGCTTTATCTCACGTGAGGATAGTTTTTAGGATTTGAGGGTGCTTTGCTTTAATCAAATTCTATCAATTATTCGCCTTTGAAGTTCGAATTTGTGGTGCGTTGCTTTAACAAATTTGTAGTCTAAGTTTATCTTGTGTGAGTGGCGTTTGTTTATAACAAAATTCACATCAGTTACTGGGAATGGAAATTTTTCTAAAAAAGGAATTTACGAAAATAGAAAGTTTTGAAAAATAAATGTTTTAAAATCATTTACATGTGCAGGTATGCAAGGAATTCGGGTATGTATTATGTGTTATTGCTTTAATATCATGTAGTGAGATTGGGTAGGAAGTTTGGGCATGTAGGAAGGACTTTATTTCTGTTCTTTCATGCATTTAAGTACATGTTTTGAGATGTTGCTTATGTGAACAGTTATGTGTAGAGAAAATTTATGTTACCCACCAGACCTTTTTGTTTTAGAACTATTAGCTTGGTTTTGTTGTGGGAAGGATGACCAATTAGTTTTAAGTGTTGTGCAAGATGGTGGATAACATGCCTAATAAAGAAACTCAGATGGGAACATTAGAAGAGGACTATGAGAGTCCACTCCAATATGTTTGGAAGATTTAATTCTATTGTTGGTACATGAGTACAGTATTGAAGCTACCATAATGGGACCAACCCGATCATGTGTCTGCTTAAATTGTTAGTTGTTTGCCACATCGTCCACCCTACTTGGAGATTAAGGTAAAGTTCAGTGACTTCCATTTTGTTGGAGGACTTCCAAACTACACCAAGTATAAGGATCCAAATGGTCAATGGGGTTGTGATTGGAGATATTTGGAAGGTTATATTGCAAGAAAGGAACAGGAGTTTCAGGAGTTCAATGCAAAAGTGGAGACCCCACCCACACCAGTCCCAAATGATCAAGAGGATGATAAAATGAATGAGAATTTAACAAGCTGTTTGGAGTAGTTGAGTGTCCAGAGGAGTATAAGGTGAACTATGCAGTTTAGTAGTTGAGAGGAGAAGCTGATCTTTGGTGGTCACAAAATGAAGCTGTGATTAGGGCTTTTCCATGGTTCAATTGGGCCGTGTTTCAGGAACAAATCCGCATAAGTTTTATCCTGTGTTCCTTCAGAAACAGAAAGTTGATGAGTTTTTGGAGCTTAAGATGGGGAGTATTCCGGTTACTAAGTATTAATCAAATTTGTAAGATTTTTCTAGGTTTCACTACAATATAACATCGATTTTGCGACGGACAAATTCCGTAGACAGTGGCAACCAAAAAATTAAGAAGCCTCGTTTCAACAATGACTTTCAGGTCAATAAGGGAAACTTTGGGAAACCTGCTAATGGAAATGGGAATAGGGCTCAGATAGCTAATCAAGGGGGTCGTGTGTACTTCTTCAAGAAGTTTCCTAACAATCACCCAGGAAAGGACTGTGTTGGGAACCCAGTGACTTGTCGGTTGTGTAACAATGATGTGAATTTTCGTGTAAAAAAAAAACTCACAAGGGTATAAACTAAAATTTCGAATCTATAAAGACCAAGCCACCAAGATTCTTAATTTTAGGTTGACCAATTATTCCTTTGATTAAAGCCTAAGCACCCTTAAAGCTACTAATCCATGCAGATTAAGGAGATTAAGGAGAACCATGATGCAGATGTGAAATTGGATAGAATAAATGAGAAATTGAAAGCAGGAAAGGCTATGGACTTCAAAATCAATGAAGATGGAAGCTTAAGGTACAAAAGGAGGTGGTGCGTACGACGGAAATGTGAAGATTTGAAACGGAGAATCATGAAGGAAGGTCATAATACACTGTATTCAGTGTATTTTTGGAGGCGATAAGCTGTAAAAGGATTTGAAGAAGATGTATTGGTGGCCTAGGATTAAAAGAGAAGTGGCTGAATTCGTGAGCAAGTGTATTACCTATCAAAAAGTGAAATTTGAGCATAAAAGACCACAAGGAGAAGTTCAACCACTTGAGATATCAGGAAGGAAGTGGGATTGCATATCAATGGACTTTGTAACTTGCTTGCCAAAGTCGAGGAATCAAAATGATACCATATGCATTGTGGTGGATAGGCTTACTAAATTAGTGGTGTTTATACCAATGAAGGAGACTTGGAGGATGGAACAACTTGCAAAGGCTTACATAAAGCATGTTTTGAGGCTACATGGAGCTCCAAAGGATATCGTCTCAGATAGGGATTCTAGGTTTCTTTCAAAATTCTAGAAAAGTGTCCAGGAGAATTTCAGTACAACGTTGAAAATGAGTAAAACTTTCCATCTAGCAACCGATGGACAAACGAAAAGAGCCATACAAACTTTGGAGGACATGCTAAGAGCTTGTGTAATGGATTTTCAAGGGAATTGGAAAGATTGTTTGGATCTTATTGAGCTCTCATACAATAATAGCTACCGTTAAAGTGTTGGCATGGCACCTTTTGAAGCTCTGTATGGAAGGAAGTGCAGAAGTCCCTGCTGTTGGAGTGACATAAGTGAGATAGTGATCCTAGGACCTCAATTGATTGAGGAAACCAGCGATAAGGTAAGGGTAATATAAGAAAAGATTCAGGCAGCACAAGATAGATAAAAGTCTTATGCGGATCAAAAACGTCAAGAAGTTGTGTTTGAAGTTGGTGACAAGGTTCTACTTAAAGTATCGTAGATGAAAGGTGTAATGAGGTTCGGAAAGAAGGGGAAACTGAGCCCGAAATATATCGGACCCTATGAGATCTTGCAAAGGGTTGAAAAAGTTGCCTATAAGCTAGCATTACAAATGGAGTTGAGCAAAGCTCACAATGTCTTTCATGTGTATCAACTAAGAATATATGTTCCGGATGGGTCACATGTGTTACAACCTGAAACAATAATGTTGGACCAAAGTTTAACCTATGAAGAGAAGCCAATTTAGATCCTTGGTAATAAGGTCAGGGATACTCGTAGGAAAAATGTCAGAATAGTGAAGGTGTTGTGGTCTAACCAAGAAACCGAAGAAGCAACATGGAAAGCCAACGATATGATGAGAGAAAAGTGTCCAGAGTTATTTCAGGTTAGTAAGTAGAGTTACAGGTCGTACTCGATTCTTAACGGGGGTAGAGTGCGATCTAATTTCGCGCGTTTTTACCCTAAATTTTGCAAGTTTTTTAATGAGTTTTTACGTCTTTGAGTAAAGTTTTATGAAAGTTTTATGTCTGTTCACTAAAAGTTGTCAAGCAAAGTGATGTGAATTTTGTTATAAACAAATGCCACTCACACAAGATAAACTTAGAGCACAAATTTGATAAAGCGACGCACCAAAAATTTGAAGTTCTAAGGCGAATAATTGATAGAATTTGATTAAAGCAAAGCACCCTCAAATCCTAAAAACTATCCTCACATGAGATAAAGCTCAAAAAGCACCACTCACTCGTCGAATTGTTCACAAGAATCCTCACAAATTTCTGTTTACTTACGTGAAACAATAAACCGGAAACAATGTGTTTTCAATCAATCTAATCTGAATTTTATTGATGTATTTTACATCCTATTTATAGCTAAACATATCACACAATATGCGAATATCCTAAACAAATCCTAACTACCCAAGATTTATGGTATAACAAACTAAGATTAGGATAACAAGATAATCTCTACAAAACCGGATACAATCTTGCGCCATATACTTGTAATCTGATTTTCTAGCCTAAATCTTAGATATTTTCAGAAACAAATCTAAGGACAATATTTCCAACTAACTAACTGAAGTTGACCAAGTCAAACAACACGGAAAACACCGTTGACAACGTTGCCCAAATCCTTCAAAATCTTTCAAAAATCCCGCCATATAACCCGCTATAGTTTCCTTTGATTTTTGATGGACTTCCATTTTCAAGAACTTCAAGAAACCCTTTGAGCTTCGATCTTTATTTCAAGAAACCTTCAATCTTGTGTTTCCCATGTTTGATTCCATCAACCATGACTCATAAACTAAATAAGAAAATCACAAAACACCATATGGTAAAACCCTATCAAATGAAGTGGGAAGAAAACCCATATAGCTCAACACTCCTAAACTACTAATTATGCTTGCTAACCCATATAGCTCAACACTCCTAAACTACTAATTATGCTTGCTTGATTTTTACGTGAGGAGACTTGTGCATGTCACCATGCACACGTAAAAATTCACCCTAGTCAACCCTAAGAGTCTTGTGTCTCCATAAGCCACTAGCTCTCCCATGGTTGCATCTTGTTTTGCACCTTCTATCAAACCTTCGAAGTTTTGCTCATTGATATTCGTATCACAAAGGTTGAGTTAAATGTCTAAAGTCTACAACAACATAGTGTCAAAATGAAAAATCTTAAAGTAAACGTAGTCTCTATTCAAATTCCATACAATAATTTACATAAAGTTTCGGGACGAAACTTCTTTTATGGGGGGTAGACTGTAATACCCCATATTTTCACGTACTTCAAAGAGTTATTTTCATATTTTATATGTATGTTTTTGATATTTTTATTGTGAAATTAAATTCAATAACAATATTAAAGAAAATAAATTTAATTAAATTTTAACTAAAGTAATTATTTTATGTTAATAAATAATAATATTTCATGTTATTTTAAGTTTTATTAAATATTTTGAAAAGTTTCTAAAAATAGAATTTTTTGAGTTTCCTAAATTGTTTTAAAACAAGGGCATAAAAGTAATTTCAAACGTTAAGGGTATTTATATAATTGCACCAAATCCTACATTTAGGCCTATAAATACCCGTTAAAACCCAAATTTTCAGATTTAATTTGCAAACTTCAAGTTTTAGGATTTGAAAAAGAAAGGAAAACAAAATATCGAAGAAAAAAAGAGAAAAAAAAAACTGTTGCGTCCATCCTCTTCCTCGCCGGCGCCACCCTTTGCCACCCCCTTGTTGCCGCGCGCCACCTATAGCCACCGTGCGCCACCTCGCTGGCCACCTTCATCGGCCATCTCCTCCCCTATTAGGTATTTTTTGAAACTTATATAAAAAAAAAATTTCTTCTCCTTTTCTTTTTAATTGAATCTTGCAAATTTTTGCTTTTAATTATGATTAATCATGTTTCTATAGTTTTAATCATGTTTTTATAAAGTTATGAGTTAGTTTAAAGCATGAATTTATTTGTTCGATCATGAAATTTTTAAATTAGGGTTTATGAAATTCATGATTTTATGGTTTTAATGATTTAAACTTCAATATTATGATCATGAATTGTTGCTGGGTGAATTTATGATGATTTGATGAAGTTTAGATTGATTTTTAAAGGTTTTAATGTTGAATTATATTGCTGTCCAAATTTTATAATCATGAAAATCAATGGTATAAATATTATGAACATGTTATATGTTATGAAAAATTATTCTAAAGCATAGATTTGATTTATGATGGTAATAGTAGATTGTAAAAGAGTTTTATAATGGATTTATGATGTTTAGATGTGTTTTTAAGGAGTTTTGAATGAATAAATAATGTTGTAAATTTTTATTAACACATGTTTATGCCTACTAAAAATAGTAGCATGTCACATAGTAAGTTATAATTACTTTTAATGAATCTAAATATTGTATATTGGTTTTAGAACATGATTATAGTGTTTTATGATCAAAATATGATATTTAGAAAGGTTTGAAAGTGTTGTTGAGGAATTTTACGAAGCTACCATTTTTGGAAAATTATCGAAAATCTAGTATTTTGCAATGGAAAAATTAAAATAAAGTATGGAATTGAATAGAGACCATATAGGGAATGTTTTGGACAAGTTTCCAATGTAGAAAGTTAGTTTAGAGTTGTTCTAATACTTAGTTAGCAAGGTTTTAATTTAGATTCGGGTTTCTCTATGCAGGAGACTTCGAACTAGTTAACTTCTAGAAGTTGTGGCGGTTCACCACTACAACACAAGGTACGTAAGTACTAAAGGCAGACATATAATTAGAACTCATGCATGGTTGATCTTATATGATATGTTTGTTGTTGCTTGATTTGATTGTGAATCGACATGCATGCCAAGTTTATGAAAGTATGAGAAGCGTGATTTTATATTGTTTTGACATTCCTCATCTATATTAATAAAAATTCTTCAAGATTGAATTGGAATATTATGATTAATATAAAGTTGGCCAATAGCTAGTAAAGAAGAAAGGAAGTTAATTAAGTTGATTAGTTACTTAATCAACAAGAAAAGTAGGCTCCCTCTAATGGCCTCTTCTAGAAACCAGAATAACAACCTTATATGCAATCGTCTAAGGCCTTCTTAGCATCCCTGATATGACATTTTCACCTCGAATCCTTTGGTCTGGGTTCATATTTTAACGTTATGGACACCTATGTCAATTTCAGGCATTTTTTTCCGGGACCCTAGAACCCCAAAAACCAGTGAATAATAGCCTTTGTTTTAGGCCCCCGGAGGCGCCGTCACGCGACCCGTCACTTTTTTGGCCCGTTGTTTTACCACGTGCTATGGACCTCCACAGCACCCCCACGATCGATTTTGGGCCCTAAACACCTCTTACAATACCTCTTATGGCCTCTTACGGAAAGGGGTAAAACAACCGTATATGCAATCGTCTAAAGCCTTGTTATCGTCCTTCATATGACCTTTTCACCTCGACTCCTTTAGTCTGGGTTCATATTTTTACCTTGCGGCCACCCCGGTCGATTTCCGGCATTTCTTTTCTTAAGACCCCCGAAGCCCAAAAAACAGCGAATAATAGCCTTTGTTTCAGCCCCCCGAAGGGGATGTCACCTTTTTCGTCCCATTTTTTTTACCAAGTGCTATAGACCTTCACAACACCCCCACAAGATCGATTTCAGCCCCTAAACACCTCTTAGGATCCCTCTAGTGGCCTCTTCCAGAAAGGGGAAAAACAACCATATATGCAATCGTCTATGACCTTATCATCCCTCATGTGACCTTTTTTGCCCCTTTTTTTCCCACGTGCTATGGACCTCCACAACACCCACCACGATCTATTTTGGCCCCACAACACCTCTTAGGATCCCTCTTATGGCCTCTTCCAGACACGGGAAAAACAGCATTATATGCGATCGTCTAAGGCCTTCTTATCATCCCTCATATGACCTTTTCACCCCAAATCCTTTGGTCTGGTTTTGTATTTTTACCTTACGTCCACCCCAGCAGATTTTCGGAATTTTTTTTCCCCGTACCCCCGAACCCTAAAAACCGTGAATAATTTTCTTTTGTTTCAGGCCTCTGGAGGGGCCGTTGCGGGACCTGTCACTTTTTCGCCCGATTTTTTTACCACGTGCTGTGGACCTCCAAGGCACACCCCGCGATTGATTTCGGCCTCTAAACATCTTTTAGGATCCCTGTTATGGCCTCTTCTAGAAAGGTAAAAACAGCGTTACATGCAATCGTCTAAGGGCTTCTTATCATCCCTCATATGACCTATTCACCCAGAATCCTTTGGTCTGGGTACATATTTTTACCTTACGGCCAACCAAGTCAATTTCGGCATATTTTTCTCCAGGACCCCAAACCCCAAACAACAATGAATTATAGCCTTTGTCTCAGGCCCCCGGAGGGGCCGTCACAGGACCTGTCAATTTTTCGCCCCGTTTGTTTACCACGTGCTATAGACCTCCACAGCACCCCCCTCGATCGATTTCTGCCCCTAAACACCTCTTACGATCCCTCTTATGGCCTCTTGCAGAACGGGGTAAAACAGCCGTACATACAATCTTTTCCCAGGACCCCCAAACCCCAAAAAACAGCGAATAACAGGCTTTGTTTCAGCCCCCGAAGGGGCCGTCACAGGACCCGTCCCTTTTTCGCCCCATTTTTTTTACCATGTACTATGGACCTCCACAGCACCCCCCACGACCGATTTCGGTCCCTAAGCACCTCATAGGATCCCTCTAGTGGCCTCTTCCAGAAAGGGGAAAAACAGCCATACACGTCTAAGACCTCCTTTTCATCCCTCATATGACCTTTTCGCCCCGAATCTTTTGTCTAGGTTCATATTTTTAGCTTGCGCCCACACCGGTCGATTTCCAGCATTTTTTTCACATGACCCCCGAACCCCAAAAAACAATGAGTAATAGCCTCTGTTTCAGGCCCCCGGAGGGGTCATCACGGGAGTCGTCACTTTTTTGCCCTTTTTTATTCCACGTGCTATGGACCTCCACAACACCCACCACGATCGATTTCATCCCCTCAACACCTCTTAGGATCCCTCTTGTGGCCTCTTCCAGACATGGGAAAAAACAACATTATATGCAATCGACTAAGGCTTACATATCATCCCTCATATGACCTTTTCACCCCGAATCCTTTGGTTTAGGTTCGTATTTTCACCTGACGGCCACCCCAGCAGATTTCTGGAATTTTTTTTCCCAGCACCCCGAACCGCAAAAAACTGTGAATAATATCCTTTGTGGGACCCCGAACCCCGAACCCTAAAAAATCGGAGGGGCCGTCGTGGACCCGTCACTTTTTCGCCCCATTTTTTTACCACGTATTGTGGACCTCCAAGGCACCCCCCACGATCGATTTCGGCGTCTAAACATCTTTTAGGATCCCTGTTATGGCCGCTTCACGACAGGGTAATAAAAACAGCCTTACATGCAATCGTCTAAGGCCTTCTTATCATCCCTGTTATGACCTTTTCACCCTGAATCCTTTGGTCTGGGTACATATTTTTATCTTACGACCACCGAGATCGAATTCCGGCATATTTTTCTCTAGGACCACTGAACCACAAAAAACAATGAATTATAGCCTTTGTTTCAGGCCCTCGGGGGGCCGTCACGGGACCCGTTAATTTTTCGCCCCGTTTTTTTACAACGTGCTATGGACCGCCACAGCACCCCCCTTGTTCGATTTCGGCCCAAAACACCTCTTACGATCCCTCTTATGGCCTTTTTCCAGAACAGGGAAAAACTGCCGTAAATAAAATTGTCTAAAGCCTTGTTATCGTCCCTAAGATGACCTTTTCACCTCGAATCCATTGGTCAGGGTTCATATTTTTACCTTGCGACCACCCCGGACGATTTCTGGCATTTCTTATCCCTGGATCCACGAACCAAAAAAAACAGCGAATAATAGCCTTCGTTTCAGCCCCGCGAAGTGGCTGTAACAGGACCCGTCCCTTTTTCGCCCCGTTTTTTACCACGTGCTATGGACCTCCACAGCCCCCCCCCCCCACTATCGATTTAGTCCCCTAAACACTTCTTATGGCGTCTTCCAGATAGAGGAAAAACAACCATATACGCAATCGTCTAAGGACTTCTTATCATCCCTCATATGACCTTTTCACCCCAAATCCTTTGGTCAGTTTTCATATTTTTACCTTACGACCAACCCCGTCGATTTCCTGCATTTTTTTTCCAAGGACCCCTGAATTCCAAAAAACAGTTAATAATAGCCTCTGTTTTAGGCCCCCATAGGGGCCGTCATGGGACATCGCCATGTTTTTTTACCACGTGCTGTGGACCTCCACAACACCCCCCACGATCGATTTCGGCCCCTAACACCTCTAAGATCCCTCTTATGTCCTCTTCAAAACAGGGGAAAATAGTCTTATATGCCATCGTCTAAGGCCTGCTTATCATCACTCATATGACCTTTTCAGCACGAATCCTTTGGTCTGTATTCATATTTTTACCTTACGGCCACCCAGGTCGATTTCCGGCATTTTTTTTCGGGACCCCCGAACCCCAAAATACAGTGAATAATAGCCTTTGTTTCAGGACCCCAGAGGGGCCGTCGTGTGACCCGTCACTTTTTCGCCCTGTTTTTTTACCACGTGCTGTGGACCTCCACAGCACACCCCACGATCAATTTCTACACCTAAAAACCTCTTAGGATCCTTCTTATGGCCTCTTCCAGACAGGGGAAAAACAGCGTTATATGCAATCGTGTAAGGCCTCCTTATCATCCCTCGTATGACCTTTTCACCCCGAATCCTTTGGTCTGGTTTCTTTTTTTTAACTTATGGCCACCCCGGTTGATTTCGTGCATTTTTTTTCTAGGACCCCCGAATCCCAAAAAACAATGAATAATATCCCTTATTTCAGGACCCTAGAGGAGCCATCACGGGACCCTTCACTTTTTGGCTTCGTTTTTTTACCACTTGCTATGGACCTCCACAGCACCCCCCACTATCGATTTCGGTCCCTAAACACCTATTCGGATCCCTCTTATGGCCTCTTCCACTGAGAGGAAAAAGACCCTTAGATGCAATCGTCTCAGGCTATCTTATCATCCTTCATATGACAATTTCACCCCTAATCCTTTCGTTTGGGTTCCTATTTTTACTGTATGGCCACCCCGGTCGATTTCCGGGAGTTTTTTTCTGGGACCACGGAACCCCAAAAAACAGTAAATTATAGCCTTTGTTTCAGGCCCCCGTAGGGGTCGTCCCGGACCCCTTCCTTTTTTCGCCCTATTTTTCTTACCACGTGCTATGGACCTCCACAACACCCCCCACGATCGATTTTGGACCCTACACACCTATTTGGATGCCACTTATGGCCTCTTCTAGAGAGGAGAAAAACAACCTTATATGCAATCGTCTAAGGCCATGTTATCATCCCTCATATCACCTTTTCTGCCCGAATCCTTTGGTATGGGTTACTATTTTTGCCTTACGGCCACCCTGGTCGATTTCTAGGATTTATTTATCCGGGACCACGGAACCCCAAAAAACAGTGATTAATTGCATTTGTTTCAGGCCCCAAGAGGGGCCGTCCTGGGCCTTGTCACATTTTCGCCCAGTTTTTTTACCACATGCTATGGACCTCCACAGGACCCCCCACGATCGTTTTCGGAGTGTAAACACCAAACAAGATCCCTCTTATGGCCTCTTCTAGAGAGGGGAAAAACAGCCTTATATGCAATCGTTTAAGGTCATCTTATCATCCCTCATATGACCTTTTCACACTGAATCCTTTGGTCTGGGTTCCTATTTTTAACTTTTCGCCACCCAGGTCGATTTCCGAGTTTTTTTTTTCTGATACCTTGGAACCCCAAACAACAGTAAATAATAGCCTTTGTTTAAGGCCCCCGGAGGGGCCGTCCCGGGCCCCGTCACTTTTTAGCCCCGTTTTTTTTACCACGTGAAATGGACCTCCATAGCACCCCCCACGATCGTTTTCGGACTCTGAACACCTATTACTATCCCTCATATCGCCTCTTCAAGAGAGGGGAAAAACAGCCTTATATGAAATCGTCTAAGGCCGTCTTATCATCCCTCATATGACCTTTTTCCCCCGAATTCTTTGGTCTGGGTTCCTATTTTTAGCTTACGGCTACCCTGGTCGATTAATGTGATTTTTTTTTCTCAACCCTGGAGCCCCAAAAAACAGTGAATAATAGCGCCTTTGTTTCAAAGCTTCAGAGGGGTCATCCCGGGCCCTGTCACTTTTGTGTCCAGTTTTTTTACCACATGCTATGGACCTTCACAGCACCCTCCCACGATCGTTTTCAGAACCTAAACACCTATTGGGATCCCACTTATGGCCCCTTCCAGAGAGGGGAAAAACAACCTTATATGCAATCGTCTAAGGTCATCTTATCATCGCTCATACGACGTTTGCGTCCCGAATCCTTTGGTCTTGGTTCCTATTTTTGTCTTATGGCCACCCATGTTGATTTTCGGGATTTTTTTATCCGGGACTGTGGAACCGCAAAAAACGTTGTATAATAGCATCTCTTTCAGGCCCCGGAGAGGCCGTCCCGGGCCCCGTCACTTTTTCACCCCGTTTTTTTTACCACGTGCAACGGACCTCCACAACACACCCCACAACCATTTTCGGACCCTAAACACATCTTAGGATCCCACTTATGGCCTCTTCCACAGAGGGGAAATACTGCTTTTTGTGTAATCGTCTAAGTCCATCATATCATCCCACATATGACCATTTCACCCCAAATCCTTTGGTCTTGATTCCTATTTTTACCTAACGGCCACCCCGGTCATTTTCGGGATTTTTCTCCAGGACCACGGAACCCCAAAAACAGTGAATAATGGCCTTTGTTTCCGGCCCCCGGTGGGGCCGTCCCGGGCACTGTCACTTTTTCACCTTGTTTTTTTACCACTTACTATGGACCTCCACTGCGACCCCCACGATCATTCTCAAACCCTAAACACCTCTTAGGATCCAACTTATGGCCTCTTCCAGAGAGCGGAAAAATAACCTTATATGCAATCGTCTAAGGCCCCCGAAAGGACCGTCCCGGTCCTCGTCACTTTTTCGCCCTATTTTTTTTACCACATGCTATGGACGTCCACAGAACCCCCCACGATTGTTTTCTGACCCTAAACACCTATTAGGATCCGTTTCATGGCCTCTTCCATAGAGGGGAAAAGTAGCCTTATATGCAATCGTCTAAGGCCATCTTATCATCCCACATATGACTTTTTCACCCTGAATCCATTGGTATGGGTTCATATTTTTATCTTATGGCCACCCCGGTCGATTTTTGGGATTTTTTTTTCCAGGACCCCAGAACGCCAAAAAACAGTGACAAATAGCCTTTGTTTCAGGCCACTGTAGGGGCCGTCCCGGGCCGAGGCACTTTTACGCCTCGTTTTTTTTACCACGTGCTATGGATCTCAAGAGCACACGCCACGATCGTTTTCTCACCTAAACAACTTTTAGGATCCCTCTTATGGCCTCTTCTAGAGAAGGGAAAAACAACCTTATATGCAACCGTCTAAGACCTTCTTATCATCCCTCATATGACCTTTTCACCCGGAATCATTAGGTCTGGGTTCCTAGTTTTGCCTTGTCACTTTTTCGCCCCGTTTTTTTACCACGTGTTATTGACCTCCACAGCACCCCCCACCAGTGATTTCAGCCCCAAAACACCTCTTAGGACCCTTCTTATGGCCTCCAGACAGGGGAAAAACAACCTTATATGTTTTTGTCTAAGGCCTTTTTATCATCCCTCATATGACCTTTTCACCCTGAATACTTTGGTCTGGGTTCATATTTTTACATTACGGCATTTTTTTTCAAGGACCCTAGAGCCCGAAAAACCATTGAATAATAGCCTTTGTTTCAGGCCCCCCGAGGGGCCATCACAAGACCCGTCACTTTTCACCCCGTTTTTTTACCACGTGCTGCGGACCTCCACAGCACCCCCCACGATCCATTTGGGCCCCTAAACACCTCTTAGGATCCCTCTTATGGCCTCTTCCAGACACGGGAAAAACAACCTTATATGCAATTGTTTAAGGCCTTCTAATCATCCCTCATATGACAATATATCACCCTGAATCCTTTGATATGGGTTTCTATTTTTACCTTACGGGCACCCCCGTTGACTTCCGTCATTTTTTTTCCTGGGAACCCCGAACCCCATAAAACAATGAATACTAAATAGCCTTTGTTTCAGGCCCCCGGAGGGCCGTCACGGAACCCGTCCCTTTTTGGCCTTGTTTTTTTACCACGTGCTGTGGACCTCCACAGCACCCCCCACGATCGATTTTGGCCCCTAAGAACCTCTTAGGATCCCTCCAATGGACTCTTCCAAATAGGGGAAAAATAACCTTATATGCAATCGTCTAAGGCCTTCTTATCATCCCTCGTATGACCTTTTTCCCCCAACCCTTTGGTCTGGGTTCATATTTTTACCTTAGGGCCACACCTTACGATTTCCGATATTTTTTTTCTGGGACCCCCAAACCCCCAAAACCGGTGAATAATAGCCTTTGTTTTAGGCCCCCGAAGGGTCGTGTAAGGACCCGTCACTTTTTGGCCTCGTTTTTCTACCACGTGCTATGGACCTCCACAGCACCCCCCACGATCGATTTCGTTCCCTAAACACCTCTTACGATCCCTCGTATGGCCTCTTTCTGACAGGGGAAAAATAGCCTTATATGCAATCGTCTAAGGCCTTCTTATTATCCCTCATATGACCTTTTTACCCCGAATCCTTTGGTATGGGTTCATATTTTTATCCTTCGGCCACCCTAGTCGAATTCCGGCAATTTTTTTCCGGTGGCCTACGAACCCCCAAAAACAGTGAATAATAGCCTTTGTTTCAAGCCCCCGGACGGGCCGTCACGGGACCCGTCTTTTTTTTTCGCCCCATTTTTTTTACCACGTGCTATGGACCTCCACAACACCCCTCAAGATCGATTTTGGCCCCTAAACACCTCTTAGGATCCCTATTCCAAGTAGGGGAAAAACAACCTTATATGCAATCGTCTAAGGCCTTCTTATCATCCCTCATATGACATTTTCACCTCGAATCCATTGGTCTGGGTTCATTTTTTTACCTTACGGCCACCCATGTCGATTTCCGGCATTTTTTTTTTTCCGAGGCCCCTGAACCCCAAAAAATAGTGAATAATAGCCTTTGTTTCAGGCCCCCGGAGGGGCAGTCATGGAACCCGCCACTTTTTTGTCTCGTTTTTTTACCTCGTGCAATGGACCTCCAAAGCACCACCCACGATCGATTTCGGCCCCTAAACTCCTCTTAAGATCCCTCTTATGACCTCTTCCAGTTAGGGGAAAAACAACCTTATATGCGATTGTCTAAGGCCTTCTTAACATACCTCATATGACCTTTTCACCCCGAATCTTCTGGACTAGGATCATATTTTTACCTTACGGCCACCCCGATCGATTTCCGGAAATATTTTCCCTCGACAACCAAACCCCATAAAATAGTGAATAATAGCCTTTGTTTTAGGCTACCGGAGGGGCCGCCACGGGACCCGTAACTTTTCCGCCCTGTTTTTTACCACGTGCCATGGACTTCCACAGCACACCCCACGATCGATTTCGGCCTGTAAACACCTATTAGGATCCCTCTTATGGCCTCTTCAAGTCAGGGGAAAAACAACCTTATATGCAATCGTCTCAGGCCTTCTTATCATTCCTCATATGATCTTTTCACCCCGAATCCTTTGGTCCGTGTTCATATTTTTACTTTACGGCCACCCCGGTCGATTCTGGCATTTTTTTTCCTGCGACCCCCGAACCTCGAAAAATAGTGAATAGTAGCCTTTGTTTCAGACCCTCTGAGGGGCCGTCACAGGATCCGTCACTTTTTCCCCCCGTTTTTTTACCACGTGCTATGGACCTCCACAGCACCCCCCACGACCGATTTCGGCCCGTAAACACCTCTGACGTTTCCCATTCTGGACTCTTCTAGACTGGAGAAAAACTGCCATATATGCAATCGTCTAAGGCTTTCTTATCATCCTTCATATTACCTTTTCACCCCGAATCCTTTGGTCTGGGTTCATAATTTTACCTTACGACCACCCAGGTCGATTTTTGGCATTTTTTTTCCAGGACCCCTGAACCGCAAAAAACATTGAATAATAGCCTTTGTTTCAAGCCCCCAAGAGAGCCTTCACAGGACCCGTCACTTTTTCGCCCCGTTTTCTTACGATGTGCTTTGGACCTCCACAGCACCTCCCAGGATCGATTTCAGCCCCTAAACACCTCTTCGGATCCCTCTTATGGCCTCTTCCTAACAGGGGAAAAACAACCTTATATGCAATCGTCTAAGGCCTTCTAATCATCCCGTGTATTACCTTTTCACCCCCTATCCTTTGGTCTAGATTTATATTTTTACCTTACGGCCACCCGGGTCGATTTCCGGGATTTTTTTCCGAAATCCCTAATCCCCCAAAAAGGGGAATAATAGCCTTTGTTTCAGGCCCCCGGCGGGGCTGTCCCTAGCCCAGTCACTTTTTCGCTCTGTTCCTTACCACTTGCTATGGACCTCCACAGCAACCCCCACGATCTTTTTCGGCCCCTAAGCACATCTATGGATCCCTCTTATAGCCTCATCGAGAGAGGGGAAAACAGCGTTATACTTAATCGTCTAAGGCCTTCTTATCATCTCTCATATGACCTTCTCAACTAGAATCCTTTGGTCTGGGTTCCTCGTTTTACCTTACGGGCACCTCGGTAAATTTCCGGGATTATTTTTTCCGGGACCCCAGAACCACAGAAAATAGTGAATTATAATAGCCTTTGTTACTGGTCCTTGGAGGGGCCGGCCCGCCACCGTCACTTTTTCACCACATTTTTTCACAACGTGCTATGGACCTCCACAGCACCCCCTACGATCGTTTACGGCCCCTAACCACCTCTTAGGATCCCTGTTTTGGCCTCTTCAGTGAGGGGAAAAACATCCTTATATGCAATCGTTTAAGGTCTTCTTATCATTCCTCGTATGACCTTTTCACCCCTAATCCTTTGGTCTGGTTCCTATTTTTACTTTACGGGCACCCTAGTCGATTTTTCGGGATTTTTTTTCCGGGACCCCTAAACCCCAAAAAATGGGAATAATAGCCTTTGTTTAGGCCCCCTGAGGGTCCGTCCCGGCTTTGTCACTTTTTCACATCGTTTTTTTACCATGTGCGATTGACCTCCGTAACAACCGTCACGATAGTTTTCGGCCCCTAAAAACCTCTTAGGATCCCTTTTACGGCCTCTTCCATAGAGGGGAAAAACAACCTTATTTGCAATCGTCTAAGGCCTTCTTATCATCCCACATATGACCTTTTCACCCTGAATCCTTTTGTCTGGGTTCTTATTTTTACCTTGCGGCCACCCCGTTCGATTTCCGGCAATTCTTTTCAGCCCCCCCGAATTGGCCCTCACAGGACCCGTCCCTTTTTCGCCCCTTTTTTTTTACCACGTGCTATGGACCTCCACAGCACCCCACACGATCGATTTCAGCCCCTAAACACCTCTTAGGATCCCTATAGTGGCCTCTTCCGGAAAGGGGAAAAAACCATATATGCAATCGCCTAAGGCCTTCTTATCATCCCATATATTACCTTTCCACCTCGAATTCATTGGTCTGGGTTCATACTTTTACCTTGTGGCCACCCCGGTTGATTTCCGGCATTTTTTTTCCATAACCACCGAACCCCGAAAAACAGATAATAATAGCCTTTGTTTCAGGCCCCCGAAGGGGCCGTCACAGGACCCGTCCCTTTTTTGCCCCTTTTTTTTACCACGGGCTATGGACCTCCACAGCACCCCCAACGATCGACTTAGGCCCATAAACATTTTTTGGAATCCCTCATATGGCCTCTTCCAGAACGGGGAAAAACAGCCGTATATGCAATCGTCAAAGGTCTTATTATCGTCCCTCATATGACCTTTTCACCTCGAATCCTTTGTTTGGGTTCATATTTTTACCTTGCGGCAACCCCGGTCGATTTCCGGCATTTTTTTCCCAAGGCCCCCGAACCCCAAAAAACAACGAATAATAGCCTTTATATCAAGCCCCGGAAGGGGCCCTCACAGGACCCGTTCCTTTTTCGCCCCATTTTTTTACCACGTGCTGTGGACCTCTACAGCACCCCCGACGATCAATTTCGGCCCCTAAAAACCTCTTAGCTTCCCCCTAATGGCCTCTTCCAGAAACGGGAATAACAACTGTACATGCAATCATCTAAGGCCTTCTTATCATCCTTCATAGGACATTTTCACCACGAATCCTTTGGTCTGGGTTCATATTTTTGCCTTATGGACACCTATGTCGATTTCTGACATTTTTTTCCGAGACCCCAGAACCCCAAAAACTAGTGAATAATAGCCTTTTTTTAGGCCCCTGGAGGGGCCGTCACGGGGCCCGTCACTTTTTTGGCTGTTGTTTTACCACGTGCTAAGAACATCCACAACACCCCCCACGATCGATTTTGGCGCATAAACACCTCTTACGATACCTCTTTTGGCCTCTTAAAGAAAAGGGTAAAACAGTCATATATGCAATCATCTAAAGCCTTGTTATCGTCCCTTATATGAACTTTTCACCTCTAATCCTTTAGTCTGGGTTCATATTTTTACCTTGCGGCCACCCCGGCGATTTCCGGCATTTCTTTTCCCAGGACCCCCAAAGCCCAAAAAAGAGCAAATAATAGCC
This sequence comes from Suaeda aralocaspica, assembly GCA_016808085.1. Classification (NCBI taxonomy): domain Eukaryota; kingdom Viridiplantae; phylum Streptophyta; class Magnoliopsida; order Caryophyllales; family Amaranthaceae; genus Suaeda; species Suaeda aralocaspica. The sequence continues at coordinate 143,619 of PYUH01000804.1, forward strand.
TTTGTTTCAGCCCCCCGAAGGGGCTGTCACAGGACCCGTCCTTTTTTCGTCCCATTTTTTTAGCACGTGCTATAGACCTCCACAGCACCCCACAAGATCGATTTCAGCCCCTAATCACCTCTTAGTATCCCTCTAGTGGCCTCTTCCAGAAAGGGGAAAAACAACCATATATGCAATCGTCTAAGACCTTATCATCCCTCATATGACCTTTTCACCCCGAATCCTTTGGTCTGGGTTCCTAAATTTACCTTATGGAAACCTAGGTCGATTTCCGGCTTTTTTTTCGGGACCCTAGAACCCCAAAAAACAGTGAATAATAGCCTTTGTTTTAGGCCCCCGGAGGGGCCCTCACGGGATCCGTCACTTTTTTGGCCCATTGTTTTACCACGTGCTATGGACCTCCACAGCAACCCCCACGATCGATTTTGGCCCATAAACACCTCGTACGAGACCTCTTATGGCCTCTTACAGAAAAGGGTAAAACAGCCATATATGCAATCGTCTAAAGCCTTGTTATCTTCCCTCATATGAAATTTTCACCTCGAATCCTTTAGTCTGGGTTCAAATTTTTACCTTGTGGCCACCCCGGCGATTTCCGGCATTTCTTTTCCCAGGACCCCCAAAGCCCAAAAAAGAGCAAATAATAGCCTTTGTTTCAGCCCCCCGAAGGGGCTGTCACAGGACCCGTCCTTTTTTCGTCCCATTTTTTTAGCACGTGCTATAGACCTCCACAGCACCCCACAAGATCGATTTCAGCCCCTAATCACCTCTTAGTATCCATCTAGTGGCCTTTAAAGAAAGGGGAAAAACAACCATATATGCAATCGTCTAAGACCTTCTTATCATCCCTCATATGACCTTTTTTGCCCCGTTTTTTTGCCACGTGCTATGGACCTCCACAACACCCACCACGATCGATTTTGGCCCCTCAACACCTCTTAGGATCCCTCTTATGGCCTCTTCTAGACACAGGAAAAACAATATTATATGCAATCGTCTAGGCCTTCTTATCATCCCTGATATGACTTTTTCACCCCGAATCCTTTGGTCTGGTTTTGTATTTTTACCTTACGTCTACCCCAATAGATTTCCGGAATTATTTTTCCCCGCACCCGTGAACCCCAAAAAACCGTGAATAATATCCTTTGTTTCAAGCCTCCGGAGGGGCCGTCGCGGGACCCGTCACTTTTTTGCCTCATTTTTTTACCACGTGTTGTGGACCGCCAAGGCACACCCCATGATCGATTTCGGCCTCTAAACATCTTTTAGGATCCCTGTTATGGCCACTTCCAGATAGGGTAAAACAGCCTTACATGCAATCGTCTAAGGGCTTCTTATCATCCCTCATATGACCTTTTCACCCAGAATCCTTTGGTCTGGGTACATATTTTTACCTTACGGCCACCAAAGTCGATTTCCGGCATATTTTTCTCCAGGACCCCTGAACCCCAAAAAACAATTGAATTATAGCCGTTGTTTGAGGCCCCCGGAGGGGCCGTCACAAGACCTGTCAATTTTTGGCCCCGTTTTTTTACCACGTGTTATGGACCTCCATCGCACCCCCCTCGATCCATTTCTAACCCTAAACACCTCTTACGATCCCTCTTATGGCTTTTTCCAGAACGGGGAAAAACAGCCGTATATGCAATCGTCTAAAGCCTTTTTATCGTCCCTCATAGGACCTTTTCACCTCGAACCCATTGGTCAGGGTTCATATTTTGCTTTCTGGCCACCCCGGTCGATTTCAGGCATTTCTTTTCCCAGGACCCCCGAACCCCAAAAAACAGCGAATAATAGCCATGTCTCAGCCTCCGAAGGGGCCGTCACATGACCCGTCCCTTTTTCTCCCCGTTTTTTTACCACGTGCTATGGACCTCCACAGCACCCCCCACGATCGATTTCGGCCTCTTCCAGAAAGGGGAAAACAACCATACACGTCTAAGACCTCCTTATCATCCCTTATATGACCTTTTCGCCCCGAATCCTTTGGCCTAGGTTCATATTTTTACGTTGCACTCACCCCGGTCGATTTCCGGCATTTTTTTCACATGACCCCAAACCCCAAAAAACAGTGAGTAATAGCCTTTGTTTCAGGCCCCCAGAGGGGCCGTCACGGGAGTCGTCGCTTTTTTGCCCTTTTTTTTCCACGTGCTATGGACCTCCACAACACCCCCCACGATCGATTTCGGCCCCTCAACACCTCTTAGGATCCCTCTTATGGCCTCTTCCAGACACGGGAGAAACAACATTATATGCAATCGTCTAAGGCCTTCATATCATCCCACATATGACCTTTTCACCCCGAATCCTTTGGTTTGGATTCATATTTTCACCTGATGGCCACCCCAGCTGATTTCCGGAATTTTTTATCCCAGCACCCCGAATCCCAAAAAACCGTGAATCATATCCTATGTTTCAGGCCCCTAGAGGGGCCGTCGTGGGACCCGTCACTTTTTCGCCCCATTTTTTTACCACGTACTGTGGACTTCCAAGGCACCCCCACGATCGATTTCGGCCTCTAAACATCTCTTAGAATCCCTGTTATGGCCTCTTCCAGATAGGGTAAAAACCGCCTTACATGTAATCGTCTAAGGTCTTCTTATCATCCCTGTTATGACCTTTTCACCCCAAATCCTTTGGTCTGGTTAGATATTTTTACCTTACGACCACCCTGGTCAAATTCTGGCATATTTTTTTCTAGGACCCCCGAACCACAAAAAACAATGAATTATAGCCTTAGTTTCAGGCCCCCGGGGGGCCGTCACGGGACACGTTTATTTATCGTCCCGTTTTATTACAACGTGCTATGGACCGCCACAGCACCCCCTCATTCAATTTCGGCCCAAAACACCTCTTAGGATCCCTCTTATGGCCTCTTCCAGAACGGGGAAAAACTGCTGTAAAAAAAATTCTCTAAAGCCTTGTTATCGTCCCTCAGATGACCTTTTCACCTCGAATCCTTTGGTCAGGGTTCATATTTTTACCTTGCCGCCACCCCGGTCAATTTCTGGCATTTCTTTTCCCAGGATCCACGAACCCCAAAAAACAGCGAATAATAGCCTTTGTTTCAACCCCTCGAAGTGGCGGTAACAGGACCCGTCCCTTTTTCGCCCCATTTTCTTACCACGTGCTATGGACCTCCACATCACCCCCCACGATCGATTTTGTCCCCTAAACACCTCTTAGGATCCCTCTTATGGCCTCTTCCAGATAGAGGAAAAACAACCATATATGCAATCGTCTAAGGACTTCTTATCATCCCTCATATGACCTTTCCACCCCAAATCCTTTGGTCTGTTTTCATATTTTTACCTTACGGCCACCCCGGTCGATTTCCTGCATTTTTTTTCCATGGAGCCCTGAATTCCAAAAAAAATTAATAATAGCCTCTGTTTCAGGCCCCCATAGGGGCCGTCATGGGAGTTCGCCCTGTTTTTTACCACGTGCTGTGGACCTCCACAGCACCCCCCACGATCGATTTCGGCCCCTAACACCTCTTAGATCCCTCTTATGGCCTCTTCAAAACAGGGGAAAAACAGCCTTATATGCCATCGTCAAAGGCTTCCTTATCATTCCTCATATGCCTTTTCAGCATGAATCCTTTGGTCTGTATTCATATTTTTACCTTACGGCCACCCAGGTCGATTTTCGGCATTTTTTTTTCTGGACCCCCGAACCCCAAAAAACAGTGAATAATAGCCTATGTTTTAGGACCCCGGTGGGGCCGTCGCATGACCCGTCACTTTTTGGCCTCGTTTTTCTACAACGTGCTATGGACCTCCACAACACCCCCCACGATCGATTTCGGTCCCTAAACACCTCTTACGATCCCTCGTATGGCCTCTTCCAGACAGGGGAAAAATAGCCTTATATGCAATCGTCTAAGGCCTTCTTATCATCCCTCATATGACCTTCTTACCCCGAATCCTTTGGTCTTGGTTCATATTTTTACCCTTCGGCCACCCTAGTCGAATTCCGGCAGTTTTTTTCCTGGGGCCCACGAACCCTAAAAAAACAGTGAATAATAGCCTTTGTTTCAGGCCCCCGGAGGGGCCGTCACTGGACCCGTCTTTTTTATCGCCTCATTTTTTTACCACGTGCTATGGACCTCCACAGCACCCCCCACGATCGATTTGGGCCACTCAACACCTCTTAGGATCCCTCTTCCAAGTAGGGGAAAAACAACCTTATATGCAATCGTCTAAGGCCTTCTTATCATCCCTCATATGACATTTTCACCTCGAATCCTTTGGTCTGGGTTCATATTTTTACCTTGCGGCCACCCAGGTCGATTTCCGGCATTTTTTTTCCCGAGGCTCCCGAATCCCAAAAAACAGTGAATAATAGCCTTTGTTTCAGGCCCCCGGAGGGGCCGTTATGGGACGCGCCACTTTTTCGCCTCGTTTTTTTACCACGTGCAATGGACCTCCAAAGCACCACCCACGATCGATTTCGGCCCCTAAACTCCTCTTAAGATCCCTCTTATGACCCCTTCCAGTTAGGGGAAAAGCAACCTTATATGCAATTGTCTAAGGCCTTCTTATCATCCCTCATATGACCTTTTCACCCCGAATCATTTAGACTAGGTTCATATTTTTACCTTACGGCCACCCTAATCGATTTCTGGAAATATTTTTCCCGGGACACCCGAACCTTAAAAAATAGTGAATAATAGCCTTTGTTTCAGGCCCCTGGTGGGGCCGCCACGGGACCCGTAAATTTTCCACCCCGTTTTTTACAACGTGCCATGGACCTCCACAGCACCCACCACGATCATTGTCGCCCTATAAACTCCACTTAGGATCCCTCTTATGGCCTCTTCCAGAGAGGGGGAGAACAACCTTCTGTGCAATTGTCTAAGACCTTCTTATCATCCCTCTTATGACCTTTTCACCCCGAATCATTTGGTTTGGGTTCCTATTTTTTACCTTACGGGTACGCCGGTTTACTAGTGGAAAAACCTTCATTTGTTCAGGTTAAAAACCACCCTTATGCTTCGGTTATAGGCCGGAGTAGGTGCCGTAGAAGCAATAACATCGGTGACTTAATGCTCCGGTTCCAACCGTGGTAAATAGTCCGTTTTTTGGTCCGGTTATTTTGCAGCCGGAGCAAATAATCATTTTCCCTCCTAAAGAAAAAAATTTTTGGCTCCAAAAAATTGACTTTTTACTCCGATTTTTCCAAACAACCGGAGCATAAAACCAATTTTTGGCTCTAAAAATATGACTTTTTGCTTCGGTTTTTCCAAACAACCGGGGCATAAAACGAATTTTTGCTCATATGTTTTTTGGTTTTTTGCTTCGGTTTTCTTCAAAGAACCGGAGTAAAAGAGGTGCTTTAATATATATATTATTCATTTTTGTATATATTAATTAATGAATATGTATTTATATTTATTTATTTTGTATATTAATATGGCACTTAATTAGGAGTTAAAACATATTTACATAATTACAACAAACAATATAATAACATTTATTTGATAAGCAAGCTAAGGGTAATCCAAAATATTACATAATTTCGAGTTCGTAGAAGATATACATATCCTCACATTTAATTATATATAAATGTATCACATTAACATGCTAATTAATAAACATGGTTTGTTACTCTAAACAATATAATGCAATGAATGAAGCTTACTTCTCTCGGACTTTACCAATTTCACGAACGGTGAAAGGACCTTGTCGGCTTGCCGAGCTCACAACCTTCAACACACATATACACAGTACATAAGATGTGTTAGACCAATTATGTTCCAAACAAACAACACTAAAAAAACACAAGTCCAATCAAGGTGGCACATGCATAACAACAAACCAAAAAAACACAACAATCTCAAGATCACATTNAATCTCCAGATCACACTATAAAGAGCAGCATTGCTGACTCCTTAGGCTCTATAAATTAATACTCCCTACTAACAACATTGTTTTACTAGTTTATTAACCCAAACAAATGACTTCAGGTTCAATGTCCTCGCATGAAACATGAACCATTTGGACTCAAAAGCAAACTAAGGCCTTTGTGAGAGCCTTCCATGCTCCACTTCCACCTCCACCCTTCCACCACCATAACAAAACCAACAGAATAACAACAACAATAGCAGAACAGCGGCAACATCAGAACAACAGAATAGCACAATAACAACAGCAGTTGAACGATAACAACGACCCGTAGCAGAATAGAACAATAACAACAACATCAAACAAAAACGGCACCCAGCAACAGGAGAACAACAGACAGCAGACAACGACAACAGACATCAACAAAAGTAGAACAACAGACAACAACAATAGAAGAACAGCAGAAGAACAACAAAAGAACAATTGAAGAACAGAAGACAACAATAGAACAGAACAACAACAGACAACATTAGCCCCAACCAAAAACAAACCAAAGCCAAACAACAACAAAACAGCAGCCCCAAACCGAAGCAGCAGTCTCAAAGCAGGCAAACAGAACAGCTAGCAACTACAAATGCTGCACCATCAAAACAGCCCCAAAATCCAGGCAGTTACACCCAAAGAAAACAGCCTAAAAAATCATATAAGTAAAATTAGAATGAATCATACCAACGATTAGGACAAGGAGGCTTAAGTCTTGTAGGTTGTAACTCTAAAGCCCAATTTTCACCTCCTAATTCTATGTTTGACTTCCTTGAGTATAACTAAAGCCAAAACAAGTGAACTAGAGAAACCCTGCCCAATTTAATTTACAAAAAACCAAGCTCCAGGGGAGAAAGAATTAGTAACCCCATCCCTCACATTCTGTATTCTTATCTTTACGTCTAGATGCATGCCTCATAGGAAAAGTACCACTATGCCGGTAATAAATCTTTTAACTATACAGGATGTGTTAGACACTTGTTAGTATTAAGTCAAGAACTCAGGCATAGTACAAACACAAGAAGAGCTGGAAAAATCTATTAATAATGTGGAGAAATTCAATTTAAATGGCAAGACATCAACATTAAGAAGTCGTCTTGATATACTCAGAAACTACGAATCATTAATTGAAATACGAATTTACTACCACCATTGTCAACCTATAGGGTCTACATAAGTTTAATACTAAAACATGTGGTAGCTAGGATTTGATATTGAATCTAAACATGACAAAACAAGCAAAATCACAAAAGACACATCCCAGAAACAAATTAATAATGTACTAATGTAGACAAAAACAAAACATGGGAGAAATCTCCTTTTCGCCATTTGACTACAATTGAATTCATCATTTTGGTCACGAATCAAAGGTCACAATATATTTTTTTCAGAATTATATTGGTTTTTTGAGCATAATTAACCAAACCAATCAACAGATCATCAAGAGTGCACAAAAGCATGGCATGCAATGTAAACGTCGCCCTAGCATGAGCATCGTATACTGAAACCCCTTCATCCCATAGCCTCTTCAAGTCATCAACTAGTGGATCAAGATAAACATTAATGTCATTACCAGGTTGTTTTGGACCGGATATCGGAAGGGACAACATAAGATATTTTTATTTCATACACCACCATGGAGGATGGTTATAGATGGTCAATATCACCGGCCATGTGCTATGCTTTGAACTAAGAGTACCAAAAGGGTTCATTCCATTTGTACACAAACCAAGCCTTAGATTACGACTTTCAGCACCAAATGTATGATATTTCCTGTTAATATTCTTCCATTCAGGAGCATCAGACGGATGTTGGACAGCAAGGGAGGACTTCTTCCTCCCTTCTGCATGCCACCTACAATGCTTAGCATCTTCTGCAAGGGAGGACTTTATGCTGTATAAATCTAACATAGCCGACAGCTTTGTGAATGTTGTGCACCCTGGGTACAAAGGCTTTTGAGAGGCCTCTGATATAGAATGGAAAAAACGTGAATCCTCTACACTCTCCATCATCTCATTAACACGCTGTACATCATCATCACTATCAATAATGTCTTGCGCGTCATTCAAAGACTCATAATACACAAAGTCGTTATGGTCTTCTGAACCATTAGTCGGACCACCACAATCTAGTTCTTGTCGCTCATTTTGCGACTCAAAATTAGAAAAATACACTCCCTCCTCACCATGATAGTTCCAAACCTGGTAATAGGCTTGAAACCCCTTACGAATTACATGTTCCTTGAGCTGGTTAATAGTATCAACCTTATCTACATTGGCACAATTCACACACGGACAATAAAACCCCAGCTGCTTATCCTTCCTGCTAGCTTTAGCTGCTAAAGCAGAGTTGCATAATTCCCAAACCCCATCCACAAATGCCGACGAGTTCCTACTACCATACATCCAAGAACGATCCTTTGCCATCCTCTTTATGTAGTTATAACTATGCACACAATCCAATATTGAGTAAGCACACAAATATTGAGTAACAACACAATTTACCTTAGAAGCACTTTCATTACAACAAAGATTGTAACATAATTTCCCACCCATCAAGGCCCTAACTAAGTCTAGGGTAACTTGACTACATTAATAGCACTACTCATGTATAGCATCCGATCATATTGGCAATATCAAGCTATACAATGAAAGAACCCCTTGCATCAATGCATATGCATCTTCACCATCATTACATGATGGCTCTAAAATTCCACCATATAACAATAGTATTGAGAAGTGTGTTTATGAGATTAAAAAGACTACGTAGTAATCAATTTTAGGACTCAGAGTTAAATGGGACTAGTAGGTAACCATTCCTGCACCCCAAGTTTTGTTTATCACCTACTATGTGTATTGGTGGAGTAACTAATTAATTGTTGGCAACGACAACATGTCAAACACAAAAGGTTTGTATGAGGTTCTGGTTGATAACCTCAACAAGGCAATTCGCCAAGCTATACATCTCGATAACAGTAGTCTAATGACTCATCTGTGACGAATACACCCCCAATAAAATACTAAAGGCATCATTGCACATCTTAATAGTAGAGTAATCAACATTATCATCATAAACTACGTACTTAACATAAAATAAATTTCAGCTTAATCAATTAAATAAATAATCCATAATAATAATAATAAGTCCAAACAAAGACAATAACATTTCTTTTATTCATTCATTCTTTACTAATTAATAATAATCAAAATCCATATCAAACATCAACATCGAATTACCAAAAAAACGAGTTAAAAAACGATATAAAGCTTTTAGGAGGGATTTTTTCCTAAATGACCACAATTTATTTCATTCATTCATTCATTCATTCATTCATTCTTAATGTCACAATTTCTAGTTTGTGAGTTCTTCAAGTAGAAACTTCAATTTCTAGTCTTAATTTATAGTTTGTGGTTGTTTTGAAACATGTAGAAACTTCAATTATTTGGTCAAATTCATATCTTGTTGCTTCAAACAATTTTAAATTTGATTTCAGTACCATAAACAAGAAAGCTTCATATTGCTGCATGACTTATTTTTCAATTACATATAAAACCGACCAACTGCATCTCTTATTTTTCACAGATGCAGCGACAAAAACAGATCACTATATTACTGTTCCTCACCATTATTACTTCTTTGTGTAACAACTTACACCAGCAAACCAAAACCATGTAATAAACTAGTGTATTCAAGGATGCATTATATATAATACACCATATATAGTAATTAAAGGAGGTCATTTATTGCGAACAAACCAATAGCATCAGTATTCAGTAGTTCTCTTCCTCATAGTACTGTTGCATTTATCAATTACACTTAGAATTGGTCTTTGAAAAAGTTTAACTGATCAATCTAATCTCCTAATTAGTCCTAACATACTTACTGGTCCATATCATGGTCCATATGAGTCAAGTTTAATTAAGGGTGTATTCTATTTAATTTATGAACTTTGAACTTATTTGAATTGAACTAAACTTATTAGACCTTATTACGCTCGCTAAAATCTTTTCCGAACCACTGTATAATTTCAAAAATTAGTTAGAACGTGTAACATTGAATTAACCTTAACATCAAAGTGAGAATAATGCATCACAAATAAACAATTAGTTTATAATTGAGCCTTTTATATCATTTTGTAAGGATTTAATGAATTGAAATAGAAGGAAAAAAGGGATAAAACCATAAGGGCAATACATACCATCCTCACATGCATGCCTTTGCACTTGCTACAACCTTTCTTTTTAATAACACTCACACTCACACAGTCACACCCAAACTCACTCACTCTCACTAATCACACTACTCTAACATTGTTGTTTTCACTCCTTTTCCAATGAAGTCAGTCTTCCAACAATATGTTAAAACAAACCCAAAGAAACCCTAACCCAAACAGCAGTTCAGCAGATTTAGCAGTTGAGCAGATTAAGAAGAACCAAAACAGTAATGCGTAAAACAAACCTTTGAGCAGATTCAGCAGTTCAGCAATTATTTTTCCAAAACAGCGAAATCTACAACAAAAACAGATTTAATCAATCCAAATGATGAAGAATTTATACCAAACAAGAATTTGAACCAACAAAAATTGAAAAAATAACAACGAAAACACAAATTAAAAATTAAAAATTAATGATCAGAAAAAAAAACCAAAATTGAAGAAATTGAAACCGAAGAACATAAATTAAACAAAGAATGAGAGTTTGAGAAGTGAATCGCCTAAGAAAAGAAAAGGGGGAAAAATCGCGAAACTAAGAGAAAAGAAAGAACAAATTAAAATGGAAAATTAGGGTTTTGAAGTGAGTAAATTTCTGGAAATGGAACAAGGACGAATTGAAATGTGAACTGAGTTTTGTGGGGATTGAAGGAAGATGGACGAATTGAAGGAAGAAGGACTGACTGATTGAAGGACGAAACCTAGAAGAAGAAGGACGAACTGAGTTTTAAGGGGGTTTTGGGGGTTTTCTGATGTTTTAATATATTATATGACTTATATGATATGTTAGTGGTTTTTTTGTCTACATGATACTTTGTACTCCGATCTTACAACCGGAGCATATAATAAATTAACCGAAGTATAAACTTATTTGCTCCGTTTTCAGGCCCCCGGAGCAATAAGTCAACTCCAGATTGGCTCCTACGACCTATTGCTCATTTTTTTAGTTCACCAAAACAACCGGAGCAAAAGAAGTATAGCATATCTTGATTTTTCCACTAGTGGTTTATTTCCGGGATTTTTTTTCCGGGACCCCTGAACCCTAAAAAACAGTGAATAATAAATAGCCTTTTTCAGGCCCCCGGAGGGGCCGTCCCGGGCCCCGTTACTTTTTCACCCCGTTTTTTTTTTACAACGTGCTATTCACCTCCACAGCACACCCACGATCGTTTTTGGCCCCTAAACACCACTTACGATCCCTCTTATGGCCTCATCTAGAGTGGGGAAAAACAACCTTATATGCAATCGTCTAAGGCCTTCACAACATCCTTCATATGACCTTTTTAACACGAATCATTTGGTCTTGGTTCCTATTTTTACCTTATGGGCGCCCCGGTCGATTTCCGGTATTTTTTGTTCCGGGACCCCTGAACCCCAAAAAACAGTGAATAGTAGCCTTTGTTTCAGGCCCTGTCACTCTTTCGTCCCTTTTTTTACCACGTGCTATGGACCTCCACAACAACCGCCACGATCGTTGTCGGCCCCTAAACACGTATTTGGATACCTCTTAAGGCCTCATCCAGAGAGGGGGAAAACAACCTTATATGCAATCGTCTAAGGCCTTCTTATCATCCCTCATATGACCTTTTCACCTAGAATCCTTTGGTCTATGTTCCTTTTTTTACCTTAAGGGCACCCAAACCGATTTCCTAGATTCTTTTTTTCCGGGACCCTTGAACGCCAAAAAAATTGAATAATAACCTTTGTTTCAGGCCCCTGAAGGGGTCGTCCCGGGCCCCGTTACTTTTTTGCCCGTTTTTCTACCACGTGCTAAGGACCTCCACAACACCCGCCACGATCGTTTTCGGCCCCTAAACACCTCTTACAACCTCTTCTAGAGAGGGGAAAAACAACCTTATATAAAATCGCCTAAGGACTTTTTATCATCCCTCATATGACCTTTTCACACCGAATCCTTTGGTCTGAGTTCGTATTTTTAACTTACGGGCACCCCAGACGATTTCTGGGATTTTTTTTCCAGCGACCCTTGAATAACAAAAATCAGTAAATAAGAGCGTTTGTTTTAGGCCCCCGGAGGGGTCGTCTAGGACCCCGTCACTATTTCGCCCTGGTTTTTTTTCCACGTTCAATGGACCTCCACAACAACTGCCACGATCGTTTTCAACCCCTTAACACCTATTAGAATCCTTCTTACGACCTCTTCTAGAGAGAGGAAAACAATCGTATATGCAATCGTCTAAGGCCTTTTAATCATCCGTCATATGAGTTTTTCACCCCGAATCCTTTGGTTTGGGTTCCTATTTTTACCTTACTGACACCACGGTCGATTTTTTCAGGGACTCCTGAACCCCTAAAAATAGTGAATAACAATAGGCTTTGTATCAGGCCCCAGGAGGGGTCGTACGGGGCCCTGTCACTTTTTCACCACATTTTTTTACCACATGCTATGGACCTCCACAACAACCGCCACAATCGTTTTCGGCGCCTAAACACCTATTAGGATCCCTCTTCCGACATCTTTCAGAGAGGGGAAAAACAGCCTTATATGCAATCGTCTAGGACCTTCTTATCATCCCTCATATGACCTTTTCACCCCGAATCCTTACTCTGGATTCCTATTTTTACCTTACAGGCTAACTAGTTACTTTTTCGCTCCGTTTTTTACCACATGCTGTGGACCTCCACAGCACCCCCCACGATAATTTTCAACCTATAAACACCTCTTAAGATCCCTCTTATGACCTCTTCCATAAAGGGGAAAAGTAGTCTTATATGCAATCGTCTAAGGCCTTCTTATTTTCCTTCATAAGAACTTTTCACCCCGAAACCTTTGGTCTGGGTTCCTATTTCTACCTTACGGGCACCCCGGTCAATTTTTGAGATCATTTTTTCCTGGACACCTAAATCCCAAAAAAAGGGATTAACAATAGCCTTTGTTTCAGGCCCCCGATGGGGTCGTCCCTGGCCCCATCACTTTTTCGCCCTGTTTTCTTACCACGTGCTATGGACCTCCACAACAACGTTCACGATCGTTTTCGGCCACTAAACTCCTATTAGGATCCCTGTTACGACCACTTCTAGAGAGGGGAAAAGCAGCCTTATATGCAATCGTCTAAGGAGTTCTGATCATCCCTTATATGACCTTTTCACCACGAATCCTTTGGTCTGGGTTCCTATTTTTACCTGATGGGCACCTAGGACGATTTCCGGGATTTTTTTTCAGGACCCTTAAACCCCCAAAATAAGTGAATAATAGCCTTTGTTTCAAGCCCCCAGAGGAGTCGTCCCAGGGCCCGTTACTTTTTCGCCCTACTTTTTTTCCCACGTGCTATGGACCTCCACAACACTCTCCACTTTCGTTTTTGGCCCCTAAACACCTCATAGTATCCCGCATACGGCCTCTTCCAGAGAGGGGAAAAACAGCCTTATATGCAATCGTCTAAGGACTTCTTATCATCCCTCATATGACCTTTTCACCCCGAATCCTTTGGTCTGGGTTCCTATTTTTACCTTACGGGCTCCCTGGTCGATTTCCGAGATTATTTTTTCTAAGACCCCTGACCCCAAAAAACAGTGAATAACAATAGGTTTGTTTTAGGCCCCCGGAGGGGCCGTCTCGGGTCCCGTCACTGTTTCGCCCCACTTTTTCACCACGTGCTATGGACCTCCACAACTACCGCCACGATCGTTTTTGGGCCCTAAACACCTATTAAGATCCCTCTTATTGCCTCTTCCAGAGAGGGGAAAAATAGTCTTATATGCAATCATCTGAAGCCTTCTTATCATACCTCATATGAACTTTTCACCCCGAATCATTTGGTCTGGGTTCCTTATTTAAACTTACGGGCACCCCAAAGGATTTCCAGGATATTTTTTCCCGGGACCCTTGAATGCAAAAAAACAATGAATAATAACCTTTGTTTCAGGCCCCCGGAGGGGTCGTCTAGGGCCCCGTTACTTTTTTGCCCCGTTTTTTTACCACGTGCTATGGACCTCCACAACACCCACCACGATCGTTTTCGGCCCCTAAACACCTCTTAGGATCCCTCATACGACCTCTTCCATAGAGTCCCTATTTTTTCCTTAAAGGCACCCCGGTCGATTTCCGGGATTTTTTTTTTCGAGAACGCTGAACCCCAAAACACAGTGAATAATAGTAGCCTTTGTTCCAGGCCCCTAAAGGGGCCGTCCCGGGCCTCGTCACTTTTTCGTCTCATTTTTTACCATGTGCTATGGACTTCAACGGCAACCCCCATGATCATTTTCGGCGCGTAAACACCTCTTAGGATCCTTCTTACAATCTCTTCCACATAGGGGAAACACAAACTTTTATTTAATCGTCTAAGGCCTTCTTATCATCGCTCATATGACCTTTTTACCCCGAATACTTTGGTCTGAATTCCTATTTTAACCTGACGAGCACCCCAGTCGATTTCCGGGATTTTTTTTTCCGAGACCCCTGCAGCAAAAGAACAGTGAATAATAATAGCCTTTATTATAGGTCCCCAGAGGGGCCGTCCCCTGCCACGTCACTTTTTCGCCCCAGTTTTTATCACGTTCTATGGATCTCCTCAGCACCCCCACGATCATTTTCGACCCCTAAACACCTTTTTGGATCCCTCTTATTGCCTCATCAAGAGAGGAGGAAAACAGCCTTATATGCAATCGTCTAATGCCTTCTTATCATCCCTCATAAGACCTTTTCACCCCGAATCCTTTGGACTGGGTTCCTATTTTTTCCTTACGGGGACCCCAGTCGATTTCCGGGACCCCTGAACCCCAAAAAACAGTGAACAATAACCTTTGTTTCAGGCCCCCAAAGGGGCCGTCCCGGGCCCCGTTATTTTTTCGCCCCGTTTTTTTACCACGAGCTATGGACCTCCGCAACACCCGCCATGATCGTTTTTGGCCCCTAAACACCTCTTTGGATCCCACTTATGGCCTCTTCTAAAGAGTGGAAAAACAGGTTTATATGCAATCGTCTAAGGCCTTCTTATCATCCTTCATATGACCTTTTCACCACGAATCCTTAAGTCTAGGTTCCTATTTATACCTTACGGGCACCCTGGTCGTTTTCCGGGACCCCTAAACCCCAAAAAAAGGGAGTAATAGCCTTTTAGGCCCCCGGAGGCCCTGTCGCTGGCCCCGTCACTTTTTCGCACCGTTTTTTACCACATGTTATGAATCTCCACACCACCCCCCACGATCTTTTTAGGGCCCAAAACACCTCATAGGATCCCTCTTATGGCCTCTTAGAGAGAGGGGAAAACAACCTTATATGCAATCGTCTAAGGCCTTTTTATCATCCCTCATATGACCTTTTCTCCCCGAATATTTTGGTCTAAGCTCCTATTTGTACCTTACGGGCACCCGGTCGATTTCAGGGATTATTTTGTCCGGGAGCCCTGAACCCCAAAAAACAGTGAATAACAATAGCCTTTGTTTTAGGAGCCCGGAGGGGCCGTCCCGGCTTCGTTACTTTTTCGCCCCATTTTCTAACCACGTGATATGGACCTCCACAGCACCCCCCACGATCATTTTAAGCCCCTTCCAAAATGGGGGAAAACAACCTTATATGCAATCGTCTAAGACCTACTTATCATCCCTTAAGTGACGTTTTCACCCCGAATCCTTTGGTCTGGATTCCTATATTTAGCTTAAGGGCACCTCGGAGGATTTCCAGCAATTTTTTTTCCCGGAAATTTGAACCCCAAAAAACAGTGAATAATAGCCTTTGTTTCAGGCCCCCAGAGGGGTCGTCCCGGGCCCCGTTATTTTTTCTCCTTTTTTTTTACCACGTGCTATGGACCTTCACAACACCGACCACGATCATTTTCGGACCCTAAACATCTCCAAGGATCCCCCTTACAGCCTCTACCACTGAGGGGAAAAACATCCTTATCCAATTGTCTAAGGCTTTCTTATCATCCCTCATATGACCTTTTAACCCCGAATCCTTCGGTCTAGGTTCTTATTTATACCTTATGGGCACCCCGGTCGACTTCCGCGATTATTTTTTCCGGGACCTCTGAACCCCAAAAAACATTGAATAACAATAGCCTTTGCTTAAGGCACCCGGAGGGGCCATCCCGAGCCCCATCAATTTCTCGCCCCTATTTTTTACCACGTGCAATAGACATCCACAGCACCCCCCACGATCGTTTTCGGCCCCTAACCACCTCTTACGATCCCTGTTATGGCCTCTTCCAGTAAGGGGAAAAACAACCTTATACGCAATCCTTTTCTCTGGGTCCTATTGTTACCTTACGGGCACTGGGATTGATTTCAGGGATTTTTTTTCAAGGACCCCTGAACCGAAAAAAAACAGTGATTAATAGCCTTTGTTTCAGGCCCCTGGAGAGGCCGTCACGGACCCGTCACTTTTTCGCCCCGTTTTTTTACCAAGTGCAATGGACCTCCACAGCACCCCCCATGATCGATTTCGGCCCCTAAACACCTCTTAGAATCCCTCTTATGGCCTCATCCAGGCAAGCAAAAACAACCTTATATGCAATCGTCCAAGGCCTTCTTCTGATTCCTCATATGACGTGTCCACCCCGAATCCTTTGGATTGGGTTTATTTTTTTACCTTACGACCACCCCAGTCGGTTACCAACATTTTTTTCCCGGGACCCCCGAACCCCAAAAAACAGTGAATAATAATAGTCTTTGTTTTAGGCCCCCGGAGGGGCCGTTACGCGACCCGTCACTTTTTTGCCCCGTTTTTATACCACGTGCTATGGACCTCCACAGCATCCCCCACGATCGATTTCGGCCCCTAAACACATCTTAGGATCTCTCGTATCGCTTCTTCCAGGCAGGGGAAAAACAGCTTGATATGCAATCGTCAAAGGCCTTCTTATCATCCCTCATATAAGCTTTTCACCTCGAATCCTTTTGTGTGTGTTCATATTTTTTCTTGACGACCACCCATATCGATTTATGGCATTTTTTTTTCTTGGGACCCCCAAACCCCAAAAAGTTGTGAATAATAGCCTTTCTTTTAGGCCCCCAAAGGGGCCGTCACGTGACCCGTCACTTTTTCACCCCGTTTTTTTTACCTCGTGCTGTGGACCTCCACAGCGCACGATCGATTTCGGCCCCTAAACACCTCTTAGGATCGCTCTTATGGAATCTTCAAGACAGGGGGAAAAAATATATGCAATCGTCTAAGGCCTTCTTATTATCCCTCATATGACCTTTTCACCCCGAATCCTTTGGTCTCTGTTAATATTTTTACCTTACGGCCACCCAGGCCGACTTTCGGCATTTTTTTTTGGAACTCCGAACCCCAAAAAACAGTGAATAATAGCATTTGTTTCAGGCCCCGAAAGGGCCGTCACGGGACCCGTTACTTTTTTGCCCCGTTTTCTTACCACGTTCTATGGACCTCCACAACTCCCCCAATGATCGATTTCGGCCCTTAAATACCTCTTAGGATATCTCGTATGGCCTTTTCCAGACAGGGGAAAAACATCCTTATATACAATTGTCTAAGGCCATCTTATCATCCCTCATATGACCTTTTCACCCCGAATCCTTTGGTGTAGGTTCATATTTTTAACTTGCGGCCACCCCGGTTGATTTCAGACATTTTTTTCCCCAGGACCCCTGAACCCCAAAAAAAAGTGAGTAATAGCCTTTGTTTTAAGCCCCCGGAGGGCCGTCACGGGACCCGTCACTTTTTCGCCCTGTTTTTTTTTCCACGTGCTGTATACCTCTATAACACCCTCCACAATTGATTTCGGCCCCTCAACACCTCTTAGGATCCCTCTTACGACCTATTCTAGACACGGGAAAAATAGCATTATATGCAATCGTCTAAGGCCTTCTTATCATCCCTCATATGATCTTTTCACCCCGAATCCTTTGGTCTGGGTTCGTATTTTCACCTTACGGCCTTCGCAGCAGATTTCCGGCATTTTTTTTCCCGAGACCCCTGATCCCCAAAAAACAATAAATTATATCCTTTGTTCCTAGCCCATGGAGGGGCCGTCGCGGTACCTGTCACTTTTTAGCCTCATTTTTTTACCACGTGCTGTGGACCTCCACGGCACCACCCACGATCGATTTCGGCCCCTAAACATCTATTAGGATCCCTTTTATGGCCTCTTCCAGACAGGGTAAAAACAACCTTACATACAATCATCTGCGTTCATATTTTTACCTTACGGCCACCCAGGTCGATTTCCGGCATATTTTTTCAAGGACCCCCGAACCACAAAAAAAAATGAATTCTAGCCTTTGTTTCAGGCACTGGAGGGGCCGTCACGGGACCCGTCAATTTTTCGCCCCGTTTTTTGACCACGTGCTATGGACCTCCACAGCACCCCCCGCAATCGATTTCGGCCCCTAAACACGTCTTACGATCCCTCTTATGGCCTCATCCAAAACGGGAAAAAACAGCCGTATATGCAATCGTCTAAAGCCTTGTTATCGTCCCTCATATGACCTTTTCACCTCGAATCCTTCGGTCTGGGTTCATTTTTTTACCTTGCGGCCACCCCGGTGGATTTCCGGCATTATTTTTCCCGGGACCCTCTAACCCCAACAAACAGTGAATAATAGCCTTTGTTTCAGTACCCCGAATGGGCCGTCACAGGACCTGTCCATTTTTCGCCCCGTTTTTTTTTCACTCGCTATGGACCTCCACAGAATCCCCCACGATCGATTTCAGCCCCTAAACACCTCTTAGGATCCCTCTTATGGCTTCTTCCAGACAAAGGAAAAACAGCCTTATATGCAATCGTCTATGGACTGCTTATCATCCCTCATATGACCTTTTCACCTGGAATCCTTTGGTCTGGGTTCATATTTTTACCTTACTGCCACCCTAGTTCATTTTTCCCTAACACCTCTTAGGATCCGTCTTATGGCCTCTTCCAAACAGGGGAAAAACAACCTTATATGCCTTCGTCTAAGGCCTCCTTATCATCCCTCATATGACCTTTACAGCCCGAATCCATTGGTCTGTGTTCATATTTACCTTACGGCCACCCAGGTCGATTTCCGGCATTATTTTTTTCCTATACCCCCGAACCACAAAAAACTATAAATTATAGCCATTGTTTCTGGCCCCTTGGGGGGCCGTCACGAGACCCGTCACTCTTCGCGCCGTTTTTTTACCACGTTCCATGGACCTCAACAGCACCCCGCACGATCGATTTCAGCCCCTAAACACCTCTTACGATCCCTCTTATGGTCTCTTCCAGACAGCGGAAAAACTGCCTGATATGCAATCAGCCTTCCCATCATCCCTCATATTACCTTGTCACCCCGAATCCTTTGGTATGGGTTCACATTTTTCCTTACGGCCACCCCTGTTGATTTTCGGCATTTTTTTTTTTGCGACCCCTGAACCCCAAAAAATAGCGACTAATAGCCTTTAATTCAGGCCCTCGGAGGGGCTGTCACTGGACCCGTCACTTTTTTGCCCCGCTTTTTTACCAGGTTCTTTGATAGACCTCTACAACACCCCCCACGATCAATTTTGGCCCCAAAACACCTATTAGAATCCCTCTAGTGGCTTCTTATCATCCCTCATATGACCTTTTCAGCTCGAATCCTTTGGTCAGGGTTCGTGTTTTTACCTTATGGCCACCCAGGTCGATTTCCGGCATTTTTTTTTCGGGACCCCTGAACCCCAATAAACAGTGAGTAATAGCCTGTGTTTCAGGCCCCTAGAGTGGCCGTCACCGGACCCATCACTTTTTCGCCCCGTTTTTTTACCCCATGCTATGGACCTCCACAACACCCCCTACGATGGATTTCGGCCCCTAAACACCTCTTACGATCCCTCTTATGGCCTCTACCAGACAGGGGAAAAACATCATTATATGCAATCGTCTAAGGCCTTCTTATCAGCCCTCATATGACCTTTTCAGCCCGAATCCTTTAGTCAGGTTTCTTATTTTAGCTTACAGCCACCCCGGTCGATTTTCGGCATTTTTTTTCCAAGGACCCCTGAACCCCAAAAAAAATTAATAATAGCCTTTGTTTCTGGCCCACGGAGGGGCCGTCACGGGCCCTGTCACTTTTTCGCCCTGTTTTTTACCACGTGTTGTGGACCTCCACATCACCCCCCAGGAATGATTTCGGCCCCTAACACCTCTTTGGATCCCTCGTATGGCCTATTCCAAACAGGGGAAAAACTGCCTTATATGATCGATTTGTGTCATTTTTGGAAGATTTCATGGAGTTTTAATGAATTGAGATTGCTGTCCACTGTTCTAAAGTGGCATAAAAATTTTATTCCGATTTTATAGAGTATAATTAAGTCCCGAAAACTAAGTAGAATTGCAGTAGAGAAGAAAATTGAAGTATGAAATTGAATAGAGACCAAATAAGGAATGTTTTGAACAAAATTGCCAAATTTAGAAGTTGGTTAAGGTTGTTGTAGATTTTAGTCGACAAGGTTTTTAATTTAGTTCGGTTTTTCTTGTGTAGGAGGCATTGGTTTATTCCACTTCGAGAAGGTTTGGCGGAGCACAGCTATTTTACAAGGTACGTAAGTACTAAAGACAAACATAGGAGTTAAATTACATGCTTTAGAAATTCTTGTTTATATGAATCTTGTATGCTTATTCTGGATCATGATTTTATATGCATGACAAGTTGTTAGTAGCATGTTTTAATGATTAATGACATTCCATATTAAATAGGAAGTTTAATTTTCGTAAGCTTCGATTGGAATGTTCTGATCAGTATAGTTTGGCCAACAATTATATGAATAAAGGAAAGAAGTTAAGACTAAGTTGATTAGATACTTAATCAACAAGAAAGGTAGTCGTGAAATTGTTCACATGATTAATAGAAGTAATGAGCAATTATTTTTACATATAATACCACTCACAGTTTAATGTGTGGTCAAGAAGAAAGTAAGTTATTAGCCACTCACAATTAATGTGTGGTATAGGATGTTAAGTTTAATTAAAGGACTCACATAAGCTAATTTGGAACCTTAAAGCAAAGATTATGAATATGGTTGCTTGTTTGTATGCATGTCTTTATGTGATGTTGCATGAGAGTCGTAATATTGTTAAACCTGTTAATCACGTAAAGCGTACGAGGATTCGCACCAAAACTCTTGGAACGTATATACCTTGAGTATGAATGACGAGGGGAGTCGTTTGTAACAGCGATTTATGACTTCTAATTGGAGTACAAGACGTTTTACTCTTTTATATTATAAATGCGCTGGATATCCGTCACCTCGTGTGACATAGGTAATACCTTCTTGGAGTTTCTCCCAAGTTGGTGCCCAATAAGGCGATTTTCAAGGAAAGGAAACCCGTTCGATGCCGAATCCAAAAGTTAAATATAATAATAATATTATTGAGTCCATGTACAGGTAAGAAGGTTGTTATAATAAGTTGAGTGCATGTTTTATTTCATATTGTTGTGGCATAGTCTTTAGTAGTTATGTACTCAGCTTTGCTGACTGTTTTCTTTATGTGAATGGCTTTGTCTTGGACATGGCCCTACGATGACCCACTTGTGGTGAGTAGTTGTCCAGTAAAAGGAAAGCTGCAGGTACAAGTGGGCATGAGTCATTTCATGATGGGATGGAGTCAGAGCACTTGATGTGGTTGTAGTTTTACTTTTTTTTTTTCAATTGCTTTCAGAGACTAACGTTTATTTGATTGTTTGGGATTTTGAAGGACTTCTGATTAGTAATTTTGGTTTTTGTTTTTAAAGGGCCATTAATATCGTTTTGAAGTGTAATAAATTTAATGTTAATTTTATTTTAAAGTTGTTTGAAGTTTAGTGTTAAATTGTTTTGGTTTTAAGACTTTCGCTGTAGTACTTTGATAAATGCCTTAGCCGTTATCACGGTGGCGGTAATACTATGGTTTTTCCATATATAATAGTTTAATATATGTAATATCTACTAGTTTAACATGTTTCCTGGAAAAATAGGAAGTAGGAAGTTAGGGAAAATCTTGGGTGTTACAAAGTGGTTACCAGAGCTTAGATTTTGAAATATAATGAATTTAATTTTAGGGGTACCCTAAGTTGTAATTATTTTTGGAAAGAGAAATTTCTTAAATCGGAAACTTTTTAAAATGGAATTTTTCTAAAAATAGTAATTTCCTAAAATGGAAGGTTTTGAAACAATGAATTATGTGTGCAGGTATGCAAGGAATTCAGGTATGTATTATGTGTTATTGCTTTAATACCATGTGGTGAGTTTAGGTAGGAAGTTGGGCATGTAGGATGGAATCTGTTTTTGTTCTTTCATGCATTGAAGTTTATAATCAAGGTGATGCTTATGTGTATAGTTGGGTGTAAACAAAATTGTATCTTAGCCACAAGACTTTCTTTTTGCAGAATTGTTAGTTGTTTGTTTTGTTCTTTTGGGAAGGATGGAACATTAGTTTTAAGTTTTGTTGCAGGATGACACATAATATGCCTAGTAAGTATACTCAAATGGGGACATTGGAGAAGAAAGATTATGAAAGTCCACCTCAATACGTTTGGAAGATCCGATTCTAATGTTGGTACATGAGTACGGTGTTGAAGTTACCACAATGGGATCAACCTGTCCAAGTAGCCGCTTTGTTTGTTAAGTGTTTACCCGACCGACCACCCTCCTTAGAAATTAAGGTGAAGTTTAGTGATTTTTATTTTCTTGGAGGCCTTTCGAACTATTATAAGTATAAGGATGCTGTTGGTCAATGGGGTTGTGACTAGAGATTCTTGGAGGGGTACATTGCTAAGATGAAAGAGGAGTATCAACAAATGAAAGCGAATAAGGAGACCCCGTCCGCACCAAGCCCAACATATAGTCAATGGAGTGAAGACCAAATGGAAGAGGAGACTCCTACAGGTTCGAAGACTGGTGAATCCAAGGATAGTTCATGCTATGAAATTGAGGACCCTAACCCAGTAATCCCAGTATATGTTTACTTGATAACGAACTCTGAGGAAGAGGAAGAAGAATCAGATTCCGAGGAAAACATGGAAGGAGAAGGAGAGGAAATTGATGAAGAAATGGGGGATAATACTAAGGATGACCCAGAATTCGTACCGAAGAAATATGTTATGTCCAGAGGTAAGAAGGATAATGTTAATATGTAGAGACTTTGTTTAGAAGTAGTTAACTGTTTATGTCTAATGTTTGAATGCCTAGTCGAACACTATAAGTTATTGTTTATCTTAGTTTGAATAAGTGTCAGTGAGCCATAAGAAATAATTGGAGAAGTTGAGTAATAAAATGATTTTATGATTGAAGCCTTATGTAAAATAGAACCAAGGGATTTTTTTTTTTATTTCTTATATGCTTTATTCTTATTCTAATGGTTGTGTAAACAATCAAGACAAAGTGAATCAGTCACCCTAAAAGAATGAATTTTCTTTTATGAGGTGAAATGAAAAAGTGTTTTATGATTTATGTCTCTGTGTCCTAACTTATAGACAGATTTAATTTAATACAAATGTCTTTTCCTCTACATGAGTAATAGAATGGTTGAACGTAACAACAATCAGCTGAATGAAGTAGTAAGGCAATTTCTACTGTAGCAGAACAATTAGCTGCCAGAGGAAATGGAAATGGTAGTGACCCTGCTGGGGAACTCTTCAAGAAAATTTCTCAAAGCAAGCCACCCACTTACCAAGGAGAGCACAATCCAACTGTTCTAGAGGGATGGTTAAGAGAATTCAATAAATTGTTTGGGGCAGTTAAGTGTCTAGAGGAGTTTAAGGTGAACCATGCTGTTTACTATCTTAGGGGAGAAGCTGACTTATGGTGGTCACAGAATGAGGCTGTAATAAGGGCCTTACCAGGATTCAATTGGGAAATGTTTCTGGAAAAGATTCGTAATAAGTTCTACCCTGTGTTTCTTCAGAAACAGAAGGCTGAGGAGTTCCTAGAACTTAGGATGGGGAGTATGTCTATTACTGAGTACTACTCTAATTGTATAGAGCAGTCTAGGTTTGCTCCTGAGGCTGTGGCATCTGAGAGGCTGAAAGCTAGTCATTTTGAGAGGGGGTTACCCTTAGACTTACAATCTCAACTAGCTGGACAAATTTTTGAATCCTTGGATGGCTTATATGGTAGGGCTGCACACTTGTATGCCATAGACCAAAAGAAGAAGGAAGTACATAAGGAGAGTGAGACGAGGGAGAAAAGGAAGGATGGTGGAGGAAACTTCAACCAAGAAGGGAATCATGGTGGATATAAAAGACCTAGTTACAACAACTTGCATGGTAATAAGGGAAACTTTGGGAAGCCTAATTCTTGAAATGGGAATAGGACACAGGTGGCTAGTCAAGGAGGGCGTGTGTACTTTTGCAAGAAGTGTCCCAACAACCACCTAGGAAAAGATTGTGCAGGGAACCCAGTGACTTGTAGATTGTGTAACAAACTTGGGCACCGTGAGTATGAGTGCTTCTCTAAGAACAAAGGAAAGGAGGGACATAATTCTCAAGCTAGGGGGAATTTAGTTGGGGGACAACAAAAGGGTTTCCAAGGAAATATGGGAGGAAAGGTGAATTCTCAAGCCGAAAGTAGGAACGGGAGTGGAAACTGAGGAAGGCAGCCTAAGACTTCAAACACTGGGAAGCTGAATGTGATAGCTTGAAGCGAAGAAGATGCTAATAAGGATGTGATCATCGGTACTTTTTCTATTCATTCCTTACCTGTTAAAGTTTTGTTTGATTCTGGTGCAACATAATATTTTGTTTCCATTAAGCTCTTAGAAAAGTTAAAACCTGTGTTGGGCAAAGTAGATGCAGTAGACATGTCAATAGTGTTACCTTCGGGACAAGAATTGTAATGTTCAAGGAGATATCAGGATGTTCCTATTGTAATTGAGGGAGTGGAGTTTAAGGCTAACCTAATCGAGTTTGATTTAGGTGACCTAGAAGTGATATTAGGAATGGATTGGTTGAGTAAACATCAGGCTGAAATTCAGTGTGAACCACAGAAGATCTTGTTGGTGAATAAGGGTAAGATGGTGAGTTATTGGAGGACAGGAAGACAGAAACTCAACAAAACAGTGTCAGTAATGAGGTTCGCTAGGTTTGTGAAAAGAGGTTTTCCGATTTACCTTTGTAGTGTGCAGGATGTGGACCAGATTGAGACTGCTAAACCTGAGGATATTGAAGTAGTGAAGGACTTTCTTGATGTGTTTCCGGAGGAGATTCCGGGAATGCCACCGAAGCGGGAGATTGACTTTACTATAGACTTAGTCCCAGGAACAACACCTATTTCCAAAGCACCCTATAGGATGGCGCCTGCTGAAATGAGCGAATTAAAAGAGCAGTTGCATAATTTGTTGGAAAAGGGGTACATTAGGCCTAGTGCTTCACCTTGAGCAGCACCAGTACTGTTTGTGAAAAAGAAAGATGGGAGTTTGAGGCTATGTATTGACTATAGGGAGCTGAATAAAGTGACGATTAAGAATAAGTATCCATTGCCAAGGATTGATGACTTGTTCGATCAATTGAAAGGAGCTATGGTGTTTTTGAAAATTAACTTAAGGTCTGGATACCATCAATTGAGGATTGCTAATGAGTACATACCGAACACATCTTTTCGCAGTAGGTATGGGCATTACGAATTCACTCTTATGCCTTTTGGGTTGACCAATGCACCGACAATTTTTATGGATTTAATGAATAGAATCTTCCAACGATTTTTGGATAATTTTGTAGTCGTTTTCATTGATGACATATTGGTGTATTCTAAGAGCAAGGAAGGACATGTGGAGCATTTGAGGACAATCTTGATGACATTAAGGGAAAATGAGTTATATGCTAAGTTCGCAAAATGTGTATTCTGGTTGGAGAAAGTAGCATTCTTGGGACATATGGTGTCTAAAGAGGGAGTTGAGGTAGATCTAACCAAAATTGAAGCGGTCAAGGAGTGGCCTACACCGAAGAATGTAACGGATGTACGGAGTCTCTTAGGGTTAGCAAGTTACTATAGGAGGTTTGTGAAAGACTTTTCTAGGATTGCTAAACCCATGACTTCGTTAATGAAGAAAGACTGTAAGTTTGAGTGGAGTAATAAGTGTGAAGAGACATTTCAAACTTTAAAAGAACGTTTGACTACAGCTCCAGAACTGACATTGCCAGATGGAAGTGACTCTTATGATGTGTTTAGTGATGCTTCTAAAAATGGTCTGTGATGTGTGTTGATGAAAAATAGAAAGGTGATAGCTTATGCCTCGAGACAATTGAAACCATATGAGGTTAACTACCCTACACATGATTTGGAGTTAGCAGCAATAGTGTTTGCCTTGAAAATTTGGAGACATTATTTATATGGAGTGAAATGTTGGATATACACATACCACAAGAGTTTAAAGTACTTTTCACTCAAAAAGATTTAAACATGAGACAAAGGAGATGGCTCGAGTTGATCAAGGACTACGACCTAGATATTCAATACCATGAAGGGAAAGCCAATGTGGTAGCCGACGCTCTGGGTCGTAAAACGAAACATGGAATGAATACCTTGGTAGTTTCTAATGAGTTATATAAAGACATGGAGAGATTGAGCTTGGAAATAGTGAAGGAGGGAGAGTTGGAAGGGATTCTTTACAATCTTAGTATCCAACCAACGATACTCGAGGAAATTAGGAAGAGTCGGGAAGGGGATGTAAAACTGGACATAATTAAGGAAAAGCTGAAAGCAGGAAAGCCTATGGATTTTAAGATTCATGAGGATGAAAGCTTAAGGTATAAGGGAAGGTGGTGTGTACCACAGAAATGTAAGGATTTGAAGCGAAGGATAATGGAGGACGGTCATAATACCCCGTATGCACTGCATCCTGGAGGCGATAAACTTTACAAGGATCTAAAGAGGATGTATTGGTGGCCTAGGATGAAGAGAGAAGTGGCTTAATTTGTGAGTAAATGTCTTACTTGTCAAAAGGTTAAATTTGAGCTTAAAAGACCTCAAGGAGAAGTCCAACCACTTGAAATACCAGGATGGAAATGGGATAGCATTTCAATGGACTTTGTAACTTGTTTACCAAAGTCTAAGAATCAGAACGATACCATATGGGTAGTGGTAGATAGACTTACTAAGTCAGCAGTGTTTATACCCATGAAAGATACTTGGAAAATGGAGCAACTTGCAAAGGCTTACATAAAATATGTTGTGAGGTTACATGGAGTTCCAAAGGATATCGTGTCGAATAGGGATTCTAGATTTCTTTCGAAATTCTGGAAAAGTGTTCAGGAGAACTTTGGCACGACCTTGAAGATGTGTACAGCTTTCCATCCAGCAATTGATGTACAAAAAAAAAAGAACCATACAGACCTTAGAAGACATGCTAAGGGCTTGTGTAATGGACTTCCAAGGGAGTTGGGAGGATCAATTAGATCTCATTGAGTTTTCGTACAACAACAACTACTATGCAAGTATTGGCATGGCACCCTTTGAAGCTCTATATGGAAGGAAGTGTAGGAGCCCTTTATGTTGGAACGACATAAGTGAAACAGTATTTCTAGAACCTCAGCTGATAGAGGAGACCATAGAGAAAATTAGAGTAATACAAGCAAAGATTCAAGCAGCACAGGATAGACAAAAATCCTATGCGGATCAAAAGCACCAAGATGTTGTGTTCGAAGTTGGCGACAAGGTGTTACTTAAAGTATCACCAATAAAAGGAGTGATGAGGTTTGGAAATAAAGGAAAGTTAAGCCCAAAGTACATACGACCCTATGAGATCTTGCAAAAGGTAGGAAAGGTAGCTTATAAGCTAGCACTACCAACGGAGTTGAGCAAAGTTCACAATGTTTTCCATATGTCTAAACTAAGGAAGTATGTGCCCGACGAATCACATGTGTTGCAACTTGAAGCAATAGAGTTAGACCAAAGTTTGACCTATGAAGAGAGACCAATTAAAATCCTAGATAGTAAGCTTAGAGATACTCGTAGAAAGAGTGAAAGTGTTGTGGTCTAACCAAGAAATCGAAGAATCTACTTGGGAAGCTGGAGATTTGATGAGAGAAAAGTATCCAGAGCTTTTTCGCGTTAGTAGTAGAGTTACGGGGACGTAACTCCTTTAATGGGGGGGGGGGGTAGAAAGAAGTTTTACGCGGTTTTACCCTCAATGTTACAAGTTTTACGAGTTTTTATGACTTTTAAGTAAGAAGTTTCATGTTTGTCTAAT
>PYUH01000807.1:0-37911 GCA_016808085.1 Suaeda aralocaspica
AGACTTACGTAAAACTTACGAGTCTAAAGAAAAGCGTGATCTTTCCTCCCAAAAACCAAACTTTGATAAGGTCTAAACACCCTTCATCAAGGCTAAGGAGTTCATCTTCAAAGCCCCAAAGTAGTGATTCACGCATTGTTTGTTTCAGTGAAAGGGAGGTCCAAGGTCTCAGTCACAGAGATTGATCCTCCGCTAGGGTCCACAACAACTCGAAATGGGTGATGGGAAGCCTTGAAGAAGAGGAGGAGAGTATGGGGAGTAAGGGAGAGGGAGAGGCCGAGTATGCAATTATGAAAATATGGAGGAAGAAACGAGGAGGAAGTCAACCAGAAACACAAGGCAATCTTGTGTTACGGAGGATTACAATTCAAGGGCACAACTTTGGAGAGTCAAAGGGACAAATTTTTCTCACAAGGTTTGTAATTTAATGTTCAAGGCAAGCTTTTGTGATGTGAGCATAGATACTGGTAGGTTTTGCCAACATGTATTATCTACTTTGTTGGTGGACAAACTCGCAATTCCTACCAAAGTATACATCCTCAACCATACAAGCTACATTGGCATTAGCCACACGCGATGTGTAGGTAAACAAACACAGCTTGATTTGCGTTAAACATTGGTAAATTGAGGATCAAGTATTTGATGCTTTGTCCTATGGAATGCGTTGTCATATTTATTGGGTAGACCTTGGCATATGACCGTTTTTGTGAAGTTTAGGAAGAACAATGTCTATATGGTGCCAAGACCCTAATGAAAAATCATTAGGCATTTTAAAAACCTTGATTGATTTTAAACCTAAAACAAGCATGGGTAATTCTAAAGGTGTTTTGTTGGTGGGTGGAAAGGAGTTAGAAAGAAAGGGAGTTGAAACAAGTTCTATGTCCTTCTGTTGATAGCCAAGATGGTACAAGATTAACCCCTGGGAGAGAAGAAAAGAGATTCCTAGGGTTTGCATTCCCTAGTTGACTGAGTTTTTCGCATATGTGTTCCTAATGAGTTGTCCACCAGGTTACCACCCTACGGTGGAATTTGAACATGCAAATTGATCTCATTCCTGGGTCTCCAATGTCCTTAACAAGCCTGCATATAGATGTAATCCAGAGGAGACAAGGAGATACAAAAGGCAAATTGGGAATTAAGGAGAGGGGGTACGGGAGATGAGAGGAGCATGAGTCATGTGTCTGTGCCTAATATAATTGCCTAAGAAGGATTGGACTTGGAAGAATGTGTTTGATTCAAGGGGGCTTTAACACTAGTAACCCGTCAGTATATGTTCCTATACTAGATGGATGATTTGCTATATGACGATACTTGGTTTCTCAATTATGTTCCAAAAGATTGAGTTTAAGCAAGTGGATATCATAGATTCGCTAATGAAGGAAGTGATGATGGAAAAACAGGTTTTAAAACAAGACGGGCTTTATTGAATGGCTTAGTCATGCCTTTTGGTGAATTAACTTGCACCTCGTACGTTTATGAGGTATGTAATGGGTTTTAATAGCCATACATTGGTACGTTTGTATACGTGGTATATTTGATGATATTTGGTGGATAGCAAGTAGTGGATATGATCAACTACGCCATCTAAGGATTGTGTTTGGGACATTACGAGATAACAAAAGCTCTATAGCTAAGCTCCGAAAATGTATGTCATGTACCAATTGTGACGTTTTTGGGGTTATATTGTGGTCCAAAGATGGGGTTTCGTTGAATCCATTAAATGGAAGCTGATAAAATCTTGGCCAACCACTAAAGAACGGACGAAGTACGTGCTTTTCATGGGTTAGCCTCGTTCTATGGAGTTTGTGAAGACATTTTTTCATATTTGTTGTCCTATAACCGAATGACATTTAAGAAGGATAAGCCTAAGTTTTGAGTGACTAAGGGCACAAAGAAGCTTTTGAATGATTAAAAGTCTGCTTTGTAACACGCCTATACTAGCTTTCCAGATTTCTCTAACCCATTTGAAAGTTGAGCGGATGCAAGTGGGTTGGGATTGGGCGTTCTAGTCCAAGGAAAGGGAGGAAAGGCCAATTGCTTACTTTAGTGAGAACTTGAATGGTGCTAAACTGAAACTATTCTACATATGACAAGAGTTCTATGCCAATTAGAGCTTTGGATCATTGGAGTCACTATTTAAAGCCTAATCAATTCATATTACATTCTGATCATGAAGCTCTTGAAGCACATTAATGGTCAACAAAAATTGAATCCAGACATGCTAAATGGGTTGAATTTTGCATCTTTTCACTTCTCTTCAAGATACAAACGGGGAAGTGCGAAGTCTAAGTTGTTGCATGAGGCTTTGTCAAGACGGTATACTTTGGTTGGTTTGTTTTGAACTTTAAGTTGCGTTGGATTAGAGTTGAGACCACCATTTCTAGCACGATGGTGATTTTGGACCAATAATGGGGCAACTGTTCAAAGGGTTCTATGGTCTATGTGCTACATGAGGGGTTTTTGTTTAAAGGTAATTCGTATTGTGATACCTAAATGTTCTATACGTGAGGTTGCTAGTAACGGCTAGGCTCATGGAGGACGTATTTGCTGGACATTTGGCATTACAAAGACACTAACCATGTTGCAAGAATATTTTTATTGGCCAAGATTGATTGTTATGTGGTGTGAGGACCATAATGCTCTATGGTGCTACTGTCAAAAGGCAAAGGCAGCCTTTCATCAAGGTTTTATACTCCATTGCCAGTGTAGAGGGACCTTGGGAGAGGATGTTTGATGGTTTTCATTGTAGGTTACCACAAGGACAGCAAGGGGAAAAGATGCAATTATGTAGTGGTTGATCGATTTTCAAAGATGGCTCATTTTACACCATGTCCACAACAAGATGTGATATGAATGTGGCTGATTATACTTTAAAAGACATATAAGGTTACATGGGGTTCCAAGAGACTATTGTAAGTGATAGAGACACAAGTTCTGAGCTACTTTTGGAAGTCACTTTGGAGGTTAATAGGCACGAAACTTTTGTTTAGCACATCATTATCACCTCAAACAGATGGCCAAAACAGATGGCAAACAGAGGTCACTATCGAAACACTAGGGGTTTTGTTGCGTGGTTTGGTTAGTAAAACACAAAAGATTGGATTTGAGCTTGCTCTGTGAATTTGCTTATAATCGGTTCAACCTACTTATGCTACTAAGCACTCACCTTCGAGATTGTCTATGGAGTCAATCCTAAGTTACCAATTGATTTTGTAATATTCCAAAGGGGAGTTGGTACACAAAGATCCAAGACTAAGGTTGAGTTATGCAAAAAACTTCATGCAGAAGTAAGGGCTCGAATTGAGAAGGTTAATGATCTTACAAGGCGAGCAACCAAAAAAATAAATCACAACATGTCTACAGAAAAAAGGGGGATTGGTTGGTTACCCTTGAGGAAGGAAAGATTTCAAATCAAAGGAAGTGTGATACGATATAATGAGCAAAAACTTCGAGGGTTTGGGTTGATTGAGAGGTGGAAAAAAGAGCACCTTGGGGGGAGTTAGTGGCTTATGAGACACAAGGCTTCTTGGGTTGGCTAGGGTGGATTTCTACGTGTGCATGGTGACATGCACCAAGCTTTCACTAGTATAAAGCAGAGTTATAGTTAGATAGTTTAGATTGTGAGCTATATGGGGTTTTCTTCCACGTCCTTTGATAGGGTTTTACCATATGGTGTTGTTGTGTTATTTTCGATTAGTCTATGAGTCAGGTTGATGGAATCAAGCCTGAGAAACACAAAAATGGGGTTCTTGTAAAGATTGATCTTGAGAGTTTCTTGAAGTTCTGAATCGCGTCCAACCAAATCAACGGAAATCACATGCTATGGCGGGATTTTGAAGTTTTGAAGTTGTGGGCAACGTTGCCACGCGGATTTGTTGTTGTTTGACTTGGTACAACCTAGGGTTGTTATTCGGATATATGGTGGCTAGATTTGATTTGCATATCTAAGATTTAGACTAGAAATCAGATTACAAATATGGTTGCAAGATATGTTCCGGTTTTGTTAGGATTTTCTTGTTATCCTAATCTTAGTTGTTTATACCATATATCTAAGTAGTGGATATGTTAGATTTCTGAATATTTGTGATATGTTTAGCCTAATAGATGTGTAAATACATCAATAAAAATCAGATTGTGAGAGATTAAACACAAAGTGTTTCCGGTTTTTCCTTTGTTTCACGAAGTAACAATTTTTGAGGTTTCTTGTGAGAAATTCGATTTGAGTGAGTGGTGCTTTGCTTTACCTCACGTGAGGATAGTTCTTAGGATTTGAGGGTGCTTTGCTTTAATCAAATTCTACCAATTATTCGCCTTAGAAGTTCAGGTTTGTGGTGCGTTGCTTATAAATTTGAAGTCTAAGTTCTTTGTGTGAGTGGCGTTGTCTATAACAAAAATTCACATCAACTTTTGGTGCTCTCGTTGAGAGAATTCATCAATCTCAAGTTGTTCAATATCAATTATCATGGCTCAAGAAGGTGGAGACGAAAATCCACAAGGATTCACGAAGGTTTGAGCTTGGCTCAAGCAAAGGAAGCTACGTATGCAAGGAGATGACGAGTTAAAGGCTCGTTAGATGAAGTCCTCACATTATGGCTTCTACCAAGAAACTCCTACCAAATCTAAACCAGAGGAGGGTCTCATCAAGTGAAAGTGAGCAAGAGAGTGTAAGGAGTGCGTAAACCAAAAAAGGATACTCATCAAGTTCGAGTGAAGATGAGGAACCAGATCAAGGCACAAACATAGGAAAGATGAGGGATGATGTCGAAATCTAACTAGAAAATTCCTGATTATGGAGGTCTGGATCCGAAAATTTCTAGATTGGATTCGTAGGGTTGAGAGATTTTTCGTTACAAGAATATGATGATATAAGTCTTAAAATTGGGCGGAATTAAACTCACTTCCTATGCAAGTTTATGGCTTGAGGGCTTACCAGAAGAGAAGGAAAGAGGTAGATCAAAATATCTTCATGGTCTAAATTGAAAAGGAGATGAGAAACGTTTTGTTCCTCAAGATTTCGAACAAAACAATTTCATCAAGATGCATAATTTAAACAAGATAGAAAACGGTTGATGAATACATTGTGGAGTTTGAAAACAAAATTGATCAGTTTGTGATTTGAAGAGAAGGAGGACCACAAAGTGGCCGTTTTGTGGCTGGTCGATGAGAAATATAAGGAGAAGGTCGAATTACACCTTATTGGACCTTTGATGAAGTTGTAGAGTGCAGCAAGTGGGTTGAGAAACAAGTGCACCAAAACAAAAGACATACTTCAAAACCTATGATTCTAAAGAAAGCGTGATACTTTCCCTCAAAGACCAAACTTTGATAAGGTTACTAAACCACCCTTCATCAGGATAAGAGTTCATCTTCAAAGCCCCAAGGTAGTGATTCACGCATTGTTGTGTTTCAGAGTTGTAAAGGGCAAGGTCACATTCAAGAGATTGTCCTCATGCTAGGGTTACAAAACAATCGGAAATTGGGTAGATGGGGAAAGCCTTGAAGGAGAGGAGGAGTGTATGGGGATGAGGGAGAGGAAGAGTATGACAACGAAAATATGGAGGAAGAAACGAGGAAGTCCAACCAGAACACAGAGCCAATCCTTGGGTGTTAGTAGGGTATTACAATCTCAAAGTGCACAACCTTGGAGAGTCAAGAGATAAAATTTTTCTACAAGGTGTAATGTTCAAGGCAAGCTTTGTGATGTGATCATAGATACTGGAAGTGCACAAATGTAGTATCACGTTGGTGTGGAAAAGCTCGCAATTCCTACAAAGATACATCCTCAACCATAAAGCTACTTGGCTTAGCAACACAGTGATGTTAAGGTAAACAAACAAGCCTTGATTGCGTTTAAAATTGGTAAATTTGAGGATCAAGTACTTTGTGATGTTTGTCCTATGGATGCTTGTAATATTATTGGGTAGACCTTGGCAATATGACCGTTTTGTGAAGTTAATGGAGAATGAGAACAATGTCTATATTGTGCGCAAGAACCCTAATGAGAAATCATATGCATTGAAACCCTTGATGATTTCTAAACCTAAAACAGCATGGGGTAATTCTAAAGTGTTTTGTTGGTGGGTGGAAAGGAGTTAGAAAGGGAGTGAAACAAGTCTCATGTCTTATATGTTGTAGCCAAAGGTACAAGATGAGCCCCAGAGATCCTAGGGTTTTGCATCCTATGGTTGAATGGATTTCAAATGTGTTTCCTAATGAGTTGCCACCAGGATTACCACCAAATAGAGGGATTGAACATCAAATTGATCTTTCCTGGTCTCAAATTCTAAAAGCCTGCTATAGATGTAATCCAGAGGAGACGAAGGAGAGTACAAAGGCAGATTGAGGAATTATGGAGAGGGGGATACGTAGAGAGAGCATGAGTCCATGTGCTGTACCTACATTAATAGTGCCTAGAAGGATGGACTTGGAGAATGTGTATTGATTCAGGCAGTTAACAATATAACATCAAGTATAGGTTTCCTATACCTAGATTGGATGATTTACTAGATGATTACATGGTTCTCAATATTTTCGAAATTGATTAGAAATGGTATCATCAATTCGAATGAAGGAGGGTGATGAATGGAAAACAGGTTTTAAAACAAAGCTAGGGCTTTATGAATGGTTAGTCATGCCTTTTGGGTTAACTAATGCACCTAGTACGTTTATGAGGTTGATGAATGAGGTTTTAAAGCCATACATTGGTAGTTTGTAGTGGTATATTTATATGATTTTGGTGTATAGCAAGAGTTGTAAATGTATCTAAGCCATCTAGGAGTGTGTTTTGGGACATTAAGAGAACACAAAGCTCTATGCTAAGCTCGACAAGTGTTATTTTGGTGCCAGTGTGACGTTTTTGGGTTTATATTGTGTCCAAGATGAGGGTTTCTGTGATCCAGTCTAAAGTGGAAGCTATAAAATCATGGCCAACACCAAAGAACGTGACTGGAGTACGTGCTTTCAATGGGTTAGCGTTCGTTCTATAGGAGGTTGTGAGAATTCTTTTTCATCTGTTGGTTGCTCCTATAACCGAATGCATTAGAAGGATAGCCTAAGTTTGAGTGGGACTAGGGGGCACAAGAAGCTTTTGAATTGATTAAAAAGTTGCTTTGTAACACGCCTATACTAGCCTTACCAGATTCTCTAAACCATTTGAAGTAGAGACAGATGCAAGTGTGGTTGGAATTGTTTGGGGTGTCTAGTCCAAGGGAAGAGGCCAATTGCTTACTTAGTGAGAAGTTGAATGGTGCTAAACTGACTATTCTACATATGACAAAGAGTTCTATGCCATTATTAGAGCTTTGGATCATTGGAGTCATTATTTAAGACCTAACCACTTCATATTACATCTGATCATGAAGCATTGAAGCACCATTAATGGTCAACAAAAGTGAATCAGAATGCTAAATGGGTTGAATTTTTGCAATCTTTTCACTTCTCTTCAAATACAAAACGGGGGGAAGTCTAATTGTTGTTGCTGAGATGCCTTTGTCAAGAAGGTATACTTTGCTTGGTGTTTTGAATTTCAAGTTGCTTGGGTGGAATGTGATAACTCAATTGTACGAGCAAGATGGTGATTTTGTACCAATACTGGCACAACTTTCAAAGGGTTCTATGAGTTCCGATGCTACATGATGGGGTTTTGTTTTAAAGTAATTTATTATGCATACCTATGTTCATAGTGGTTGTTAGTAAGGGGAGGCTCATGGAGGGGTATTGCTGGACATTTTGGTATTACAAAGACACTAACCATGTTGCAAGACATTTCTATTGGCCAAAAATGATTGTTGATGTTGAGGCCTAATTGCTCAATGTGCTACTTGTCAAAAGGCAAAAGCAGCCTTTCATCAAGGTTTTTAACTCCATTGCCAGTGCCAGAGGGACTTGGGAAGATGTTCTATGGATTTCATTGTTGGATTACCAAGGACAGCAAGGGGAAAGATGACTATTATGGTAGTGGTTGATAGATTTCAAAGATGGCTCATTTTACACCTTGTCACAAGACAGATGATGCTATGAATGTGGCTGATTTATACTTTAAGACATCATAAGGTTAGCAATGTTTTTCCGTCAAAGACTATTGTAAGTGATGAGGACACAAAATTCATGAGTACTTTTGGAAGTACTTTGGAGATTAATAGGCACGAAACTTTTGTTTAGCACATCTATCATCCTCAAACAGATGGGCAAACAGAGTCACTAATCGACAGATAGGGGTTTTGTGCGTGGTTTGGGTTAGTAGACACAAAAAGATTGGGATTTGAAGCTTGCTCATGCTGAATTTGCTTTATAATAGATCACCAACTTATGCTACAAGCACTCACCTTCGAGATTGTCTATGGAAATCATCTAAGTTACCAATTGATTTTATAAGTATTCCTAAGGGGAGTTGGTACACAAAGAGCCAAGACTAAGGTTGAGTATATTGCAAAAACTTCATGCAGAAGTAAGGGCGGAATTGAGAAGGGTAATGATAATTATAAGGCACAAGCAAACAAGCATAAATCAAAACATTTCTACAAAGAAGGGGATTTGGTTTGGTTACACTTAGGAAGGAAAGATTTCCAAATCAAAGGAAGAAATAAACTTATGCCCCGTTGTGATGGACCGTTCAAGATCATAAGTAAAGTGGGGGATAATGCTTATAATTGGAATTACCAGGAATATGGAGTACATGCTACTTTCCACATTGGTGATTTAGCTCGAGTTATGATGACCAACTTCGAGGTTTGAGGACAAACTCTTTTGAAGAAGAGGAGGATGGAACGCATATAATGAGCAAACTTCGAGGGTTTGGGTTGATGAGGTGGAAAACAAGAAGCAACTTGGGGGAGTTAGTGGCTTATGGGAACAATGGGCTTCTTGGGTTGGCTAGGGTGATTTATACGTGTGCATGGTGACATGCACAAGCTTATTACGGAAATGTAAAGAAGTATAGTTAGTGTTTAGAAGTGTTGAGCTATATGGTTTTCTTCCACGTCATGTTGATAGGGTTTTACCATATGGTGGTTTTGTTATTTTCTTGATTAGTTTATGAGTCAAGGTTGATGGAATCAAGCAGGAGAAACACCAAAATGGAGGTTCTTGAAATAAAGATTGAATCTTGAAGAGTTTCTTGAAGTTCTTGAAATGAAACAGTCCAACAAAAATCAACGAGAATCAAGCAATGCATATGGCGGGATTTTTGGAAGATTTTTGAAGTGTGGGCAACGTTGTCACGCGGAATTTGTGTGTTTGACTTGGTCAACTAGGGTTGTTATTGGCTATATGGTGGCTAGAATTTGATTGCAAAATATCTAAGATTTAGACTAGAAATCAGATTACAAAATATATGGTGCAAAGATATGTATCCGGTTTTAGGATTTTCTTGTTATCCTAATCTTAGTTGTTATACCATATATCTAAAGTAGTTAGGATATGTTTAGATTTCTGAATATTGTGTGAATGTTTAGCCTATAAATAGGATGTAAAATACATCAATAAAAATCAGAATTTGGAGAGATTAAACACAAAGTGTTTCGGTTTTCCTTGTTTTCCCGAAGGTAAACAATTTTTTGAGAGTTCTTGTGAGAAATTCGAGTTGATGTGGTCTTGGTTTGCGTTTAGGTGAGGGAGGATCTGAGGATTAAGTGAGGTGCTGGTTATACAACATACACCAATTATTCGCCGTTAGAAGGTTCAGATTTGGGTTGCGTTGCTATTCAATTGAAGTCTAAGTGTTCTTGTGTGGAGTGGCGTTTGTGTCTATAACAAAATTCACATCAGGAAGAATAAACTTATGCCTCGTATGTGATGGACCGTTTAAGATCATAAGTAAAGTGGGGGATAATGCTTATAAATTGGAATTACCAGGAGATATGGAAGTCCATGCTACTTTCAAAATGGTGATTTAGCTCCTATGTTCCTGATGATCAACTTCGAGGTTTGAGGACAAACTCTTTTGAAGAAAGGAGGATGATTACGCATATCAATGAGCAAAACTTCGAGGGTTGTTTGTTGAGAAGGTGGAGGAAACAAGAAACAAGCCATTGGGGGGAGTTAGTGGCTTATGGAGACACAGATTCTTGGGTTGACTAGGTGGAGTATGTTTACGTGGTGCTGGTGACATGCACAAGCTTTCACGTAATGTTAAAGCAAGTATAGTTAGTAGTTTTAGAAGTGTTGAGCATATGGTTTTCTTCCCACGTCATTTGATAGGGTTTTACCATATGGGTTGTTGTTATTTTCTTGATTAGTTATGAGTCAAGGTTGATGGAATCAAGCATGAGAAACACAAAATTGGAGGTTTCTTGAAATAAAGAGGAATCTTGAGATTCTTGAAGTTCTTGAATCGCAAGTCCAACAAAAAATCAACGAGATCAAAGCAAGTTATATGGCGGGATTTTGGACAGATTTTTGGAAGATGGGCAACGTTGTCAAACACGGTTTTTCAAGTTGTGTTGATTGGTCACCTTGGGTTGTTATTCGGAAATATGTTCACTAGATTTGATTTGCAAATATCTAAGATTTAGACTAGAAATCAGATTACAAAATATATGGTGCAATATTGTATCGGTTTGATAAGATTTTCTTGTTATCCTAATCTTAGTTGTGTTTTACCAATATTCTAAAGGTAGTAGGATATGTTAGAATTCTGAAATATTATGTGATATGTTTAGCCTATAAATAGGATGTAAACACATCAATAAAATTCGATTTGAGTAATTAAACACAAAGTGTTTCCGGTTTTTTTATTGTTTCACGAAGAAAACAAATTTTTGAGAGTTTCTGTGAGAAATTCGATTGAGGGTGGTGCTTTTGCTTTAATCTCACGTGGGATAGTTCTTAGGATTTGAGGGTGTTTTGCTTTAATCAAATTCTACCATTATTCGCCGTAGAATTCAAGATTTGTGGGCGTGGCTTTATCAAATTTGAAGTCTAAGTTTCTTTGTGTGAGTGGCGTTTGTCTATAACAAAATTCACATCGGTCTGTACAATGATGAATTATGGTGTGATGTTGTGCCAATGACTGCATGCCAATTGCTCCTGGGAAGACCTTGGCAATATGATAGGAAGGTGCAACAAAATGGAGAAACGAATATATACACAGTTTTGAAGGATAGAAAACGAATCAATCTCCTACCATTGACTCCGACTGCAGGAAAAGACCAGAAACAAACTAGTTTATTCCANGGAAAAGACCAGAAACAAACTAGTTTATTCCATTCTGCTAAGGAATTTGAGAAAGAAGTGGAGCAAGGGAACTCGACATTTATTCTTTTTTAAAGGAAGCAACATCAAATAAAACATCATCTGATTTGCGTCTCACACCTTTACTAGAGGAGTTTGCTGACGTATTTCCCGAGGAATTGCCTAATGAACTACCCCCAATCAGAGGAATTGAACATGCAATTGACTTCATACCTGGCGCACCAATTCCTAATAAACTTGCATACAGATGTGATCCTGAGGCATCGAAAGAACTCCAATGCCAGATTGATGAGTTAATGTAGAAAGGGTTAGTTCGGGAATCGATGAGTCCATGTGCAGTCTCGGCCTTGCGGGTGCCAAAAAAGGATGGCTCTTGGAGAATGTGTATTGACTCTAGGGTAGTGAATAACATAACCATCAAGTACAGATTTCCTATGTCCAGACTTGAGGATATGTTAGATGAATTGCATGGTCCAAGTATATTTTCGAAAATAGATCTAAGAAGTGGCTATCATCAGATGAGAATTCGAGAAAGGGATGAATGGAAAACTGCTTTTAAGACTAAACAAGGTCTTTATGAGTGGTTGGTGATGCCTTTCGATCTATGCAATGCACCAAGTTCGTTTATGAGATTGATGAATGAGGTATTAAGACCGTTTCTGAACAAATTCATTGTTGTCTATTGATCAAGAAGCAGATTCAAGCATTGACGAGAAAGAGTTGATTCTAAGTCGTTCTGAGATTCAAGGGATTCGTTCATTTGGGTTACATGGCTTTGGATTAGCTCATGGTCATTGTTGCATAACACTCATGCTTGAATAAGGCCACACGCCACTAGGCGTTCACTTGGCGTTCAAGGTTAATTACTTGGCGTTGGCGTTCAAAGGTTAATTACTTGGCGTTCAACACTTGGAAAGGAAGATTTATTAGTTGGCATTCAACTTTGGCAAGCATAAGTTGGCGTTCAAACACTTGACGAACATAAGTTGGCGTTCAACATTGGCAAGTGTAAGTTGGCGTTCAAATTGACGAGTAATTTGCGATTTTTCCAAGTTCTTCGGCAGCAAGTTATCCTGTAATTTATAGTTTAAAATCCGAAGATTATATTGTTAATTAGTTATTTCGATAAGTTGTTAGGATATTTTCTTGATTAGGTAGTTTATTAGAGTTTGTTCGGCAACATAAGATCAACTTGCAATGATGAGGTGGCATACTTATCAAGTTGTATGTTTATCTTGTGAGGGCCGAATTTCCTAGGATTTGTGTGTCTTTAGGAGTTGTTTTATTTCCTAGATAATTTAGGGAGTTTAACCAAGGTTTTTTAGGAGTCCTAAGGTATTTTTACTATAGATACCCATGTTTAATTCAATAAAATAAAGACTTTGATTATTGTTCATACTTGTTATGTGTTATTTTGTGTGAGAATTTCACCCAAAATTAAAAAAAAAAAAAGATTTCGAGTGTTTTGAGAGTTAGAAGCTTCAAAATATTCACCATAGTTTATTATTTGTGATTGAGTGTTCTCACAAAGATTAAAACAACCTTAGAACTAGATTGTTGAGTGTTCCAATCTAACCTAAGTTGTGAGTTTCGTTGATTGTAAGTGTTCCAATTCACGAAGTTCTTTACAATCAATCTATCTTAAGTTTAAGCCCTTAGTTTGAACATAAGATATAGATCAAGTGGTATTAGAGCACAATGGGGAATCAAGAAAAACAAAGCAAAGTTTATAGTGATGAGTTCATTACGCATCTAGCAGAACAAACAAACAAGTTGCAAGAATTGTTCTTGGGTTTGACAACGTAAGTTATTCGCCTCAAAGCTAAACCTTTAAATAGTGATGATGATCGTGGTTTGAAGTTTGAAGTAAATGAATTTGATGGCCAAGGTGATGTAGAAGCATACCTTGACTGGGAACTAGCATTGAAAAGGTATTTTGATTATAAGGGCACGAGTGAAGATAAGAAGTACAAGATTGCTATTGCTAAACTATCTAAATACGCTTCCATGTGGTTCAATGGCATCAAAAAGAGTAGGCGGATTGAGGGTAAGAGCAAGATCGAAACTTGGGAAAAGCTTAAGAAGCTTTTGAGAAGGCGTTTTGTTCCTACAAATTATCAACAAGAGTTGTTGTTAGAATGGCAACGTTGAAAGAAGGAATCAAGCCTATGGAAGATTACATTGCTGAGTTCGAAAAACTAACCATACAATGTGACGTTGAAGAGAGGGAGGAGCAAAAAATTGCACGTTTTATTGGTGGTCTTAACGTGGATGTGCGTGACAAAATTGAGTTACAACCTAACTTATCTTTTGATGAAGTTAGCAAAACTGCCATAGTATTGGATAAGCAAAGGAAAAGGAACGTAAATAAGCCATCACCTAAGGCTTATCAAGGGTTTAAAGCTACAAGTTCAACGCCTATGAGTGAGTCTAAGAGTGAAGCAAAGAAGTTGGTGACTCCAAGCAGTGATTAGGGAAAGAAGGTTGAGACACATGATGATGGTACACCGAAGGTAACATGTTTTAAGTGTAAGGGTTATGGCCATTATAAGAAGGATTGTCCTACTTCTAGAGCGTTGACAATGCGTGAGATGAGGGAGATTGATGAATACACCAATGAACTT
Source organism: Suaeda aralocaspica (assembly GCA_016808085.1). Lineage (NCBI taxonomy): Eukaryota > Viridiplantae > Streptophyta > Magnoliopsida > Caryophyllales > Amaranthaceae > Suaeda > Suaeda aralocaspica. The sequence goes on from PYUH01000807.1 coordinate 13,815, forward strand.
CAACAAGCCATGGGAGAGGAAGGTGGCGAGGAAGAATGCAAGCCAGAAAGTGACTTTGAGGAGGAGGAAGTTTATGAGAACAACTTAGTTCTTAGAAGGGTTTGGCACTCCAAATCCGTGGGAGAAGAGCAACGTGAAAACATCTTTCACACTCGTTGCAAGGTACACAATTCTATTTGTAATTTGATTGTTGATGGAGGTAGTTGTGCTAACGTAGTCTCATCTAAACTGGTTGATAAACTTCAATTGAAAACATCAAGACATCCGAAACCTTATAAGCTAAAGTGGCTAGATGATGACAATGAAGTGAGTATACAGAAGCAAGCTCTAGTAAATTTTTTCAATTGGAAAATTTGAGGATGAGGTATTTTGTGATGTTGTTCCTATGGATGCATGTGATCTACTACTTGGTAGGCCATGGAAGTATGATAGAAAAACTATCCATGATGGCGAGTCTAATGTGTACAAGGTCTTCAAAGAGGGAAATACGAAGGTATTGCTCCCACTTTCGCCTAGTGAGATAAACAAGAAGAAAAAGAAAAATCCCAAAGATGATAAAAAGGTGTTGTGATGTGAATTTTGTTATAAACAAACGCCACTCACACAAAGAAACTTAGACTTCAAATTTGATAAAGCAACGCACCACAAACTCGAACTTCTAAGGCGAATAATTGATAGAATTTGATTAAAGCAAAGCACCCTCAAATCCTAAGAACTATCCTCACGTGAGATAAAGCAAAAGCACCACTCACTCAATCGAATTTCTCACAAGAAACTCTCAAAATTTTGTTTTCTTCGTGAAACAATAAAAACCGGAAACACTTTGTGTTTAATTACTCAAATCTGAATTTTATTGATGTATTTTACATCCTATTTATAGGCTAAACATATCACATAATATTTCAGAATTCTAAACATATCCTAACTACCTTAGATATATGGTAAAACAAACTAAGATTAGGATAACAAGAAAATCTTATCAAAACCGGATACAATATTTGCACCATATATTTTGTAATCTGATTTCTAGTCTAAATCTTAGATATTTTGCAAATCAAATCTAGCCACCATATATCCGAATAACAACCCTAGGTTGACCAAGTCAAACAACACAAAATCCCGCGTTGACAACGTTGCCCACAACTTCAAAAATCTTTCAAAAATCCCGCCATATGCATTGCGTTGATTCTCGTTGATTTTTGTTGGACTTCCGATTTCAAGAACTTCAAGAAACTCTTCAAGATTCAATCTTTATTTCAAGAAACCTCCATTTTTGTGTTTCTCATGCTTGATTCCATCAACCTTGACTCATAAACTAATCAAGAAAATAACAAAACACCATATGGTAAAACCCTATCAAATGACGTGGGAAGAAAACCCATATAGCTCAACACTTCTAAACTACTAACTATACTTGCTTTACATTTACGTGAATAAGCTTGTGCATGTCACCATGCACACGTAGAAATCCACCCTAGCCAACCCAAGAAGCCTTGTGTCTCCATAAGCCACTAACTCCCCCAAGGTTGCTTCTTGTTTTCCACCTTCAATCAAACCCAAACCCTCGAAGTTTTGCTCATTGATATGCGTATCATCCTCCTCTTCTTCAAAAGAGTTTGTCCTCAAACCTCGAAGTTGGTCATCAGGAACATAAGGAGCTAAATCACCAATGTTGAAAGTAGCATGGACTCCATATTCTCCTGGTAATTCCAATTTATAAGCATTATCCCCCACTTTACTTATGATCTTGAACGGTCCATCACAACGAGGCATAAGTTTATTCTTCCTTTGATTTGGAAATCTTTCCTTCCTCAAGTGTAACCAAACCAAATCCCCTTCTTTGTAGACATGTTGTGATTTATGTTTGTTTGCTCGTGCCTTGTAAATATCATTAACCTTCTCAATTCGAGCCCTTACTTCTGCATGAAGTTTTTGCATATACTCAACCTTAGTCTTGGCATCTTTGTGTACCAACTCCCCTTTAGGAATACTTACAAAATCAATTGGTAACTTAGGATTGACTCCATAGACAATCTCGAAAGGTGAGTGCTTAGTAGCATAAGTAGGTGACCTATTATAAGCAAATTCAGCATGAGCAAGCTTCAAATCCCAATCTTTTTGTGTCTTACTAACCAAACCACGCAACAAAACCCCTAGTGTTCGATTAGTGACTTCTGTTTGCCCATCTGTTTGAGGATGATAAGATGTGCTAAACAAAAGTTTCGTGCCTATTAACCTCCAAAGTGACTTCCAAAAGTAGCTCATGAATTTTGTGTCTCTATCACTTACAATAGTCTTTGGAACCCCATGTAACCTTATGATGTCTTTAAAGTATAAATCAGCCACATTCATAGCATCATCTGTCTTGTGACATGGTGTAAAATGAGCCATCTTTGAAAATCTATCAACCACTACCATAATAGCATCTTTGCCCCTTGCTGTCCTTGGTAACCCTACAATGAAATCCATAGAAACATCTTCCCAAGGTCCCTCTGGCACTGGCAATGGAGTATAAAAACCTTGATGAAAGGCTGCCTTTGCCTTTTGACAAGTAGCACATTGAGCAATTATGGCCTCAACATCAACAATCATCTTTGGCCAATAAAAATGTTCTTGCAACATGGTTAGTGTCTTTGTAATGCCAAAATGTCCAGCAATACCTCCTCCATGAGCCTCCCTTACTAACAACTCACGTATAGAACACTTAGGTATGCACAATAGATTACCTTTAAACAAAAACCCATCATGTAGCACATAGGAACTCATAGAACCCTTTGAAAGTTGCGCCATTATTGGTCCAAAATCACCATCTTGCTCGTAAAATTGTGTTATCAACTCTAATCCAAGCAACTTAAAGTTCAAAACACCAAGCAAAGTATACCTTCTTGACAAAGCATCAGCAACAACATTAGACTTCCCCGTTTTGTACTTTGAAGAGAAGTGAAAAGATTGCAAAAATTCAACCCATTTAGCATGTCTTGGATTCAATTTTTGTTGACCATTAATGTGCTTCAAAGCTTCATGATCAGAATGTAATATGAAGTGGTTAGGTCTTAAATAATGACTCCAATGATCCAAAGCTCTAATAATGGCATAGAACTCCTTGTCATATGTAGAATAGTTCAGTTTAGCACCATTCAACTTCTCACTAAAGTAAGCAATTGGCCTCTTCCCTTGGACTAGAACAGCACCAATTCCAACCCCACTTGCATCCGTCTCTACTTCAAATGGTTTAGAGAAATCTGGTAAGGCTAGTATAGGCGTGTTACAAAGCAACTTCTTAATCAATTCAAAAGCTTCTTGTGCCCCCTTAGTCCACTCAAACTTAGGCTTATCCTTCTTAATGCATTCGGTTATAGGAGCAACAACAGATGAAAAATTCTTCACAAACCTCCTATAGAACGAGGCTAACCCATGAAAAGCACGTACTTCAGTCACGTTCTTTGGTGTTGGCCATGATTTTATAGCTTCCACTTTAGATGGATCAACAGAAACCCCATCTTTGGACACAATATACCCCAAAAACGTCACACTTGGTACCATGAAATAACACTTTTCGAGCTTAGCATAGAGCTTTTGTTCTCGTAATGTCCCAAACACACTCCTTAGATGGCTTAGATGATCATTAACACTCTTGCTATACACCAAAATATCATCTAAATATACCACTACAAACTTACCAATGTATGGCTTTAAGACCTCATTCATCAACCTCATAAACGTACTAGGTGCATTAGTTAACCCAAAAGGCATGACTAACCATTCATAAAGCCCTAGCTTTGTTTTAAAACCTGTTTTCCATTCATCACCTTCCTTCATTCGAATCTGATGATATCCACTCCTTAAATCAATTTTTGAAAATAATTGAGAACCATGTAATTCATCTAGCAAATCATCCAATCTAGGTATAGGAAACCTATACTTGACGGTTATATTGTTAACTGCCCTTGAATCAATACACATTCTCCAAGTCCCATCCTTCTTAGGTACTATTAATGTAGGCACAGCACATGGACTCATGCTCTCTCTCACGTACCCCCTCTCCATTAATTCCTCAATTTGCCTTTGTATCTCCTTTGTCTCCTCTGGATTACATCTATATGCAGGCTTGTTAGGAATTTGAGACCCAGGAATAAGATCAATTTGATGTTCAATTCCACGTATGGGTGGTAATCCTGGTGGCAACTCATTAGGAAACACATCTGAAAACTCATTCAACATAGGATGCAAAACCCTAGGAATCTCTGGGGCTTCATCTTGTACCTCTTTGGCTAACAACATATAGGACATAGAACTTGTTTTCAACTCCCTTTCTAACTCCTTTCCACCCACCAACAAAACACCTTTAGAATTACCCATGCTTGTTTTAGGTTTAGAAATCATCAAGGGTTTTAATGCATATGATTTTTCATTAGGGTTCTTGCGCACAATATAGACATTTGTTCTTCCATTAAACTTCACAAAACGGTCATATTGCCAAGGTCTACCCAATAATATATGACAAGCATCCATAGGACAAACATCACAAAGTACTTGATCCTCAAATTTACCAATTTTAAACGCAATCAAGGCTTGTTTGTTTACCTTAACATCGCTTGTGTTGCTAAGCCAATGTAGCTTGTATGGTTGAGGATGTATCTTTGTAGGAATTGCGAGCTTTTCCACCAACAACGTAGATACTACATTTGTGCAACTTCCAGTATCTATGATTACATCACAAAGCTTGCCTTGAACATTACACCTTGTGAGAAAAATTTTATCCCTTTGACTCTCCAAAGGTTGTGCACTTTGAGATTGTAATACCCTACGTAACACCAAGGATTGGCCTTGTGTTTCTGGTTGGACTTCCTCCGTTTCTTCCTCCATATTTTCATAATTGGCATACTCTTCCTCTCCCTCATCCCCATACATCTCCTCCTCTTCTTCAAGGCTTTCCCCATCTACCCAATTTCGAGTTGTTGTGACCCTAGCATGAGGACAATCTCTTTGAATGTGACCTTGCCCTTTACACTTGAAACAAACAATGCGTGAATCACTACTTTGGGGCTTTGAAGTTGAACTCTTATCCTTGATGAAGGGTGGTTTAGTAACCTTATCAAAGTTTGGTTTTTGAGGAAAAGTATCACGCTTTTCTTTAGAATCATAGGTTTTGAAGTATGTCTTTGTTTTGCGTGCAACTTGTTTCTCAACCCTTGCTGCCACTCTACAAACTTCATCAAAGGTCCAATAAGGTTGTAATTCGACCTTCTCCCTTATATTTTCATCTAGACCAGCCACAAAACGAGCCACTTTGTGGTCCTCCTTCTCTTCTAAATCACAAATCATGATCAATTTTTCAAACTCCACAATGTATTCATCAACCGTTTTTCTATCTTGTTTTAATGTATGCATCTTGATGAAATTGTTTTGCTCGAAATCTTGAGGAACAAAACGTTTCCTCATCTCCCTTTTTAATTTAGACCATGAAGATATTTTTGATCTACCTTCTTTCCTTCTCTTTCTTTGTAAACCCTCAAGCCATAAACTTGCATAGGAAGTGAGTTTTAATTCCGCCAATTTATAAGACTTATGATCATCATATTCTTTGTAACGAAAAATCCTCTCAACCCTACGAATCCAATCTAGAAATTTTTCAGGATCCATACCTCCATTAAACTCAGGAATTTCGAGTTTAAGATTTCGATCATCATCCCTCATCTTTCCCTTATGTTTGTGCCTTGATCTTGGTTCCTCATCGTCACTAGAACTTGATGAGTATCCCTTTTTTGGTTTACGTACACTCCTCACACTTTCTTGCTCACTTTCACTTGATGATGAGCCCTCCTCTTGTTTAGATTTAGTAGGAGTTTTCTTGGTAGAAGCCATGATGGTTAGGACTTCATCTAAACGAGCCTTTAACTCGTCAATCTCCCCTTGCATACGTAGCTCTTTTGCTTGAGCCAAGCTCAAACCCTTCGTGAATCCTTGTGGATTTTCGTCTCCACCTTCTTGAGCCATGATAATTGATATTGAACACTTGAGATTGAATGAATCTCTCAACGAGAGCACCAAAAGTTGATGTGAATTTTGTTATAGACAAACGCCACTCACACAAAGAAACTTAGACTTCAAATTTGATAAAGCTACGCACCACAAATCTGAACTTCTAAGGCGAATAATTAGTAGAATTTGATTAAAGCAAAGCACCCTCAAATCCTAAGAACTATCCTCACGTGAGATAAAGCAAAAAGACCACTCACTCAATCGAATTTCTCACAAGAAACTCTCAAAATTTTGTTTTCTTCGTGAAACAATAAAAACCGGAAACACTTTGTGTTTAATTACTCAAATCTGAATTTTATTGATGTATTTTACATCCTATTTATAGGCTAAACATATCACACAATATTTCAGAAATCTAAACATATCCTAACTACCTTAGATATATGGTATAACAAACTAAGATTAGGATAACAAGAAAATCTTAACAAAACCGGATACATATCTTGCACCATATATTTTGTAATCTGATTTCTAGTCTAAATCTTAGATATTTTGCAAATCAAATCTAGCCACCATATTTCCGAATAACAACCCTAGGTTGACCAAGTCAAACAACACAAAATCCCGCGTTGACAACGTTGCCCACAACTTCAAAAATCTTTCAAAAATCCCGCCATATGCATTGCGTTGATTCTCGTTGATTTTTGTTGGACTTCCGATTTCAAGAACTTCAAGAAACTCTTCAAGATTCAATCTTTATTTCAAGAAACCTCCATTTTTGTGTTTCTCATGCTTGATTCCATCAACCTTGACTCATAAACTAATCAAGAAAATAACAAAACACCATATGGTAAAACCCTATCAAATGACGTGGGAAGAAAACCCATATAGCTCAACACTTCTAAACTACTAACTATACTTGCTCTATATTTACGTGAATAAGCTTGTGCATGTCACCATGCACACGTAGAAATCCACCCTAGCCAACCCAAGAAGCCTTGTGTCTCCATAAGCCACTAACTCCCCCAAGGTTGCTTCTTGATTTCCACCTTCAATCAAACCCAAACCCTCGAAGTTTTTCTCATTGATATGCGTATCATGTTGTTTGTGTCACGAAAGCAATTTGAGAAGGACATGGGTGCTCGTGGTTTTGTATATCTTATGGTTGCTAAGGAAGTAAAGAGCATTGAAGATATTGATCATTCTATTCTATAAGAATTATTGCGTGAATTTGAGGATGTGTTTCCAGAAGTTTTGCCACAAGGGTTGCCGCCAATTCGTGGTATTGAACACCAAATTGATTTGATTCCTGGTGCTCCCATACCTAACAAGTCACCATATAGATGCAATCCAGAAGAAACAAAAGAATTACAAAGGCAAATTGACGAGCTTATGGAGAGAGGGTATGTACGTGAAAGTATGAGTCCTTGTGCAGTTCCTACCCTACTTGTACCTAAGAAAGATGGGACGTGGAGAATGTGCATTGATAGTAGAGCCGTGAATCACATAACCATCAAGTATAGGTTTCCTATTCCTAGGTTGGATGATTTACTAGATGAATTGAGTGGTTCTCAACTATTTTTAAAGATTGATTTACGTAGTGGGTATCACCAAATTCGTATGAGGGAAGGGGATGAATGGAAGACGGCTTTCAAGACAAAGCATGGGCTATATGAATGGATGGTTATGCCTTTTGGTTTAACTAATGCCCCTAGCATATTCATGAGGCTTATGAATGAGGTATTGTGTCCTTTCATTGGTAAATTTGTTGTGGTCTATCTCGATGATATATTAGTGTATAGCAAGAATGAAAAGGAGCATATAGATCATCTTCGACAAGTCTTTGAAGTTTTAAGGAAACAAAAACTCTATGGGAAACTAGAAAAGTGTGATTTCATGCAAAGTGAGATAAGTTTTCTAGGGTACATTGTTTCGCATGAGGGTATCAAAGTGGATCCAAAGAAAGTTGAAGCTATTGCATCATGGCCTATTCCTACGACAGTTACTCAAGTGAGATCTTTTCATGGCCTAGCTTCGTTTTATAGGAGGTTTATTCGTAATTTTAGCACTATTATGAGCCCTATAACTGAATTCACGAAACAAGGCAAGTTTGAGTGGACCAAACAAGCTCAACTGGCGTTTGATTTGGTAAAGGAAAAGATGTGCAATACTCCGACTCTAGCACTTCCTGATTTCACTAAACCTGTTGTAGTTGAGTGTGATGCAAGTGGTACAGGCATTGGTGCAGTTCTTATTCAAGGTGGGAGACCAATTTCCTACTTTAATGAAATNACTTTAGTGAAAAGTTAGGAGGAGGAAAATTGAATTACTCTACTTATGATAAGGAGTTCTATGCCATGATTAGAGCATTGGATCATTGGAGCCATTATCTAAGGCCACAAGCTTTTGTGTTACATTTTGACCATGACTCATTGAGACATATCAATAGTCAACAAAAGCTTAATGCTAGACATAATAAGTGGGTAGAGTTTCTTCAATCTTTCAACTTTGTTGCGAAATACAAGGCTGGCAAGGCTAATGTAGTGGCAGATGCACTTTCTAGAAAACACAATGTGATAGCAATAGTTGATTCAAGAGTGTTGGGATTCGAAATCATCAAGGAATATTATGATCAAGATAAGGATTTTGGTGACATATGTAAGCAATGCACACAAGAAACAATTGGTCATTACAACTTGGTTGATGGGTTTCTATTCAAAAACAACAAACTTTGTATCCCTAAGTGTGCTATAAGGGAGTTGTTGGTTCGTGAAGCTCATGGAGGGGGTCTTGCAGGGCACTTTGGCATCAACAAAACAGTTGAGTTGTTGCAAGAACATTTCTACTGGCCAAAGATGGTGGGAGATCTGCACGCAATTCTAGCTCGTTGTGGTACTTGTTAACGGTCAAAAAGCACGTTTCATAAGGGATTATACACTCCACTACCTGTTCCAGAAAGGCCTTGGGAGGATGTGAGCATGGACTTTATTGTTGCTTTGCCAAGAACACAAAGGGGTAAGGATTCAATCATGGTTGTGGTTGATAGGTTTTCAAAGATGGCGCACTTTATTGCTTGTCACAAAACTGAGGATGCTATAGGTGTGGCTTCTTTACATTTTAGAGATATTGTTCGATTGCATGGGGTTCCTAAAACCATTGTTTCTTATCGTGATAGCAAGTTTCTTAGTTACTTTTGGAAGGGTTTATGGAAATTGATTGGCACAAAGTTGTTGTTCAGCACTTCTCATCATCCACAAACTGATGGACAAATTGAGGTCACTAATAGAACAATTGGTTCGTTGCTTAGGGGACTTGTGCGTAAAACTGGCAAAGATTGGGATGTGAAGCTAAGTCATGCAGAATTTGCGTACAATAGGACACCTACCTATGCTACTCAACATTCACCTTTTGAAGTAGTTTATGATATCAATCCTTATGTTCCAATTGATTTGATTGTTATTCCTAAAAACGAGTATATCCATGAAGATGCAAAGAAGCAAGCTGAGAACATGTTTAAGTTGCATAAACAAGTAAAAGTGAGAATTGAAAAAGTAAATGAGATATACAAGAAAAAGGACAATAAGAAACACAAGTCTAAGAAATTCAATCCAGGTGATTTGGTTTGGGTTCATCTTAGAAAGGAGAGGTTTCCAGGAAAACACAAACACAAACTCATGCCTAGAGCTGAGGGTCCTTTTAAAATCTTAGAGAAATATGGTGATAATGCTTACAATATTGACATTGGAGAATAGTATGGCGTGGCTAGTACCTTTATCATTGGGGATTTAACTCCTTACTTGGATGATCCGAAGATTCAAGAATTGAGGACAATTCCTTTTGAACAAAGGGAGGATGATCAGGAAGCAGATTCAAGCATTGACAAGAAAGAGTTGATTCTAAGTCGTTATGAGATTCAAGGGATTCGTTCATTTGGGTTACATGGCTTTGGATTAGCTCATGGTCATTTTTGCATAACACTCATGCTTGAATAAGGCCACATGCTATTAGGCGTTCACTTGGCGTTCAAAGTTAATTACTTGGCGTTTACTTGGCGTTGGCGTTCAACACTTGGAAAGGAAGGTTTATTAGTTGGCATTCAACATTGGCAAGCATAAGTTGGCATTCAAACACTTGACGAGCATAAGTTGGCGTTCAACATTGGCAAGTGTAAGTTGGCGTTCAAATTGGCGAGTAATTTGCGATTTTTCCAAGTTCTTGGGCAGCAAGTTATCCTGTAATTTCTAGTTTAAAATCCGATGATTATATTGTTAATTATTTATGTAGATAAGTTGTTAAGATATTTTCTTGATTAGGTAGTTTATTAGAGTTTGTTAGGCAAGATAAGATCAACTTGCAATGATGAGGTGGCATACTTATCAAGTTGTATGTTTATCTTGTGAGGGCCGAATTTCCTAGGATTTGTGTGTCTTTAGGACTTGTTTTATTTCCTAGATAATTTAGGGAGTTTAACCAAGGTTGTTTAGGATTCCTAAGGTATTTTTACTATAAATACCCATGTTTTATTCAATAAAATAAAGACTTTGATTATTGTTCATACTTGTTATGCGTTATTTTGTGTGAGAATTTCGCCCAAAATTAAAAAAAAAAAAAAAAAGATTTCGAGTGTTTTGAGAGTTAGAAGCTTCAAAATATTCACCATAGTTTTAGTATTTGTGATTGAGTGTTCTCACAAAGATTAAAACAACCTTAGAACTAGATTGTTGAGTGTTCCAATCTAACCTAAGCTGTGAGTTTCGTTGATTGTGAGTGTTCTAATTCACGAAGTTCTTTACAATCAATCTATCTTAAGTTTAAGCCCTTAGTTTGAACATAAGATATAGATCATCTGTCTTGATGATATTCTTGTTTACAGCAAAGACATTCATGAACATCTAATCCATCTAAGGCAACTATTTGAAAAGTTACGTGAGCAAAAACTTTATGGAAAAGTCGAAAAGTGTGACTTCATGCAGGAAAATATTGTTTTCCTGGGGTACATTGTAAGTGGCGCAGGTATTATGGTAGATCCATCTAAGGTTGAAGATGTTAAAACTTCGAAGATACCTACCAATGTTCATGATGTCAGGAGTTTTCATGGTCTAGCATCATTCTACAGGAGATTCATTCAAAATTTCTCTACTATCATGGCTCCAATTACTGAATTGATGAAAAAGGGAGAATTCAAATGGAACCAACGAGCACAGGAAGCCTTCAATGAGGTGAAAGAGAGACTTTGCAAAGCACCAATTCTGGTGTTGCCTGATTTTGATAAACTGTTTGAGGTTGAATGTGATGCAAGTGGTATAGGCATTGGGGTAGTACTAATTCAGGAAAGGAAGCCTGTTTCATACTTCAGTGAGAAGCTAAGTGGCGCCAAACTGAATTACTCTAATTATGATCGTGAATTTTATGCCATTGTTCGAGCACTTGATCATTGGTCTCATTATTTGCGCCCAAAGCCATTTATTTTGCATTCAGATCATGAATCTTTAAAGTATATCAATGGTCAACAGAAGCTCAACCACAGACATGCCAAGTGGGTAGAATTTCTCCAATCTTTCACTTTTTCACCCAGGTACAAAGAAGGCAAGGATAATGTGGTAGTTGATGCATTGTCAAGGAGAGCATATTTACTTGCTATGGTTGACACTAGAGTTTTAGGATTTGAACACTTACAAGAATTATATGCAAGTGATTCGGATTTTGTTACAGAATTTCAACATCCCTCCAGAAACTACACAATTCAGGATGGTTTCTTATTCAGGAACAACAAACTGTGCATCCCCAAGAGTGGAGTTTGTGAATTAGTGATACGGGAGGCTCATAGTGGCGCACTTGCTGGACATTTTGGGATTCACAAGACTTATGATATGGTGAGTGAATATTTTTATTGGCCTAAAATGTTGAGTGATATTCAATAATTGGTTTCCCGGTGTGCTACATGTCAAAGGGCAAAATCAACTTTTGTCAAAGGGCTCTACCCTTCATTACCAGTTCCTGATACACCCTGGGATAGTGTTAGTATGGATTTTATAATTGGTCTACCTAGGACACAGAGGGGACGTGATTATATTGGTAGTGGTTGACAGATTCTCAAAGATGGCGCATTTTGTGGCCATGAATAAAACTGATGATGCCCAACATATTGTTGATCTATACTTTAAAGAGATTGTGAAGCTGCATGGAATTCCCAGAAGTGTTGCGAGTGACAGGGATTAAAAATTTTTGAGTCACTTTTGGAAAAGTTTGTGGAAGATGGTTGGTACCAAGCTACTTTTTAGTACTTCTCGTCACCCCCAAATAGATGGGCAGTCCGAAGTTACAAACAGAACATTGGGCACCTGATTACGTGGGCTTGTGAGTAAGACACAAAAGGATTGGGTTGTGCACCTATGTCATGCTTAATTTGGTTATAACAGGGCTGTTTCATCCAGTACAGGATATTCCCCATTCGAAATTGTGTATGGGATTAATCCATATATGTCAATTGATCTGATTCCTTTGGCTAGAAATGAGATACATGTAGATGCGCAAAAGAGGGTGGAAATCTTCAATAAAACGTGTGAAGCAGTTAAGAAGAAGATTTCTGAGATAAATGAAATCTACAGGAGGCGGTCCAATAAGAATATAACTCAGCATATTTTCAAACCTGGTGATTTGGTATGGATACATCTCAGAAAGGAATGTTTTCCTCATAAAAGAAAGAATAAATTAATGCCTAGAGCTGATGGTCCTTCTGAGGTGATTGAAGCATATGGAGATAATGCCTATAAGATTGATTTGCCTGGTGAGTATGGTACTGTGAGTGCTACTTTTAACATTGGGGATCTCTCACCATACTATGATGATGTGAATTTGAGGGCAAATTCTTTTCAACCAGGGGAGAATGATGTGAATTTGAATATCTGTGATGACACACCAATAGTGGATGAGCCAATCAACCTATTAATAAATCCTATTGGAATTAATAAGGATAAATCACAGGTTTGGGTGACAATGGTAAATAATGTGGTAAGCATTGACAATGGTGATGGCTTCCTAGCCAACACTATGGATGATGATCATTAATATTTTGTCACTGGTGGAGTGAGCCATTAGTTAAGTTAAGTGATAATAACTATAACTCGTGAAATCACAGGAACCCAATGTTTTTTGGGACAGTTATTACGGGATATCTGAAGTTTCAGTTTGTGTCAAGGAACCTAATGTTTTTTGAGACAGTTCTTACGGGATATTTGAAGTTTCAGTTTGTGTGCAGATACTAGGTTTGCATGTCGGTTTGGATTGATCCTAAACCAGAACGATCATTGGATAAGCGGAGTCGTAGGAGAAAGTAGAGATTGCGGAGAGTTATTCTTTCTGAAAAGATACTATCGGATTTGTCATAACTCTTTTCTGATTTGAGAATTTCTGAGAATTCTGATAGGGAAGAAATGACAATGTCACATATTATTAATGAAAAAAACATACCAAATAATGATGCACAAACGCCGCCACCGCCACCGCCACTGCCGCAACCACCATCATTGAAGGATTATTAACAACCCGGTCTTGTTATAGTTTGAGGTAGTTATCGGTTCCCGATACTACGGCTCTAAATTTTGAATAGAAGCCAGCTCTTTTGAATATGGTGGAAAGGAATCAGTTCGCAGGAACTTTAATGGAGGATCCGATGTTGTATTTGAATAACTTCCTCTAGTACTGTTGTACGATCAAGCAAGCCGGAGTCTCTCAGGACTACAGTAGACAGATGATGTTCCCGTTCTCATTGAAAGACAAGGCTCGTACTTGGTTGAACAATCTTAATATAGATAACATCAACAGTTGGGAAGAGTTGGCTACTGCATTTCAAAGGAAGTATTACCTTTTAGAGCGAACTGCAACCCTTCAGAGTAAGATCACGAATTTCAACCAGGAGTCAGATGAGACATTGTATGAAACATGGGAGAGATTCAAGGATCTATTGCGATTGTGCCTACATTAGGGACTTGAGAAGTGATTCCTTGTCCAGTCATTCTATAACAGTTTAGGGAATGAGAGTTGGACACAACTAGATTCAGCTACTAGTGGTCAATTCATGAACCAAGAATTTAATGTTGCATATGAGTTAATCGAAGAAATTGCTATCCATAATTCACAGTTTGGCAATCCCAGAGGACATTTGAAGAAAGGTGGAAAGCATGTGGTTGATGATAAATAAAAAAGTTTAGCTTCACAGATCAATTCCATAAGCCATAAGCTCGATAAGATTAGTACTACAGCTCATCCACCATCACCAGTAGTTGCGATGGCGGCACTATCGGGATGTACTGAGCCTTTCTGCAATTCATGTGGTTCATTTGTTCACAATTCACAATCATGTCATAGTTCGAACGAGCAAATGTGTGCCTTCCAAGCCTAAAAGAACAATACGTTCTCTAATACGTACAATCCAGGGTGGAAAGATGATCCATACTTTTCATACAAGAACAAAAATAATGTGCAGAATCCACAGCAAACTATAAGACCTCAGCAGGATCATCAGCAGATGCAATGATTTGCACCACCACTGATCTATATCTTACGTTCAAACTAAGGGCTTAAACTTAAGATAGATTGATTTAAGGAACTTCGTGAATTGAAACACTCACAATCAACGAAACTGACAAACTTAGGTTAGATTGGAACACTCAACAATCTAGTTCTAAGGGTGTTTTAATCTTTGTGAGAATACTCGATCACAAATACTAAAACTGTGGTGAATATTTTGAAGCTTCTAACTCTCAAAACACTCGAAAATCCTTTGTAAATTTTGGGTGAAAATCTCACACAAAATAACGCATAACAAGTATGAACAATAATCGAAATATGAATTTTATTGAATAAAGCATGGGTATTTATAGTACAAATACCTTAGGACTCCTAAATAATCATGGATAAACTCCCTAAAATATCTAGGAAATAAAACAACTCCTAAAGACACGTTAATCCTAGTAAATCCGGNAAAGACACACTAATCCTAGTAAATCCGGCCTTCACAAGATAAACATACAACTTGATAAGTATGCCACCTCATTATTGTAAGTTGATCTTATCTTGCCTAACAACTCTATCAAACTAACTAATCAAGAAAATATCCTAACAACTTATCTAAATAACTATTTAACAAGATAATTATCAGAGTTCAAACTATAAATTACAAGGTAACTTGTTGCCCAAGAACTTGGAAAAATAGCAAAGTACTCGCCATTTTGAACGCCAACTTATACTCGTCAAGTGTTTGAACGCCATCTTACACTTGCCACTGTTGAACGCCAACTTATACTTTGTCAATGCTAAATGCGAACTTATAAACCTTCCTTTCCAAGTGTTGAACGCCAAGTGAACGCCTAGCTAGACTTGAATCGCCAAGTGAACGCCTAGCTAGCCTTGAACGCCAAGTGAACGCTTAGTGGCGTGTGGCCTTATTCAAGTATGAGTGTTATGCAACAATGACCATGAGCTAATCCAAAGCCATGTAGCCCAAATGAACGCCACCCTTGAATTTCAGAACGCCACCCTTGAATCTCAGGACGACTTAGAATCAACTCTTTCTCTTCAATGCTTGAATCTGCTTCCTGATCAACCACACCCACCATGTTTCTGTAGATCACCATTGCCAGCACCACCAACTCAACCTAGTTGTGAAATATCAGAGTTGGAGAATATGATGCTGTAGATGCAGAAGAATATAGAGGCAATGCAGGCTCACAATAAGCAACTAGAAACCCAGCAAGCTCAAATTACACTGTCCACGACTCAGCGGCAGCAGGGTCAACTACCTCCTCAACCAAATCCACCAGCTCAAAGAGATAATGTAAATTCCATCACTACCATAAGAGGGACCCATTACGAAGGTCCTAAGATGTCCACTGATGATGCTGATTCAGAGATATGAGTGCAGATTGGCAAGACCAGCAATGTGGTAATTGAGGAGATCGCAGAGCCTACACTTCTAAGGTGAAAGATGCCACGGAGAAGAGAGCTCCGGTAGCTGACAAGCCAGTTGACACATCGACACCTCCCAAGGTGCCACAACCCTTTCCGCATAGGGTAAATAGGAGTAAGAATGACAGTCACTTCCGTAAGTTTCTTGATATTGTTAAAAATTTGCAGGTTAATGTGCCTTTTACTGACTTGATTACGCAGGTACCTACATATACTAAATTTTTAAAAGACATATTTCGCAAGATGCGTGAGTTGTGTTATGTGGAGACTGTTTCTTTAACTGAAGAATGTAGTGCTATTTTGCAGTATAAATCTCCACCTAAACTCAAGGATCCCTGAAGTTTTTCGATACCTTGTAACATTGGTCCACTTTTCATTTATAAGGCTTTATGTGATATAGGGGCTAGTGTTAGTGTTATGCCGTTGTCTATTTGCAAGAAATTAGATATGTGTTCTTGAAAGTTTACTAACATTACCTTGCAGATGGCGGATCGAATTATGAAATACCCAAAAGGTATTTTTGAGGATGTCCCAATAAGAGTTGGGAAGTTTTTTATTCCCGGAGATTTTGTAGTGTTAGATATGAAGGAGGAAGCACGCATCCCTATTATTCTTGGTTGGCCAATCTTAAATATTGTAGGAGCTGTTATTGATGTATAGAATGGAAGTTGACTCTATCTGTATGTGATGACAAGGTTACCTTTTACCTTGATAGTGCTTTGAAAAGTCGTATGCTAGAACAAACTTGTTATAGAATTGACATTATTCAACAAATTGTTAGTGATGACTTGCCTCGATCCCTTAAAAAGGATCTTGTTGAGGCTATTTTGTGTTTGGATGTGATTTTAGGTAAAGGCAATAAGGAACCAAATGAGTTGATTCAAGACCTTTCAATAGTGGAATTCAATTTAGGGAGCAATTATCAATTCTTGAAGCTGCTCAAGGATGTTTGTTCGATAAAGGAGGTAACAACCTGAGATGAAACCTCTTCCCTCCAATTTGAAATATGCATTTCTAGATGATAAAGAGCTATATCCAGTTATTATTAGTGCTTCACTTACTGATAGACATCTTGAGAAATTATTATTTGTGCTTAAATGTCATAAGAAGGCTATTAGTTACACTATAGATAACCTAACTGGAATTAGTCCTGATTTTTGCATGCATTGTATTCACTTAGAGTAACGTCATAAACCATGCATACAGGGTCAGCGTCGTTTGAATCTTAACATGTAGGAAGTTGTTAAAAAAGAGGTCATTAAATTATTTGATGCTGGTATCATTTATTCTATTCCTGATTCTAAGTGGGTCAGTCCAGTTCAGGTAGTACCTAAGAAAGGTGGGACCACTGTTGTTCGTAATGATAAAAATGAAATGATTCCCACTAGAGTTGCCAAAGGTTGGTGAATGTGTATCGATTACAGGAAATTAAATACTGCTACTAAAATGGATCACTTTCCCCTCCCCTTCATTGATCAAATGTTAGAAAGGCTAGCTAGGCATAAATATTTTTGTTATTTAGATGGTTATTCGGGATTCTTCCAAATCCCCATTCATCCATATGATAGAGAGAAAACGACTTTTACATGTCCTTATAGTACTTTTGCATATCGTAGAATGCCCTTTCGTTTATATAATGCCCCTTGTCACGGAACGACTATTTGTCCCACCGATAGTCCTATGCATAAGGATTCCTAGGGGAAGCTGCTCGTGGGCTATCAAGCAGCACCCTCCCCCTTAAAGTAGGCAGTCTAAGGAAAAGATAGTGCTGCAAGATAATACTCGATATGCAGATAAGCAGTACTTTTAGGGCGACAGTGCTATACTTCCCCAAATGGGCTCAAACTTGACATGGGGGTTGCCTACTATATTAGAAGAGTGTGAAAGGCTCTAGAACCTCGTTGAAAGGTCTAGAGTTGAACGAGACGTTCCGGAAGGTTTCGGAATAATATGGAACAAGTTGCTAGGATATTCTTGAGTGGATGGCTCTAGAATGTTCTAGTATGGTCTAGTGTTGTCATGGGGATTCTAGTACATATTAGAATGTATCTAGAAGATTCTTGTATGTACATACTTGGTTGTATTCTCTAGAAGGGTCTAGGGAGTTAGGATCTAAATCCCTCTATTTGAGGTTAGGAGTATTCTACAATAGTTGATGTGATAGGATGGATGCCTATAAATAGGCACCTTGAGGCATTTATACAGAACAACTTGGAGAGCACAATATTCACCTTTGTAAAGCAAGTGTAGCATTTATTAGAGAGCATTAATAGAGTTCAATTCCCTCTACCACTTGTGACTTTTATTGTGTTACTTCAAACAACCATCTTCCACATAACTTAGAGAGGGTGAGTGTATGGGGATAACTTGGGCACAATGGGTGTGCTACTTGGGGTGAGTGCTAAGGGCTAACGGGATTTGTCCAACACACTAACATATTAGTCCAGGACGAATACTTGGGAGCTAGACACAACGGACGTGTCTTGCTAAGTGAGATAATCAGCTCAAGGAGTGAGCTACGGGGTACGAGGAGCTTGTCAAGTGGAGGCCTGACTTGTTCATGATGGATTGTTGAGTAAGTGGCGCACGGGGTTGACTAGCTTTGCGAGAGTCAAAGAGTCATCACGTGACAAGTGGTATCAGAGCGACTACGATCATTGGGATATATCGGTGTTCAAGCTTGAGCAACTAGGAACGTTGCTACCTAAGTACGTGGGAGGTTGACGTACTAACAAGTGTTGCTGTAATTGTCAATAGGAAGTATGGCCAGCGATAAAGATACGGTTGTGAGCCAAGCCACTAGGGAGGAGACTGACGTGGGGGCTATCAAAAAGAAGAAGACAACGGTCCAAGAGGTGGAGCAACGAGTAGCTAAGATAGAGCTAGTGTTTGCAGATTTGTACGACGACAGTTCCAGGGTTAAGTAGCAACTGAGAGTATGGGGATGCTCAAGGAGAGGCTCAACGATGTGGAATCAAGGATCGAAGATGTTGCCATAGAGCGTTCCGTAGAAGCTAATGCGCTTGTGGGACAAGCAATGGAGAAGATGAAAGGCTTGATGGCAAAATTATGAGAGGAGCTAGAAGCGGTCAAGCAAGAGAATCAAGTCTTGAATGAGGAGCTCGCTCTTTGCAAAAAGGTTGTGGTCAATGGGGCCACAAACTATCGGGAGGGGCCAAGGTTGAAGGTCCCTAAGCCATCAAAGTACCATGTGTCGAGAGACTCAAGGGAGATTGATAACTTCTTATGGGGACTTGAGTGATACTTCGAGG
The DNA here is from genome assembly GCA_016808085.1 of Suaeda aralocaspica. Lineage (NCBI taxonomy): Eukaryota > Viridiplantae > Streptophyta > Magnoliopsida > Caryophyllales > Amaranthaceae > Suaeda > Suaeda aralocaspica. The sequence goes on from PYUH01000807.1 coordinate 33,035, forward strand.
CAATGCATTTGGATGACGATTTATCCAAAATCAACACCGCCACCATGTATCTAGGGGATGATGCGGTCTTGTGGTGGAGGAGGCGTGAGTTGGACATCACGAAGGGGGCTTGTTCCATTGGGACATGGGATGAGTTCAATAGGGACTTCAAGAGGCACTTCTATCCGGAGAATGCCAAGGACGTCTCCATGAGGCAGCTTCGTGATTTAAGGCATACAAGCTCGATTACGGAGTACACCAAGCAATTCACGTCGCTCGTGTTGGAGGTTAGTGAGAATCTGACCGAGAAGACTCAACTCATCTATTTTATTGGGGGTGATGTGAATTTGAATATCTGTGATGAAACACCAACAGTGGATGAGCCAATTAGTCTAATGATAAATCCCATTGGTTTTATTACAGATAAATAACAGGTTTGGGTGACGATGGTAAATAATGTGGTAAGCACTGACAACGGTGATGGCTCCCTAGCCAACACATTTGGATGATGATCATTGATATTGTTGTCACTGGTGGAGTGAGCCATTAGTTAAGTTAAGTGATAATAACTATAACTAGTGAAATCACAGGATGGAAACACATGGTGGTTACAGGGAACAAGTTGGTTTGGTCCATGAGTTTTTCCCATTTCACTTGATAGGGTTTTCTCATTTTAGACATTATTATTATTATTAATTCTTGTGAAGTCTTGATCATCATAAATATGCTAAAATACATGAACAATGGTTTCTTGATTAAAAGACTAAATCTTGAAGCATTTCTTGAAGTTCTTGAAGAATCTTGGAAAGTTGCGCAAAAATGGACGGTTCTTTGTGACAAGAATTTGCGTGATTTTTGGAAATCTCTGGCACCAAGCAATTTTCTTGATTTTTAGGATAATTTCTGATGATTATCTTGTTTATTAAATATCTAGTTAGGTTGTTAGGATATTTCTTGATTAGTTAGTTAGTTAGAGTTTGTTAGGAAAGATTAGATCAAAGTGCAAGTTGTATGATGATGTGGCAATCTTATCTTTAGTTTGTTGAGCAAGATTAGGATTTATTTTCCTAGTTTATGCTTGATTCTTTTTTAGATTCTAGTTAGGATTTTTTTGTTGATTACACCTATAAATAATCTCAACAATAGGATGTAATTAATTAAGTTTTACACATTGAAAATTCAATACATTGAATTCCGAAATTTGTGCAAGTTTGTGAGTAAACTTTGTTCGAATTTTTCTTCATAAATTTGTGAGTCAGGAGTGATAAACAAATTTAGTTCCTAGTTAATCAATTACAGGAGTGTATTAATTAATTAGCCTTCAATTAAATAATTCAGGAGTGGAGAGTTTAATTGATAAACAACACGTGAGTTTTAGGTTGTATTTGCGAGTACCACTTAAAATCCACATCAATTTGGTATCAGATTTCAAGGGTTTTTCGATCCAACATGGGAGACTCAACTTTGACACAACTTATGCAAGACATGATAGCCAAACTAGAAGCTATGGACGTGAGACAAAAGCAACATATTGTTCGAATTGATGTTTTGGCTCAACAATTCCAACGGAAACTTGATCCTCAATCCATACACTATTTTCGTGGTGATGATGATGATGAAGCGAATTCACACTCGTCTTTTTATTCTGACTCCCCTAGAAGACGTTCAAAAGGCAAGCAAAAGTTTTATAATCGTGGCATTAAACTTGATGACTTCACAGGTGATACGCATATCAATGAGAAAAACTTCGAGGGTTTGGGTTTGATTGAAGGTGGAAATCAAGAAGCAACCTTGGGGGAGTTAGTGGATTATGGAGGACACAGGCTTATTGGGGTGGGGGCTTTTTTAGGGTGGATTTCTACGATTGTGCATGGTTGAAATGCCACAGCTTATTCAGTAGCAATATAGAGCAAGTTAAGTTAGTATTTTAGAAGGTTGAGCTATATGGGTTTTCTTTCCCACGTCATTTGATAGGGTTTTACATATGGGTTTGTTATTTCCGTGATTAGTTTTATGATCCAAGGGTGATTGGATCAAGCATGAAGAACACAAAATGGAGGTTTCGTGAATAAAGATGAATCTTGAAGAGTTCTTCTGAAGTTCTTTGAATCGGAGATTCCAACAAACAATCAACGATAATCAAACGCAATGCTAGGCGGGGATTTTGAAATTTTTGAGGTTTGGCAACGTTGTCAACGCGAATTTTGGTGTTGTTTGACTTGGTCAACCTAGGGTTTTATTCGGATATATGGTGCTTAGATTTGATTGCAAAATATCTAAGATTTAGACTAGAAATCAGCTTCAACAATCATATATGGTGGCAAGATATGTATCCGGTTTGAATAAATTTTCTTGTATCCTAATCTTGTGTTATACCATTAATCTAAGGTAGTTAGGATATTTTAGATTTCTGAACATTTATGTGATATGTGTTAGCTATAAATAGGATGTAAAATTACATCAATAAATTCAGATTGAGAAATTAAACACAAGTGTTTCCGGTTCCTTTCCGTCTTCTTTTGTTTTCACGAAGTAAACAATTTTTTTGAGAGTTCTTGTGAGAAATTCGATTGAGATTGGTGGTGCTTTGCTTTTATCTCACGTGAGGATATTTAGTTCTTGGCATTTGAGGGTGCTTTGCTTTATTCAAATTCTAATCAATTATTCTTAAATTCCGAGTTCGAGTTTGTGGTGCGTTCTTTATCAAATTTGAAGTCCAATTTCTTTGTTGAGTGGCCGTTGTTATAACAAGATTCACATCAACTTGTTGGGTGCTTCTTATTTCATTGAGAGATTCATCAATCTCAAGTTTTCAAATATCAATTATCATGGCTCAGAAGGTGGAGACAAAATCCACAAGGATCACGAAGGGTGAGCTTGGTCTCAAAGAAAAGACTACGATATGAACCAGGAGAGATTGACGAGTTAAGGCCCGTTTTTTAGATGAAGTCCTCACCTAATTTTGGCTTTACCAAGAAAAAACTTCCTACCAATCCTAAACAAGAGGGGGGGGCTCACATCAAGTGAAAGTGACGATGAGAGTGTAAGGAGTGTATCGTAAACCAAAAAAGGGATACTCATCCAAGTTACCAGTGACGGATGAGGACCAAGATCAAGGCACAACATAGCGGAAAGATTGAGGATGATGATCCGAATCTTAACTGCGAAATCTCCTGAGTATAATGGAGGTATGGATCTGAAAATTCTAGATTGGATTCGTAGGGTTGAAAGGATTTTCGTTACAAAGAATATGATGATCATAATTCTTACAAGTTGGCGGAATAAAACCTCCTACTTCCTATGCAAGTTTATGGCTTGGGGTTTACAGAAAAAGACTAAGGAAGAAGGTAGATCAAAAAAATCCTCTTCTGGTCAAATTAAAAAAGGAGAATGAGGAACGACCTGTTTTGTCCTCAAGATTGAACAAAACAATTTCATCAAGATGCATACTTTAACAAGAAGAAAAACGGTGTGAATCATTGTGGAGTTTGAAAATGATCATGATTTGTGATTTGGAGAGAAGGAGGACCACAAAGTGGCTCGTTTGGTTGGTTTTTCTGGTCTAGGATGAAAAATATAAGGAGAAGCGACATTACACCTTATTGGACCTTGGATGTAAGTTTGTATAAGTTGGCAGAAGGGTTTATGAAAAACAAGTTTGCCGCAAACAACAAAGACACTACTTCAAAACCTATGATTCTAAAGAAAATGTGATACTTTCCTCAAAAACCAAACTTTGATAAGGTAATAAACCACCCTTCATCACGGATAAGAGTTCACTTCTCGCCCCCAATAGTGATCAGCATTTTTGTTTCAAGTGTAAAGGGCAAGGTCACATGCCAAAGGATTCCTATGCTAGGTCAACAAACCAACTCGACAGTTGGGTAGATGGGAAATCCTTGAAGAAAGGAGGGATTGTAGGGGATGAGGGAGAGGAAGGAGATGGCAATGATAAAATATGGAGGAAGGAACGGAAGTCCAACCCAAACACAAGGCCAATCCTTGGTGGTTACGTAGGGTATTACAATTCTAAAGTGCACAACCTTTGGAGAGTCACAGGGATAAAATTTTCTCACAAGGTGTAATGTTAAAGGAAGCTTGTGATTAATCATAGATATGGGAAGTGCACACTGTAGTATCTACGTTGTTGGTGGAAAAAGCCTCGCCAATCCTCAAGATACATCCCTCAACCATACAAGCTACATGGCGTAGCAACACAATGATGTTAAGGTAAACAACAAGCACTTGATTGGTTTAAAATTGGGTAATTTGAGGATCAAGTATTTGTGATGTTGTCTTACGGTGTGCTTGGTCACTATTATTGGGTAGGCCTTGGCAATATGATCGTTTGTGAAGTTTACTTGGGAGGACAAATGTTTTTATGGTGCGTAAGAAACCTAATGAAAAATTCTTATGCATTAAAACCCTTGCATGATTTCAAAACCTAAAAACAAGATGGGTATTCTTTTTTAAAGGTATGGTTTTTGTGGTGGGTGGAAAGGAGTAGAAAGGGAGTTATAAACAATTTATCTATGTTCCGTACGTATGGTGGTGTTACGTGGAAAGGAGGTACAGATGAAGCCCAGAGATTTCCTAGGTTTTGCATCCTATGGTGAAGATGATTTTCAGGATGTTGTTTTCCTAATGATGGTGCCGCGACAGGAATTACCACAATAAGAGGATTGAAATCAAATGATCTATTCCTGGGTCCAAATTCCTAACAATTCCTGAATATAATTTAATCCAGAGGAGACGAAGGAGATACAAGGCAGATTGAGGAAAGAATAATGGAGAGGAGAGACTACGTGAGACGAGAGAGCAGGTCCATGTGCTGGCCCTACATTAATAGTACCTAAGAGGATGGGACTGGGAGAGAATGTGTATTGATTCAAGGGACC
>PYUH01000808.1:0-84201 GCA_016808085.1 Suaeda aralocaspica
ATGACTCTATAATTCTAGACATTTCATCTTTTAAAATGGGCTACCTTAGCCATTGCTTCGGGAGGCAAACTGTTTTGGCGACCAAGGGTCATTTCCTTTCCTTAAATTAACCCCCCTGACTCATTGTACTCATGTCTCCCTCTCTTCTATCAATCCGTAAGGATACTTTGGCCTAATCTCTTTTTGAGTTAGCTTGCTTTCCCTTTCCTTTTTTTTTAAAAAAAAAAAAAAAACAAATCATGATCTGCACGAGGATTATAATTTATAATTGAACATAATTTAAAATTCATATAACTATGAAAAAATGGGGTGTACATAATAATCATCTGCTAAAGAATCAATCGAATAAAAAAAATTATTCAAAAAAAAAAAAAAAAAAAGTCACAGGCTAAATGCCATTAGATTTTGTGGTGCATTCTGTAGGGAGGCCTTCAGGAATCGTTGAACATCAAGCACAATAATTATATAACCTGTAATTGCTTTCAACACCACTTCATTCTTTTAAGCTTGGTGCATTCAAGCTCTGGGGTCAACCAGTTCCGTAGCCCGATTTTAGACTGACAAAACCCGACCGCAAGACGAAACACAATACAGACTTCAGCAATTGAAGTTTTCTGTATGAAGCAAGTGAATGGTGACATGGCCAATCAGTCTTGGACCCGTTCCCATTGGGTGGCCCTAATCTCAGCATTCCCACAATCCAGTATCCTCAATTGGTTTATTACTAGGAATGGAACTCCCTTGATTCCGCTATTGTCTCAATGGGTCTCTTAAGAAATTTTTGATGGTTCCAGGTTGACTGGGACATACTTGTAGATCGACGGTTTAACTTCCCGAACTTACTTAAACCATTGTTAACCTTTAGCACTTACACCTACAGTCTATCTTTCGTGAGGGGCTGTCGACGATAATAAGGCATACTTTGACGTACGGTTGAATCTTTAGAGCATCCATGTACTCGTTTTTCCGGCTATCCTCCCTACCTTGGCGCATAACCCATTGGTTACTTGCGTTTACCTTAACCTTACACCTGCAAGTCTCTTATCTGATGGACCTCTCTCAATAGAGTGTACGTCAGCCAGAGTACAGACATCGAGTTTGAGTTGCAGTGTCAATCTTACCAAAAAAAGGTACCGTTGGTAAAGTCCTCATTGGTTGATTGGTTTGTTTTGAGTTGATATGAGAATCAGAGTCGTACGTTGTTGGAAAGTGTGAAATAGAGGATGGATTTAGAGAGTACGTTATATATATAGGGAGTTGGTTGAAATAGATGGAAGGTTCTTGCAAAAGTTGTAGACACAGGGAGTAAGTGGCTGTGTTGCTTAAAGGAAAGGGTATAGAAAGTTGGTAGGATTCAGCTTGTAGTTTGGCAAGTCAACAAAAAGTGAGGAAAGCCAACTGGTGTAATTATGTTGGCAGAATTGAATTTTTAATGTTTGTCATGGACCATGATCTCTTAATTCCTTGGGCCGATGTAGATATCTATATTTTATTTTTATTTTATTTTCTTGAGTTGTCCACTGGTTTACATAGGAGTGTTAGCTCTGACTACTTTCTAAATTCAATCTTATGGTCGCCATCTAATTTTATGAAGATTAGATGGATACATTCTTCTAAATAAATGCCTTTAAAACTCAATCGAAAACCCCGCCATACAGTTTTTAAAGTGACACTAAAACTGGTTATCACTTAGCTTGAACCAACGCCTCATATATAAAATTTGTAACACGGAAATTCTATGTCCTCAAATTAAAGGATGGATAAGTACATGGGTAAAACCAAGATTTTAAATAGCTTATTTGTTTGGGAATATCTCGAGTTGTCTAACATTCCTTAGAGACAACTGTTAGGATGTATGAATTAGAAACGTTTTTGACGCATGGGTTACAAATTGGGATATCACGGATTATGGGATTGTTGCTTATTGTTTTTATCAGTAAGCTATAAATTTATGATAATAGTATACAGTATACCTGACATTCTCCATCTAATTAAAAACAACCGTCCTGTATAGAGTTGATTTACCTCTGATAACATATTTTTAATTTGTCTAGTCAAGTTGGATCTTAGTATGTAGTAGAAACTAGACCAAATAGTGCCGTTTTCCTCTTTTTAATTTAATCGCCAACCTATATGTTTGCGCTTTAAATTAATCAATCTTTAGATATCAATGTAATAGAACATACTAATTTATCGCGTAGGCTACAATAAATCAACTTTCATATGTGGGACACATCACCTATAACTAATGTGGTGGTTAACCATATACCAAGAAATTAGAGGTTTTATATAATTTTAGCTCTCATTATCGATCCGTATCCTCTTCTAATCATTCCTTCCCTCCTCCTTTTTCCTTCTTTCTTCTATTCTTTCTATGTATTTGGGTGACCAGTTTGTGTTTTACAACCAAATTCTGCTGTCTTTTTTCACATTTATTGAAGATTTTTTGTTGTATGTGAAGGTTGAAAATACCCCCCCCCCCCCCTCTGCTCTCTCCTATATCTCATACTTTCTTATCAACAACCTTTATAGGATTTTGGGAGGGCTATTGCTAACATTCGTTTCTTGGGGTGTATTTCATCTTTTTAAATAACTTTTTATTATTCTTCTTAGATTCATAACTTTGTAACTTATGTTATTTAAATAATTAAGTACCGGTTTTATACTGTTATATAGGCTAACTTGATTTACAACTATAATTTAAAAAGAAGAAAAAAAACAAAAAAAAATCATCATTGTTCAAATTAGTAGCTAAAATATTAGTAGTAAGTAATCTAGCTCACTGGCTATTACCAATGAGTAACCATAATGTTTCTAAAAGGAAGTCATATTCTTTTAGGTAAGTAACCATATTGTAACTAAGGCCAGTTCTTTTGAATTTATTTTAACTCAACTGAAATGAAAGACACCGAACTTGACATATTATTTATTTATTTATTTTTATTTTTCTTTTTTTTAACTTAAAATTTAATTTTTATATATATTTAAAATTTACTTTTGGTTTTTAATTTTATTTTTAAATAATATTTGTAGTTTAAAATTGATTATAGATATTAAAATATTAAAAATTAAAATTAAAATAAAAAATAAAGCATAAAGCATAAAAAATAAAGATTAAAAATTTTAAAAATAAGAATAAGTGAATTAAATATGAGTAGACTAACAACGAGACTGTATTGAATTGAACTGAACTATACTGAAAACAAGTCAAAAGGATAGGGGTTAATAAGCTAAGTAATTATACATAACCAATAAGTAACCTAAATGTTTCTAAAAATACCATCTTTGCTCAGTTTAGTAACCATAATGTTACTAGCAAGTAACTACAATTTAATAAGTAATTAAGTAATCATCATTGTTTATATAAGTAACTATAATTGTTCAGATAACTGACCACAATATTATTAATAAGTAACTTGAGTGTAACTGCAGTAAGTAATCATCATTTTGCTATAAGTAACCATTATAATACAATCAGTACCCGCGTATGCTTAAAATAGCCTATAGAATCAAATAAGTAACCCTCGTTTTTTATTCATATAAGTAGATAGTAGCCTCTATGGCCCTTTTTTTTCCGGAGATTGAAACGTAGCTGAATTGAACTGAACAGAAAGGAGTTGAATTGAACTAAATTGAAATAGGCTAAAATGAATTGAAGCGGACTGACGAACTGAAGTGGATCTTATTAAAATAATTTTAACATCGATGACTTCTAGTCCACCTCTTCATGTGTTAAAATTATAGTTCATCAGTTTTATGTCTTCAATCTAACATCGATGACTTCTAGTCCACCTTTCATGTGTTAAAATCATTTTGATAGTTCATTCGTTTATGCCTTCAATCTTTATCTCAAAATACGTGTCTAAATACTACGTTGCAAGTATATATAGAGCAGAGAAAGTAGCAATTATCACTACAAGGAAAACCTCGAATTTCGACGGACTAATTCCGTCGCAAAAACGGTTAAGTCCGTCGCAAAATTCCATTTGCGACGGAATTCGTCGCTAAAGGTCCGTCGCTAATTTTTTGTCGCAAATTTCTTAATTTGCGACGGAATTTCCGTCGCAAAAAAGTTGCGACGGAACTATTGAAGTTTGCGACGGAAAATTCCCTCGCAAATTTGCGACGGAAAATTCCCTCGCAAATTTCAACTGAAAACTAGTAGAAAAACAGGTTTATTAGTATCGTTTTTTATGACCTATTTGTATCGTTCTTGTAAAACGTACAAATAGACAGTCTAAAGTATCGTTTTTTTACAAAAACGATACTAATAGTGGTTTTTTAAAATATAAAAAAATATCTATTAGTATCGTTGTTTTTAAAACGATACTAATAGTGGTTTTTTTAATATAAAAAAAATAGCTATAGTATCGTCGTTTTTAAAAACGATACTAATAGCTATTTTTGAAAAGAAAAAAAAAAAAAATCACTATTGTAATGCAGGAATAATAATAATAACCAAAAATTAAAATTATATAACAAATAATGATGATAGATTAGTCATATTAGCCTTTATTGTTTTCCTCATTGATGATCAAACTTAGCATTAGTGGACTGTGGACATCAAGTTCAAGCTAATTATAGTCTCAAAGATTGCATCTGTGCCGATTGTTTGTTCTTCAAAAACGAGTGGCTCACCATTCCAATGCTACTTAGCACATCAATAAGATAATAAGCCTATCCGATTCATCCGATTAATTTGGAAAAACGCCACACCTCAACATACCAAACAAGTCTAATGTTTTGTCATCACTGCCTCAACTCAAACAATGTCTAACACATACCAAACAGCTACACTACTAGTATAATTATTGTTTGATTCCAATGAAATTAGAGATTAATCACAAAAAAGAAGAAATTAGAGATAAAATCATCTAATAAGAAAAAACAATGTTGGCAAGATAATTAAGGACAGTTTTATGAAGGAATCAATGGAAGTGGCAACAATGTTGCTGTTTGTTCAGCTCATCACATAGCTGCATGCATTTGTATGTATCAACTGCAAATGGACAGCATCAGAAATTAAGCCCTCAGAAGTTATAATATAACTGTAAAGAAAAAAAAAAAACTGTACTTAAACATGAACTGCACATAAAGTTACAAAAAAAAAAACTAACAGTTGTGGAAAACATTTGAAAACATAACTGATAGTTGGATGATCCTAAAATTGAAGGGTTATAAACGAAATTCTGCATCAAATTAGATTGAGCTAACAGAATTTCACATGATTTGTCTCGTTCTAACTTAAGAATATCTAGCAATAAAGTTGTAGCCACAAAAGCTTGTCATTGTAATCTTCCGTATAATAATTAATTCAAGGATCAAAACCCTAATTGACATAGGATAATTAAAATTAAAGAAAGTGTAAAACCAAAACCCTAGATTATGAAAATTGAATGAATAATCATCAGTAATTAAACCAATTGTTCAATAATTTACGTCGGAATACCCTAATTGACTATCTAACAAAATTAAAATAAATTTAACGGTTGTTGTGAAACAAAACCCTAGATTGCGAAAAAATGAATTGAAAGAAATCTTACCTCAACGCCGCTTCAATGGAGGAGATGATGTACAGCAAACTGCTTCAATGGAGGGAACGTCAAAAATACGCTTAATGAGGAGAGAGAGAGAGAGTATGCAATCACAGTAACAAGATATCCTCGGGGTTTTCACATACCCAACTTTCTAATATCCTTAAATTCTTCAATTTAAATTCCTTCACACTATCTTAAATTTTCTCCTCCAGAAATGAAGTATCAGAAAAACAAGCTCTCTGCTTAAGGACGACATGTTTCTTCAATTTCTCTATTTTATTTTTAATTTTTTTTAAATTAATCAGCGACTAAAATCCACAGTTTCGCTACCAAATCTCAGATCGACGAACGAAAATCTGCGAAATATAAATCCTAATTCTTCAGCAAATTCAAAAAAAAATCAACAAGAAAATAACAAAATGTAACAATAAATTAGCACAAAACTGAAAAACATCGAAAAAAAACAAAAATTTGAACAACGAACAACGAACAACTTTGATTTGGGATGAAGGGAGAAGGGAGAATGGCGAAGTTTCGAACAACGAAAACATCAGTAATGATTTTCCTTCCAAGGCGGCGAAGTTTCGAACAACGAACAACTTTGATGATAGATCTAATATGAAGAAATTAGGGTTGAGAAAGGAATTTCAAGAAATTAGGGTTGAGAAAAGCGTAAGGGAAGGGGAAAGAAGAAGGAGAGTGGCGAAGAGGAAGGAGGTGATACAAATTAGGGTTAGGTTAGTTTGTGGGAGAAGGGAGAATGGCGAAGAAGTGATGTGTTGTGGTTGGTTTCATTTTTTGGTTTTGGCGACAAAATAGAATAAGGGTTTTTGGTTTTTTGCGACGGAATTAGTTCCGTCGCAAATTTGCGAGGGATTATTCCGTCGCAAAAAGTAAAATTCCGTCGCAAAAAGTAGTTGGTCATCTGATTTGGTTTGTCACTTTTTTGCGACGGCTATTTCCGTCGCAAACAAGGAGATTTCCGTCGCAAGTTTGCGACGGAATGGAATCCGTCGCAAACTCTATATTTGCGACGGAATTTACTTCCGTCGCAAAAAATCCGTCGCTATTTTCCCGTTTTCTTGTAGTGTATAATGGAGATGAGCTAAACTGAACTAAACCGAAGTGCCAAAAATTTATGTCTTATATTTCTAGCAAGTAGCCATCATCCCAAATAAGTAACATATAATTCAAATATGTAACCCTTGCCATCTAATCATTAAAGAAATTATTTTACCAAGTACAAAACACGAGTTACCATTATTGTCTAAGTAACCATTATCATTATAATAAGTAACCATCATTTTTCTAATAAGCAATCGTTACAAATAAATAGAAGGGATGGACTCACATGTTCATTATATTTACTTGATATTCACGTACATAGTACACTATTATTTTACGATGTGATCAGCCACATAAAAAACGCGCTCTACATTTAGCATAAGTTTGCATTCAGATGAATAGATATGAAATGCGACGCTTCTTTTAGTAAGAGGGGAACCGTTTATCAACTAATCCAAAACAATGATTATTTATTGATAGCCTAATAAATAAAATTCAATTAAAATATGTTGGAACAACAAAACAAAATCATTTAATTCTAAGAAAACATGTAAAATTCAATTCTAACACGTCTAGCTAGATGTTGTGTTACAGGGTCGTCTTAAACAAATCGGGGGCCCTGTGCAACTTATAAAATTAGGCCTCTAGTTAATTATTAAGCAACATTTAGAGAGGGGAAAGTTTTCTAATATAAATGGTTGTAGCATATCATAGCTAAAATATAAAATAATAAAGAAAGTATTATTTAAATAATTTCTTTAAATGATCTGAATAACTATTATAATTTTTTTGAGTGACCATTAATATTACATGGTGACGCGTAATATAGTTGTACTATTTTAGTTACTGACGACAGTTCGACATAATAAAGTGACATTATCAACATTATTAAGTGAAATAAACATACTAAAAGAATGTTATTTATCAAAAATTTTGTATGTATTTACAAAAAATTAATTAAAGGTTAAACATATGGGAAGCAAAATCTTTATCCTAATGTTGAAGTATTAATACAACTATACAAAGATTGTTGGTTCTTGTTTGTTTGACTTGTGTAAAAAAAAAAAATTCAAAAACATAATATCTATATGAGGACTTGAACCTGGATACTATCTACAATTCATGTTTCAAAACATGTACTAAAACCACTTCAACAAAAACTTAACTTATTGCTATTTAACAAACTAAAACTATATTTTTAGTTCAAAATTATATTTCAGTTTGGGCCCAATTGAAAATGGGCCATGTATTTTATCTCAACTTACACATGCTACTAGCCGGGCCTGTCGTGTTCTATTGACATCCGGTAATTTATTATGTACACCCGGGAGTATATTCTAAAATATACTCCTGGGTGCGTGTAAATCACGCGTTGCAATTTGAAACGTAATATTCATTTTTTTGTGTGTAATGTTCATTTTGCAATATGCAATATTCATATTCAATAAGCAATATTTTTCAGCAATATACTCAATATTCATTGATTTAGTATTATAGAACAAATTTAGGTAAAAAGCCTAATATTCATATTTGAACATGGAATATTTACAAGTAAACCGTATATCTTCAATTTTGAAATAGTATTACTTTTTTACATCCTCAAACTTGTGCTTATAAGAGTGAGTTTGCAATACTCATTTTTCAATATCAATATTATGTCTTCAACACAACATATTCACTTTCTTGAATATACAATTCATAGTTCATTATGTGATAATATTACATGCAATAATATTTAATTTATTTCTTGATGAACGATACTCACTTTTTTTATATGTAATATTGACTTTGTAAAGAGTTTTATGATTTTTTTTCTACTTTTGAACTTGTCAATTTATAAATCAGTTCTTGTTGAGTAATATTCATTTTTTGATGAGTAATATGCACTTTTATATGTCCAATATTAAATTTACACCGGTTAGTATTTATTTACTTTGTTTTAGAACTTATTTATCTTTATTTGGAAACGAAAATGTAATATTCTACTCCTAATGAATAATAGTAATGTTGATTATACGTAATGTTCAATTCTTCATGAGTAATATTCAGTTTTGGTCTTAAGTTAAGTTTTGTTCTCTTCATTATCAATCTACCACCGGTTTGCATCTTTGTTTTATCTTTTTACCTGCAAAAAGTATTCAAAATTATTAATATTCATTATAATAATGCATAACATTCATTTTGTTTCACATAATATTTATTATGTTACTCAATGTATGTTGTAACCTTTCAAGATATGAGTATTTTTAAAAGATGAATATTACTTTGAATATTGAATTTTTAATGTAATATTCATACGAAGTGGAGTATTTTAGACAAAAAGAATCATTAATAATGAATATTACACATAATAAAATAAATATTTCATTATAGAGTATCCATTAGAGGAAAGGGAATATTTCTTTCAGTACAATGAATATTACATTAAGAAAAATGAATATTATGTCATATAAACAGAATATTACATTGACAAAATGTGAATATTATTACTCCGTACATTGAAGAAAAAACTGGTTATTTCATTTAATAAATGAATATTACACAATAAAAAAAGTATATTGCATTTTGAAAATATAATAATCATTTTTTTTGATGATGCATTAAGAAATAATCACTTTAAGTAAATTATGTACGAATTTAAAGTGAATGTGAAGTAAAATATTGCAAATATTCACTTATGTTAGTGTAATAAAAAAAAAATCATGCCTTCTTGTTGATAGTATTTGTTAATGTTTACTTGAAATTGATTTTGACCATGGAAGTTTTTGTCAATTTCTGAAAATATTTTTCAATGAATCTTCCATTGTTGAAGATTTCAAACTTTGATCTTGAATTTTTAATGGGAGAGACGAGAGAGAAAGTGAAAAATAGAGGAGAGAAAATGTGGGAAATAAATGATCGAGAGAGAAATTGGACAATCAAAAAAATTAAAAAAACAAGATGATATATATAGACTAACGATAGGCAGTGGCGGAGGTACACGTGGTCCCACTGGGTCACGTGCACCACCTCCCCCCCAAAAAAAATGAAGTTAATTTAAAAAATTAAAAAAAAAAGGCCTTCGAGCTTCCTCACCTTCCTGCCTTCCTTCACACTCACAAACACAATTACACAAACCCTAAAACTCTCCCCTTTCCTCTTTCTCCCATCTTCTTCCAATCTCCCAAACTGCTTCGATCTTGTTGCCGGCCGCCGGAGCACCGAGCACGGAGTTCTTCGCCTCTTTCATCTTCTTCTTCTCAGCCTCTCAGGTATGTTCTTCTTCTTCTTCTCTTCTTTGTCACCTTCGGCCTTCGCCGGTTCGCCCTTCGGACCTTCGTCCTTCGAATCAGATCAACGATTTTTGGCTATCTATTGACTATTGTTGATTTGAGACGGCGATACAAATTAAATTTAGATTTTAGGATGAAATAGCATGTTTTCGAATTTCGATCTTTAATACTGTAGATTCGTCACTGACTCACTCGTATGACTGATTGACGGCTTCGCTGTCCGCTGAAACAGTGAAACTGCTTCGCAGTTCGCACGACGGGACGAGCACCGGAGCACGACGGGTCGACGGCACGACTGCACGAGCACGAGCCGTGGAGGCGTCAGGCGTGGAGCCGTGGAGCACGGAGTTGAGGAGTTCTTCTTCTCTTCTAATTCAGGTAATCAATTAGTTTGAATGTTTGATTTTATATTATGTTTAAATGTTTGATTTTAGTCTTTATTATGTTTAAATGTTTCATGTTTGGTTTTTGTTTCAATTACTTTTAGATCTTTAAAAAATATGTTTGATTTTAGATTTATGTTTAAATGTGTAATTTTAACTAAATTAGTTTAATTTTTGTTGCTGAATTAGATATTTAGATTAGTTTAGGTAATTTCATTGATTAGTTTAGCTAATTTCAGTGATTAGTTTAGCTAATTTGAGATTAATCTTTTAAGATTAGTATTATTTGTTGATTAGTTGTTTTTTTTAGATTAGTTAAATTAATTGTTTACTTGATTTATTCATGAGTTCAAGTGTTCAACTTTGTTTACAAGCTTAGGGTGTACTTGTTCAAATTTAATTTAATTGAGTATTTCAACTTGTTCAAATTTAATTTAATTGAGTATTTCATGATTGATTTACAGAATGAAGAGAAAACACACTCATGACAAAATGCAAAATATTACTACTTTCTTCAATAAAAAAAATCTTACTACTCAACAAAATTCGTCTCCAAACGAACAAATTCCTCCTCCACATTATGCTAGTGAACAACATTCCTCTCCCACACACAATTCACCTCAAATTTCCACTCACAACTCCCCTCAAGGCCCTCAAAACTCCACTCATAACTCACCTCAGAATGAAGGTGAACAATCTTGTCCTCCTAATGCATCGGCTTATGGCGTAAGGTTAAGTGATAATGATCTTGCCAATCTTCCTCATGACCCGGGGAGGAGGAGAAAAATGAGTGATTTCCATTGTGATGATAGGAGCCAAGTGAGGAGAATTTACATTGAAAAAGGGCCTTGTCAACCCAAACAACATGTTTTTCCTCAAAGACAAATTGGTCCAAAAATGCGTCGATTTTGTGTCAATTGGTTTAAAAATTGGAGTTCTTGGCTTGAATATAGTGTGGAAAAGGATGCTGCCTATTGTTTCATTTGTTATTTATTCAAGGAAGATAATGTTGGTGGAAGTGATGCATTTGTCACCGGTGGTTTCCGATCTTGGAATAGGTTAGACATAATTAAAAATCATGTAGGTAAACACATGAGTGCTCATAACAATGCTGTTGTTGCCATGGAATTATTCAAGAATCAAAAGTCAAGCATTACCACCGCTTTCTCTCAACAAACAAAAGAATCTATGAGTGCTTATAGGAAGCGATTAGAAGCATCGATTACTTCTATAAGATATTGTTTAGAGGGAGGATTGCCTTTTCGTGGTCATGATGAAAAAGAAACATCATTTAATAGAGGTAACTTCCTTAGACTATTAACTCTTCTTTCTATCCATGATCTTGAATATGAGAAAGTTTGTTTGAAAAAGGCCCCTCGTAATTGTCAACTTACATCACCAGATATCCAAAGAGATATCATAAATGCATGTGCAAAAGAGACTACTAAATTAATACTTGAAGATCTTAATGGTGGTTTCTTTGCTATTCTTGCTGATGAGTCAGCTGATGTTTCCGATAAGGAACAGTTGGCTATTTGTTTGAGATATGTAAATAATAAAGGACAAGTGTGTGAGCGTTTCCTTGGTGTTGTGCATGTAGGGGATACAACTTCATTAACTCTTAAACTTGCTGTTGAGTCATTACTAATGGAGCATTCTTTGTCTTTTTCTCAAGTAAGGGGTCAGGGTTATGATGGGGCAAGTAGTATGTCAGGTTCACTTAATGGCCTTAAGACTTTAATAGAGAACGAATGTAAACAAGCATACTTTGTACATTGCTTTGCTCATCAACTTCAATTGACCCAAGTTGCACTTGCTAGAAAGAATCCCGATTGTGCTTGGCTCTTTAGTGACATGCTTGCACCTTTGTTGAATTTTGTGGGATGCTCACCAAAGAGGAAAGAATTTCTTCGTGAAAAACAAGCTCAAGTATTTGTTGATGAATTGTCCTTAGGTGAAATTGAAACTGGGAGGGGTTTAAATCAAGAAAAGATGTTAGGTAGACCTAGCGACACTCGTTGGGGTTCCCACTTTAAAACAATTGTAAATGTGCTTGATTTGTTTGCTACAATCCTTGGGTCACTTGATGAGATTGCTAAAGATGCTCAAAAGAGAGGTTATGCTGATGATTATAATAGAGCAAGAAGTATAAATGGATGGTTGATGACTTTTGATTTTGTCTTTGTGGCACACTTGATGGTTGCTATATTTGCCATTACAAATGAGTTGAATATTGCTTTACAAAAACATGATCAAGATATTGTTAACGCAATGGCCATGGTTAATGTAACCAAGACTAATTTGCAACAGTTGAGAAACGAGGGATGGGATTCTTTTATGATGAAGGTCTCCTCTTTTTGCTTGAAACATGTCATTGATATTCCACATATGGATGACAATTATAAGGCCCCAGGTAGAAGGATGTTCAGAAGTAAGCAACCACAAGTGTCAAATATTCATCATTTTCGAGTTGAGGTGTTTATAAGTGTCATTGATCTTCAATTAAGAGAACTTGATAATCGATTTCCGGAGATGAGTAAAGATCTTCTTGTGTGTATGTCATGTCTTAGTCCGGCTAATCGGTTTTCTTCTTTTGATAAAGAAAAATTGGTCAAGCTTGCAAGTTTCTACCCAAATGAATTTCCAAGTTCGGAATTGATTTACTTTGAACATACACTTCAAAATTTTGTTGTTGCCGTTAGAGAAGATGAAAGGTTTTGGAATTTGAAGAGTCTTACCGAGTTGTCAATGAAACTTGTTGAAACGGGATTGTGTGAAACTCATAGTAGGGTATTCTTGCTTTTGAAGTTGGTGTTGGTTCTCCCCGTTGCAACTGCAAGTGTAGAAAGAGTATTTTCTGGCATGACGTTCGTGAAAGATAAATTACGTAATAGTATGGGAGATCAAATGTTGAATGATTGTTTAATTACTTTTCTTGAGAATGATTTGTTTCAAAATGTCAAGATGGATGGTATTATTGAACGATATCAAAACATGAGAACCCGTCGCGAACAATTGTAATAGTTTTACAGCACTATTTGCTTGTAACATGTATTTAGTAGCAATTTCAGCTTGTAAGATGGATTTTAAGTACTATTTCATTTGATTATGGATTATCTTGTACTATTTTGTCGTAAAGTTTTTTTTAAGAAATTTTTAGTATTGAAATTAATTCGAAATTAGACCCGTTTAGGAAAAAAAATATGACGGATGATGGTGACCAACCATTTGGCAAATCCTGGCTCCGCCACTGACGATAGGGTGTATAATTTCAAATTATACTCATGGGAGTGTAGTATAACAATTGTTAACATCCAAGAGTTTAAGTTTTTCACGTACACTTGAAATATAGTATATATGTAGAGTTAGGGATATTACTATATTTTGCAATGAGTTACTACATAAGCAAGCAAAACAAGGAATAATTTTTGTATTTGAAATTTGGTTTTTTTTTTTTTTCATTCTTCATGATTTTAGTGTGGGTTTTTAAATGAGGAAGATAAAATAAATCAAAAACGGTTTAATTGTGTTTGGTGGTCGATCGAATATGATTTTTTTTTTTTTCATTTTTTATCTGTTTCTTTGGTGGTCCAATCAATGAAAATAAAATTGCAGTGGCGAAAGGCAAATAGAATTTAGCGAGACACGAAGAAGCTAGGGAAGCCGACAATGGTGGTCAATCAATGACGATGGTTGATGATGCTAACCGACCGATGATGGTGATCAATAATGGTATATGTTCAAGTTTGAATTTTGTGTTTTCGGTCTTGGTCCTTGGAAGACCATTTGATCAAATGTTTAATTTAATTTAGTTCATATGATCTAAACTAATACTTTCATAATAATAAGATTTAAGGCCGGGGCTACAATCGCCGAATAATATTGGGACCCTGTTCAACTTATCAAATTGCGGCCTTAGACTCAATATATACCGTAAAATTTAGGTAATCCACAATATTTGCAAACAAAATAGAGCTTTATATATACGAAATTTGTAGAGGAAAATATGATTTTGCTAATTAATTTCATCTCAAAAAGTGAAAATTAATAACGGTTTAAAAAATTAATTGAGAGAATAAAAAAAAAGGAAGGGAGAAGTTTTGCTATTTTTGCTATAGCAATGAATGTCCTTAGGTTAAAAGCTATCATTCCAACCATTACTCCAACTTTGCTTATTAGTCTTAATAGTAAACTACTATACATATATCCAGATTTAAGGGGTTCTGTGCGGTCGATCACCTTGCACACCCCCACAACCGCCCTTGATAAGATTGCATATGTTCTAGTGTCCTAGGGCATAGTAGTGTTGGCCTACAACCTAAATTTATGAGTGTATACGATAGTATTCATTTCATTTATTACATCAGCTATCTTATCTAATTGTTAGTTTTCAACTTAGCTAGTCTTTGCAACGTTTTATCTTCATATTATTCATTCGACTCCGTTATCGAACTAATATTGTACGAAGTATAATGTATTGGCCTAACTGCCAGCTAAAGTTAACGATCTATATACATGGTACAAATCTACACTCCTACATATATTACCGTTATGAGTTATGACAATTTAACTATTTTGCACACAAAAAAACATGTAACAATCGTACTTTTTTATAAGTAATTAGTGAGTATTTAAGCCCTGTTTTCCTCGACTTAATTTTACTTATTTTCAGAAAAAATAAATTCAATTCGTGTTGATAAGAAAAAATAAGTTGATAAGAACATAGCCTTATAATTGAAAATTATAAGTAATTAGTGAGTATAATTGAAAATTATAATTGAAAATTATAAGTAATAAGTTTCAGAAAAAAACATGTAACAATCGTACTTTTTTATAAGTAATTAGTGAGTATTTAAGCCCTGTTTTCCTCGACTTAATTTTACTTATTTTCAGAAAAAATAAATTCAATTCAGCAAAAAATAAGTTTAGTTTAGCAAAACTAAGTCCAATTCAGCAAAAATAAGTTTCAATCCTTAATAAATTGTTAATGATTTTAGCAAAAATAAGTTGATAAGAACATAGCCTAATTGAAAATTATAAGGTAAATCAACAAAAATAAATAAAATGCTGAAATTTAAAAGCAAGCATTAGACAGGAAGCAGATATGTTGAATCAAAATAATCTCAACTTGAGATTAATACTATTCCATAGAATAATTTACTTTACAACATGATCATTTTGGGTGTGCCCTACAAAAAGCTAGAAAGAATCAAAGAATACAAAATTTTATGTCAAAGCATTTAGGCTCTAGTGGTGCATTCCGTGGGAAGACCTTCAGGGAACCTTGGAACATCAGCACAATAGTTGTAAACCATGTAGTTCTTTTCAACCCATTTCATTCTTCTCAAACTTGTACCATCAAGTTCTTGGGTCAACCAGCTTGAGTCCGACTTTGGTGTAGAGCCCGACCCGCAAGACAATGACCCGGAAGCCACAACACAAGCATCAGCATTAAAGTTCCTGTATGATGCACTAAATGGGGCTTTAGTCCAGTCAGTCTTGACCCGCCCGCCTTGGGTAGCCCAATCTTCAGCATTCCACAAGCTAGAGTAAATTCTCATAGGCTGACTTTTAGGGAATGGGATTCCCTTTGATTCCAAGTTCTTGTGTTCTCTAATGGGGGTCCCATCTACTAAGAACACAATTCTTTGAGGGTTCCAAAGGATTGAGTATGTGTGAAAATCTTTAGTAGGGTCGAACCATAGGTGGAATTGTTTTTCACGGCTACCTTTACCTTGGGCAAACACATTTGTGTGGAGTGTGTAAGGCTCGCCCGTAACATTCCCTAAAAACTCAAAGTCTATCTCGTCATGGGTAGGACCCTGCGACGATAAATAGTAGGCAGTGACAGTACCAGCAGAGTTTCCAGGGACGAGTTTGAGTTGCATATCAATCTTACCAAACAAGTACTCATTGGTAGATTGAAAGCCCGAGCCGGAAGCTTTATCAAGGGATAGGGTAAGGTCATGCCCATTGTTTAGAACCTTGGCTCGACCATCACCCCATGTAATAGCGAAATCTTTGTTGAAATTGGCTATAGAAGATGCAATGAGGGTGGATATTAATAGAGAAGCTAGTATAAATGAGGAAGATGCCATAATTTTGTTGTTATAGTAGTAAAGAGAATTGGTTATTTGGTTTGTTGGAAATGTGAGTTATGAAATGAAGAGAACGGTGTATATA
Source organism: Suaeda aralocaspica (assembly GCA_016808085.1). Lineage (NCBI taxonomy): Eukaryota > Viridiplantae > Streptophyta > Magnoliopsida > Caryophyllales > Amaranthaceae > Suaeda > Suaeda aralocaspica. The sequence goes on from PYUH01000808.1 coordinate 16,441, forward strand.
TATATATATAAGACTATTGGAGTTGGTTGAAACAAGGAAAGTTCTTGCAAATTAAAGTGCAAACATAGTGGAGTTTAAGTGAGCTGTGTTTGCCTTAGGAAAAGGGTAAAACAAAGTTGGTGGGATAGCTGGAGTTTGGAAGGAAAAAACGAACCCGGGTAGCTTACAGAACACGAAGGGACTGGATATGGGGGAAGTGAGATAGATAAAGAAAAAAGGCGAAGGGGGCCTGGCAGAAAAAGGGGAGAGCAAAGGGGGGTAGAAGGAAAGAAGGAGGGCGAAGATGGGGTGCGAGGACAGCGTAAGAAAGGTGTGGGGGCGAAAATGGTAGGACGGGGTTACGGAAGCAAAGGAAAGTGAACAGGCTACAGTGGAGAGGACAGCGAACGGTGAAAATGGTGGAGAGGCATGTGGGGGGACGGGGGAATTTGAGAAGATCGCGGTAATAATATAATGGAGGAAGGCAGGAGGAGGAAAAAGGATAAAGGTGAATAAAGCGCTGGGAGGATTAGAAAAGCGGGTGCGCAACATGCGGTGGAGCAAGGAAAAAAATGAAGAGAACTAGAGGAAAAAGAGGGCGAGAAAAGAGGAGGGACCGAAGATATCGAGGGTGTGTGGACGCGGCAAAGTGGAGACGATTCGCAGGAGAAAGAGTAAAGAAAGGGCGAAAAGAGTGGAGGAGGAAATCGGGAGAGAAGGGGGGGCGTCTGAGGGGGGGAAAAAGTGAGAGTAGAGGAGCAGGGTAATGGGAGAAACAACCTGCTAGGGCGGCGGGTGGATTTTGGGGCTGTCGATACGAGCGAGTGAGGGTGGGCTGAAGGGATGGAGGGGGGACAGGAGGAAGGCGGGCGTTGCGTCGAGAAAATACTACGATGTAGAAGTTAATTGCCAATCTAAATTAGAGTAGGTAAGTGGAAGGTATATGACATAACACGAGGGGGGTTGTCATCCGGGAGGAAAAACGTAGGTCACGCCTTCAGTAGGGGCGCGAGGCCGACCAAGTGATTCGAGGGTTAGAGGCAGTTTTCCCAGCGCCGATTCAGTAAGGGGGTCGCCGGAGAGCTGGACCTGCCGTTATAGGGAGATGAGCACCCATGCGCACTTAGAGGTCGAGAAGGAGGATGAAAGCCTAATCACAAACTGGAGGAGGGCGAAGTTCAATGTGGGTACTGAAAAAGAAAACGGAAAAGGGGGGCGCAAGGAATGTGGGGGAGATGGTGTGAAGGTGAGTTTAGAGGGGGCGCGATGGCAAAAGGAACAGAAGAATGAGCACGGGAGGGTAAAGGTCGGTGATGGGGAAAGTATAGTTGCCGGGAAGAAGAGGGGGAGGTGGGAACGCGCGTTATAGCGGAGACTGGTATGAAAAAGGCGGGAGAAGGAGGGGTGAGGAATAAGGTAAAGGGTAATAGGAGAAATAGCTAAGAGTTGGTAAAGAGAGGGTTGGGCGGCGCCGAAGAGGGGAAGCGGACGGGGAAGTCAGAGTAGGAGGCGTCACAGGGGGGGGAGGAAAACGAGGGCCTGGGGACATGAGCACGAGTGATCGCCAAAAGAAGAAGTGAGAAAGAGGTACGAGCCCTGGGGGAGACAGGTCATTGAACACGATTGAACTCGGTCCCAAGTTTTGTAAAAGTCTTGAGTGGTGGGGTCCACATAAGTAGATTCGACACATGTCGTCCTCAATGGATGCTAGGAAGGAAATGAAAGTGTGGACAGTAAGTGGGTGTTAGATGGATGGGGGGAGTTAGGATGGGGGGGGAGTCGTATAGGGAGGTGGGAGACATGGAGGGGTGGGATAAGAAATATTAAAGGTCAGAGAAAAAGTGTGGAAAGGGGAGAGGGAGGAGGTGGTAAGCGGGATGAAGATGAGCTTGCTCCCTATTTTTAGCCGGAAAACGCCAGTCGGTGCATACGCTCGGCATCCTCGCCCACCGCCCCCGATTACTGTGGTCCATCCCCTTCTGGCTTTCACCCCGGTTTCGCGAACTATTAAAGCTAGGGCACGCCGTTTTGCAATGTGTCGTTTTTTTTCGATGGAGATAGGATGCGAGGTAGAGAGAAGGAGAGTGGCTGGTGAGGGTGTGAAGGAGGTTCGTGCGGGGGTGAAAAAGGAGGAAGACAGACGAGCGGATTGAAAGAGGGAAGGCGGAACGGAGGTGAGAGAATTGGAGGGGTGAGGAGGGAGTAGAGAGGAGAAAGGCGGGTGGTTAGGGCAGATTAAGGGAAGATCAAAGATGATAAGAGGGGGGCGGCGGTAGGGGGGAGGCCAAGCGGGGGGAGCGGCGGGTAAGATGGCTTATAATGAGAGGAGGTGGGAGAGAGCGCTGGGGGTGAGAGAGGAGAAGGTCCGGGAGGGAGTAGACCGAGGGGAGAGGAGATGGCGAGGGGACGGAAAAAGAAGAAACGTAAAGAGATTAAGAGAATTCATGGAAATGTGGTGGGATAGCTGGAAGTGTTGGAAGGAAATATAAAGTGAGAGAGCGGAAACCGTGTGTGTGTGTTGTTTTTTTTTTTTTTTGTATTTTGTTTTTTTTTTTTTTTTTTTTATCCCTCGTTAAAGCTTAGCGCTCAAGTTCTTTGCTGGAAAATACTTGCATTTTCAGTTCCTATAATCATTGAGTAAAGATCCACCGCTTATAAAGATCACGTGACTAATTTATTATGCATAGATCTAGTAAAATTGAATTGATTTATCTCAATAAGATTCTATCTCAATACGAACCTATATGAGATAATTAAGATTCACAAACCATAAGCATATTGAATTAAAAATACGATACAACATAATTTAAAATTTAAGTTGATACATAAATAAGATGAAATAGACTAAACAAACACCGTGACTTCAAAAAATTGATGTCGTAAGTTTATTTTTGGAACAATAGGCTAATTTTATACTATATTAACTATTTATCTGGAAGAAAATTAATAAAGTCTGATTATGTTTTAAAAATATCACCTCCATATAAATTTTATCATTGAGTATTTAAAATACGAAATGATAATACTCCAATATTTATTGTTAATTAAATCCCTTGGAGCATTTAAATACAATAAAGGGATCACAGATTCATAGTGCATATTAGTGCACTACTAGGCAAATAGACAATGACCATGTTTACTCGTAATAAATAACAATCAAGATGATTTAATAAGGAGTAGTTTACATTGAAAAATGAAAATGCAGCTGAAAATAGCATTAGTTTAGGAATATTTCTCTGTGATAAAACATTCTCCTAGGGCACTAATAGGGATTAAGATTAGTAGATTAACAGCATATGCATCACAGATTGGAAATCACGTGATTATTGCTTCTTGTTTCTTCAACTTGTCTCTTTTTTCAAATTCATTTGTATTTTAATAGGTGGCATTGTCGATCACTCCTTCAAAATACTAGTATTTTTGTATGGTTGATCAAAATTATTTAAATTTCGAAAATTATAAAAATACGAAAATCTGATTCAGAACCAATCCAACTTCTACGGACATTCAATCCAAAAGGTCGGATATCAATATTAGAGATTTCAACATCTGAATCCGTAGTTTTTGGAAATTAGTTTCGAATATTTAGAATATGAAAATTTTCGAATGATTGGGTATACCCATCTAAAAATTTATAAGGTAAAAAAATAATTTCAAAATAATTTTGCCAAAAAAATGTAAAGTATTAAATTATTTTAGGCGGTTCAACAAATATGTGAATTATTTTAAAATCATATATATGGTAAAATAATTTTTTAGTGTTAGCGTGCCACAAGGGCATCATAAGAACCGCTCTTAAAATTTCTTACACAAGCAACACTTTCCCCACTGTATGTTTTTGCTCTCTATTTTAAATTTTTTTGTTAAAGTTTTAATTTTTATTAATTTAATTAAGTAAAGTTCGTTGCATTTATTTTTTATTTTGTTAAAGGCTATGGCGAGCATCCGGAGGGGCAAGGCGTCGGGATCAGAAGAACAGCATAAGACTTTGTGGAAGAAAGTATGGCATGCGACAATCCCTCCGAAGGTAAGAAACTTTGCTTGGAGAGCACTAAACAACGCAATCCCGGTGTTAGCGAGTTTGGAAAGCAGAGGGGTGTTAGTGGATACTATATGCCGAAGGTGTGGAGAGGAGAAAGAGGACGTCATTCACCTGATTATGACTTGTAGGGAGTCCAGGAGAAGGTGTGTAGAGGCTCGAGCTTGAGGTGCCCGAGGGATGCAGTTTTGGGATTGGGTGAATGTGAAGTTGTTAAGTATGAAAGAGGAAGAATGGTGGGACATTTTTTGGTAGTTATGCTGGACAATCTGGCTTGATAGAAATGGGAGAATGTTTGCCAATTCGAGGCAAAACACCTCGTGGTGGATAGGAAAAGCAGTATGTGCAGTGGGGGAGTACAAAAAGGCTATGGAGAGCATGGCAACGGTATCCCATAAGATTGATAAAGCGGACCGGAGTAATGCACGAAGGAAGGGTAGGCATGGGAGCTATGACAGTGGGGAAGTCTTGATGGCAATGTGTGATGTGGAGGAAGGAGGTGAAAGGGTGGAGATTGATGAAGCGTTGGCGCTACAAAGAGGTCTGCAAGTGGGCTATGGATGCTGGTTTTAGAGCTTTCCTGGTGGAAGTAGATAGTGTGGGTTTGGCTGAAGATGTGAAGAAGAACACAGCTAGTTTCTCAATGTATATCTGGAGTTTGATGAGGTTGTGCAACGGGGTGGGTATATCTCATGTCTATAGGGAGGCAAATAAGGTTGCCCACACTTTAGCAAAGAGCAGTTTTGGGTACAGAGAGTTTCGAGGAAACTCCTGTTTGTATTTCAACTTTAGTTCTAAATGATAAATAAAAAAAAATTTCTTTTCATTTTTTTTAGGTTTTCTTTCATGGGTGTTAGTTAAATTTTGATTTTTTGGGGTTTTGGTTCATGGGTTTTTGTGGGGTTATTTGGTTTTGTGTTTAATTTTGTTTTATTGGTGGTTGATATGCAGAAAGTTAAGTTCTTGCTTTGAAATTAAGGCTAAGTTTGTGTTAATTTATGTTGCTAATGATAGTTGATATAATGATATTGATTCATTATTGGTGGTTGAGCTTTGATCTCGTTGAGGAAGAGGCTTTAGCTTTGGAGAGGTTTAAGAGTGAGTGAACCACTGAATTGTGTAGTAGTAATTTTTATTGGAGAAATGACAATGTTGTTTGTGTTCATAAGTGGAAGTTATACCTTGTTGCCTTTACATTTGGCTACGATCAGAGAGCCAATGTAGATGCATGCATCAAGAAGGTTAGGCTGCTCTGTTAATGTGACTTCCTATCCCCTTTTATCTATTTCATAAGATTGATTTTGATTTTTACAGTTTTCAGAAAACTTTACTGTTATGCTCTTTCATTATGATGGGCGGACAAGTGAATGGGATGGGTTTGAGTGGTCAAAGTGCTCTATCCATGTCAGTGCTCGTAAACAAACCAAATGGTAAGTGATCTGCTTATCTGCCTTTGACAACATTGATCTCAAATAGATGTGGGTTTTGTTCCTTCAATTTAGAATTTAGTAATAATCACTGCTGTTGCTAGCACGGAGTTGAGTAATTGCTGATCAAATTATGTCAAGGTTTACGTGTTTTGACTTGTCTTTCTTAGGGTGTTTTGTGAAGTCAAGAACTTAGTAAGGATGATTTTGTTATATATTATTTGATTGGGTATTATTTCAAAATCCATTTATCTTCTTATCATTAATCACCCCTAATCCCTTAAATTTGAGTTTTTTTTTATGCTTCTGTAAGGCTTGAATTTTTACCGTCATTCTTTTTCTATCTTTCCATACGCCTAAGTAATAGATGCTACCCCAATGAGTCAATGACCATGGTGCTATTGTTGAACTTTAGCTGCCATGTTGGTGTTGATATGGTAACTTAGAAATTAAGCATATCAAGCCTCAAAGACTTTCATTTTTTGTCAAACACTTCAAAGTTTGTGTTGATGAGAGTCATTTTTGCATAGAAGTTATGGATATCACATAATCACACAGCATATGAGTTATGCTTTTATGATTGCTTCTTTGCTTTCACTTTATTTTGGCCTCTCTTATTGCTGTTGTAGGTGGTATGCTAAAAGGTTTTTACATCCAGGCATTGTGGCTGCTTACGGTTATATTTTTATATGGGATGAAGACCTTGGGGTCGAACACTTCGATGCAGAGAAGTGAGCCTTTTGACATTTAACACTGTTCTACTAAATTGCATGCTATTTCATCGGGCTGTTGTTTAAATTGCCAATTGTCGTACTATAGATACATTGCTTTAGTGAAGAAGAACGAACTAGAGATTTCACAGCCTGGCTTAGAGCCATACAAAGGTCTAACTTGGCAAATGACAAAGAGGAGAGGGGATAGTGAGGTTCACAAGTAAGTGTAGTTCAAACATGTCATTTTTGTTTATCATCTATTACAATATGCGTGCTTATGGCCTGACTTCGCTGCTTCATACTGTTTCGCCCTGCAACTGTAGAGTAACTGAAGAAAGGCCTAGATGGTGCCCTAATCCTCTATTGCCACTGATATGTGCGGTTTTTATAGTGTTTTTCCCCCTTGTTTCGGGCCAATTTTATGCCTAGTGGGGATTATTCTAGCTTTATTTTAGCTCATTTGGTGTTCTTTAGCTAATTTGAAGTGTTTCGCCGAGTTTGATTGATTTCCGGCAATTTTAGAGCTTTTTAGTTTGATTTTATCATTTGCGGTTGTTATGCTCGGTTTTGGTGTGTTTCGTCATTTCAGGAGCACGGAAACTGAGGCTCGGAACAAAGCCGGAAAGCTTGGACGGAATAAAAATGAAGATGCATGGAAGTGCGTGCCAAAAGTGTGTAAACAAGTCTTGAAGAAATCGTGAAGAAATAAGAAGAAAAGGAAAAAAATGAGCTTCTGAGGATCCTATGCGGGCGCACAAATCCCCTATGCGCCCGCATTTAAGGAGAAAAGCAAACAAGGAGGCGTTCTGGGAGGTTGATGCGGGCGCATAAATCTCCTATGCGCCCGCATCAGCCGGTTTGCCGGAATTTTTATTTTTCTTTTATTTTCTTCGTACTTACGCTTTGTAAGCCCAACTTTGGGTACAATAGGCACGACTTTCTAGGCAAAATAACTTATGCTTTTCATAATTTAGAATTACTCTCTTAGGTTTTATTATTAAGCATTTTTTTCTCTCTCAAAATTAATTTGGGAATTAGGGTTTTTGTTCTTGACAATAAATTTCAATTCAATTCAAGTCTTCAATTTGGTAATCCTTTTACTTTTGCCCTTTATTTTAGTTTAATTTATGCTTTTTAGTCTAATTAATTTAGTTAATTGTTGATGTTAATTAGTTTATTGGTCAATTACTTCATGAATTCAACTATGAATTTTACAATTATTCTTGCTTTAATTTTCATAGTCATGAGTGAGTAGTCGATTTTCTAGGGTTAGGGAAACCTTGATTAATTAATGGACTAACTAAATTAGGTTGTTTCAATTCCGCAATTAGTAGTCAAGTTCCTATTATTGGGTTTTTCGTTTACAATTGAATTGTGCGCAGGTTTAGTTGTAATTTTGGTAATTGTTGAATTTGATGCCGAGAGGTAAAAATACCACAATAAGACCACTGAATAATAGGCGGAATTAGTCTAGGCATGAGCGAGAGCCGCTAGATGAGTTTCGAGGGAGTCTAGATTCGAGAGAATTAGTGAGCCCTAATTTGACGATAATTGTGAGATTGAACGTCTTTGTTAGTGAATCCATTAGTTGTTCTTGGTGACCCGAATGACCCTAGGCTTAATTTATTGGTTTTAATCTTCGTCATTTCCCGTAATTAATTAGTAGTTAATTAGTAGTCAGTTAGTTAGTCAACATTTGTCAACCAAGGCCCTTTGTACAGTTTAAGCTTTTTAGAACTAATAGAGTTTAATTGCTTCCCTGAGGATTCGATCCTTACTTCCCTAGCTACATTAGTTAGTGTCGTTTGGTTTACTTTTGATAGGTGTGCGATAGCCTGTTCAAANGCGATAGCCTCATCAGCCACCTTGTGCTGCGTACGTATATTCTTTACCGTGTAATTCATGTAGTTTCTTTGGATTATGACTGGCTTTTGCATAATTTCAATATTCAAGACAGATTACTTCTTTTCCCAACAGGTATCAATTCATGATGTTGTGTGGTGCTTACATTTTATTAGTTTATTATTGTTCTTACAAAAGTTCCTGACTGTCATATTCTGAATTTGACTATTATGCTTGAATCTTGTTTCTTATTATTTTTTTTTTATAAAAACGCTGAATAACATAATCTGATTATTTGTTTTTTTTTTTTTTATGAATTATACATCCATAACTATTTGCTCTAATTTCTTGCTAATTTTAGGTGTTGCCTATCATAATATGATTATTTGGTTAACCATGATTATCACTAGCAGGCACACTTATGAAATCTCCCCTCCTCATACATGTGATGGTAATGTTGGTTGCCGAAGCAACAAGATTCAGGTTCATCATTCATCATTTATCATTTATCATTTACTGAAAAAGCTTCATTTTTTAAAGGACCCTTTTATTTTTTTTCCGATCAATTGATGCTATTGTTCATGGTTTTGAACGTTTGATTGTTTCTGATTTATTTTCTCCCAAATTTAATATTGTTTAGATTTTTTGATTTTGTTAGTTTTCTTTGAACAACGATTGTGCTTATTTCTTATTTTTAATGCATGGTGGGTTTTTAGGTGACATTGATTGTTTCTTTGGTTTTAATGATGCGATGTGTTTGTTTGGTTGTAGCGGTAGAGAATGAAGGCAGACGAAGCTTCGGTGGGGAATGATGGCAATCGAAGCAGCATCGGATTGAAGTGAAAGTGTCGGCTGCATCAGATTTAAAAATATAAAGATACATTTTATATTTGATTTTGTTTGTTTTTGTGACCCTTTTTTTGTTTTCTCGATCAATTCATAATGTTGTGTGGTACTTGGTGATCTAAACAATGAAATTTTAACTGCTGTTGTTATTTACATTCTTGAGATGTAATTCAACAATTGGAATTATGGCTGCTTTCTGGAATGCAATTGAATTTCTTCTTTGCATTATTAGGGGTTTGAAGTTTCGATTCAAAATCATTCGAAAGTTTAAGTTAAGGTCAATTTAATTGTAATGCATGTGTATATGATCTTTGTAATGATTGCTATGAAGATAGGATAATGAATCTATAATCTATAATCTATCTATCTATATTTATAACATATATAAAAGGGTGTAGGGAAAATTACTGTTTTTTTAACATTAAAGCATCCCTATTGGTCCATGTCAACAAGTGCATAGTAAAGTCATTGAAGCTCAAATAACTTTAAAAAAAACACTCTCACTCAAATTTAGATTTGAAAAAATCTCAGTGCTTCTTCTCTAAGTTTCCATTTCCTTGTGACCCTTGCATTTCCAAAATTCAATGGCTGGAGAGGCGTTTTGTTGTCATTTCTTTGCGACCCTTGCACGGTTAAGAAGGATTGGTTGTCGATGGCGGCCAATGCGGTGCTTAATTGGTTTGTTGCATTTGCTACTACCCATGGAATTGCTACAAGTTAGTTGTTTAGTGTCTGATTTTTTTTGGGGGGTTGATTAATCTGTTCAGATTTTTCAAATACAGGTTTAATCTGGTTTGGCTTATGTTTTTTCGCGTTGATCATTTTTGGGTGGGTGTAATTTGGTTTAGGTTATGTTTTTTCGCGTTGGTCATTTGGTTTCGAATATTTGGGTTTTGATTCCCTATTTTTTTTTTTAGGGTTTGAAGTTGAATATTTTTTCAAGAATGGCTTCCGATGCTCAACTTCGCCTGTCACTCAGGGTTTGCCAAGGTTTACCATCTCCTTGCGACCCTTGCCCTGCCAAAAAACATGGCTTCTGGTGCTAGGTTCCGCTTGTCTTTGGTGGTGAAGTTGTCCTCCATGCATCGTTTGGTAAGAACTGGTTTTTGATATAGATGGGACCTCGGTTTTTTTTTTCCCAAGAGTGGTGGTATTTGTTCTATTTTTGTTAGTTTGATTATTTTAATGAGGCTTTATAGAATTTAATTCTGGATTCCGATTTTTTTGGGGGTATGAATACGATTTTTAGGCGTTTGGTTATGGTTTGGAATAGGATCTGTTTGATTTTTGTTACTTTGTTTGTTTTGATTAGGGTTTGTAATCATTAGTTTGTTAATTTGATTGTTTTGATTAGGGTTTATAGCATTTGATTTTTGTTAATTTGATTGTTTTGATTCTTGACCCTCTACAAGTACCATTATGCCCTCTAAAAGTAAGCCCTCCACAAATCTTATGTCGGCTAGAATTGCAGCTGGCTGTCTCGGAGTAGCTCTGCTTGTCGTGCTATTCATTGCACAGAATGTAACAAAGATTATCCCTTTACTTCAGAATTCTGATCTTTTATTTTCTGCCATTTATGCCCAAGTAAACTGACATTGTTAATATTTGCCTATGTACAATCAGTGGATGGTTCGAGGCCTTTGCATTGGTGAGTTCTACTTAAGTGCTTACTTTGATGTTCCTTTTCCGACTTGTGAATCTGAAAATTTCCAGTACAAACTAATGATTAAGTTCTTGTGCATAATGGTACTTTTAGAGGGCCACCTGTGTGACGGCCAACAAATTGTGCCCTTCAGCCGGGAGGACTCAGCTTTTGCAGGGTGGTTGCTTATGAGATGCGACCCTTAGAAATAGAATCATAGGAATATGGTAATGCTATTGCTGCTGTTGATCTACTAAAATGGTAGTTATGCTTAATTATCTTAGATAATCAAGTCTAACATAGTTTATTACTTCAATCAATTGTATTAGACTATTGGCTTGTTTCACGGACGTGCAATGCCTGCTATTGTTCATGGTAGACTTGTAATCAAATTTTTTACTTTGTTTGTTTTGCTTTGATTTAATTACAGTTGCTTAATCTGATTTGATTACCTTCTGTTGTTGTGTTGAACTAATTCGTTGTTGTGTTGAACTAATTCTCTTGAACTATTGTCTTTTGTATACGGTTGATTTTCTCTTATTGAATCTAGCAAACCATAAATCTCATATTTTTGGGTGAGCGGTGGGGTTTCATTGTATTAGCTTAAGCTTAAAGTCTCATTTATGCACAAGGAATATACTTAGTGCACAATCAATTATTTGTCTTTAATTATCTACTTTGATTATAGGTTGATCCTCATTGCACACATAAAGCTGGATTATATGTTTTCATCACTACTGCTACAAAGTTTGTCGTCTTCTCTAATCATAGAAATTGATTGCTTTTACATTTACTCTGATAGGAATATACTCGGTTTAAGATTATGATCTTCCTTGAATTCTTGGCCTGATATTAGTTGCATGATTAATGAACTTGAAGTTCTTTAGTGATAATTTCGATTATTATCTTTCATGTTGTTGATTGTATTTTAGTTTGTATTATTCTTTTTGCAAGTGATTGATGTTGATGTGTTGTGTTTTGTGGATTTTGTAGCACTGACAATGAATTTGCATATGAATAATGACCATTATTATGCTAGATAATACGGATGCACTAGATGGTAAACAATTTGGATGCTTATTATTGTTATTCATTTAATACCACACAGTATTTCCACTGCCCCTCCAATGGCAGTATAAATTGAGAACTAGCTTTAAGAGCAATTTCACGCTTGCGAGAAGTAGACCCCATCCTCCTACTGCTAAAAAAATCAGGCAACAACAATCCATTAAATCATAACAAATGTAGTCCTAACTGAACCCTAAACACCTAAATTAGACGTCCTGAATTTCATTTATGCTTTGTCCATTAGAAATCAAAACAGTTGGTTGCAAGGAAATCATGCAACAACAGTTAAGTTCAACTTTAAAAAGCCTTTGTGCCAAAGAATGCTTAGATTTCTTTGTAAGCTCATCAAGGTTGCCAGCACTACCATATGAGCAAACATTACTATTAGGGCGTATTTTCTTGAAATCATACTTCTAGATGACACTAAAAAAACAAGAAGTTACCTCAGTCCAATTGACTCTTCATACATCATAATAAACTAAAAAAATTCTTGTGGCAGAGGACCAATAGTATAATATTGTCCTTTCCATCGAATGCAAATCTTCTCGCATTTTAATTTAGATTTAGATGAGTAGGTTAAGCTATCACATCGTGTTAATCTCATAGATACTGACTATTTGAAGGAATATTATACTGAAATGATGTCTATTTTCATTTTTGATTGTAGTTGTAATGGAAGCACAAAAGGAGGCACCTACTAACATGGAAAGCAATGACATTTTTCTCATTCAAAGTGCAATAACTACTAGCACAGATATTATTATTATTACAGATGATATGGTAATCCCTTGAATATACATTTTTCACTTAATATACTAGTATGTATGTGTTTTTATGCATGCCAATGAGAAGTGATTCATATAGGAAATTTATTGAGGTATTCAGAACACTAAGAAAATTTATTCCATAGGGCTATAGTTGTTTTACCCCTCAAATTGCAAAACCATTTTTTCAGTAAAATTTGCTTGAATGTTTTGTTGAACAGGTGAAAACAACAAATTGTAACAAGTATTGTGTAAGGCCTTACCATTGGGATTGTCATGCCACTTTCCATCCGTTATCTCTTAGGTTCTCCTTTTTATTGACCTTAAACTTCTTTGTGTTGACTCTTATTTTGTGTCCCCTGCATCTAAGTGCTCTTTACATTTGAGACCTTTTTGTAAGTCAAAAGGGGAAGAACCTTTAGAATACTGCTTTGTTAATAGGTGTTTATTTGCATTTTTAATTGTAGTGATGATTCAAGCACAACAGGAAGTACTTACTAATATGGAATGCAAGCATAAATTTCTTCTCCCGAAACCATCCGGGAAGATATTATTTCCTGATATGGTAACATCCTTTATTTACATTTGAATATTTAAAACGGCTATTTCACCATATACCCTCGAACTTTTTCAAAATGCTCCATATACCCCTAATGTTTTTGGAATGCACCATATGCCCCTCAACTTTAAAAAAAATGTACAAATTACCCTTAATGAGTAACGCTGTTAACTCTTTGTTAACTTTGTAACTTAATTCACTTAATTCACCATATACCCCTATACTTTTGTAAAATGCACCAGATGGACATACAACTAGTTTAAATGTGTAAAAATTTAAAAAAAAACAGTAACAACAAGTAATAATGCCATGAAACCCAAATACATATGCATGTCACTGAAAATGGAGCATTACAAACGAGTTTAATGCTTTTACAACCCCATGTAATGCCATGAGACCCAAATGAGTTTGACAAGTATTCAAATCCAAAAAATTACACCCTAATGTGTAGACTTTAATGCTTTACAAACCCAAGTAATGCTAAAATATTGAAAATCAGATTCTAAGCCAAAAATACATGGTTTCAATTGCTACATAAACAACATAAGACAACACTTCATTGAGTTCTACTTTTTGCCCTTTTGTTGCTTGACTCCCCAGTTGCTCCTGCCTTCCTCTTTTCCTTTGATATTGCCCCTCCTTGAGAGGTTCTTGTGTTGTGTCCAAATTGCTTGCATTTGGAGCATTTTATTGTGGCTGTCCTCTTCCCCTTTCTCTTCTCATTTCTTCCCCTCTTCCTCTGTTTTGCTGGCCTTCCTACAGTTCTTTTGATTTGTGGTGGCAAGATGATTGGAAGGTCAAAGTGAGGCCACTGAGTAGAGTCAGGCATAGGGTGTATGTGGTCTGAGTAGGTTGCCTTGTAGCACAAACCCTTAAACCATGGAGCTACAAAATCAGTAGGGTCTAATCTCTGGTCATATATGACCCTAAGTCCATGCTTGCATGGAATACCTGAAACCTGCCACACTCCACACATACAACTTCTATGAGCTAGGTTTATAGGGTATAACACATGCCTTTCTTTCACCTGAAATTCTCCACCACCAGCAGACACCACATAACACAACCTAGATTCACTTCCCCTATTCTCCAAAATGTTTAGTGCATAATCTGTAAGTGTGTTTTCCTCCATATCAATTGCCTTGTCAAATCTCTCACTTGTTCTTTTCATTATCCATTCTCTAATAGCTTCTAAGAGGGATAGAACTGGAAGGTCTCTATAGTCCTTAGTGAGTGAGTTAAAGGACTCCACAAAGTTTGTTGTGTTATGGTCACAACAAACAATAGGCTCAAAGGTATGCCTAGACCACTGCTCCTCAACATTTCTCAAATAATAAAAAGCATCTAAATTCATCTTCGCCATTCTCTCCATTGCCTTGTTGTAAACAAAGCCATTATAAGCATCAGCAGCTGTCCAAAACAGCTTCTTAAATGCTCCTCCACTGTATCCAGCTCTTGAGAAGTTTCCATGCAAGTGTTGGCTGCATATTCTCCTTGTGGCTTTAGGGAAAGCCTGGAATAAAGCTCCTTCAACACCCTGCAACATTACAAAACAGAATATAAATGAGAATACAAAAGCAGATAACAATCACAAAATTACATTTGAAGGGAAAAAAAATGTACTTACACTCATTCTGTCACTGATGAAGGTGAAATCATCCTTCTCAACTCCATGAGTCCTGAATAATGTCTTCAAGTTTCTGAAGAAGTACAACCAACTCTATGTTCTCTCACTATCTATTATGCCATAAGCTATTACAAAAATCTCATTGTTACCATCAATGCCTACAGCAGTTAGTAGGCAACCCGTGTAGTACCCACTTAGATGAGCTCCATCAAAACCAATTATAGGCCTACAACCACTAAGAAATCCCTTCACTTGAGCTGCAAATGAAATGAAACATGCCTTAAAAGTAGGAGCTATATCCATGTTGTTTCCCCTCTAAGTGATAAGTGCAAAGCTGCCAGGATTAGTCTCTTTAATCACCTCTGCATATCCTGGCAGCAGTTCATAAGACTCAGCATATCCACCATGCATCTGCCTTTTCACATTAACCCTCACCTTGAACAACAACCTTCTCTTTTCTTTCATCCTAAACTTTTCCATGCGTAGCCTTTGCAGACTCTCAATACTAATGTCTGGTGCATTAGAGATTTCACTTTCCAATTTTCTCTCAAGCCAAGCAGAATTGACAAATGGATTGCACTCTAACCTTCCACATAAAGTATGCTCTCCAGTCAATGTTTTGATGGCCCAACTAATGCCATCTGGAAGCTGTGATACATGAATCCTCCAGTCACAGCTTTCAATCAAACATGCTGCTGTGAGTCTCACATTATCATGCTTTTCCACCCTTATTGCAAACCCCTCCTCAATTGCATAGTCCCTTATTACTTCTAACAAATGCTCCTTTGAGTTAAATATCATCCATTTCTGAAGTTTCACATTCCCAAAAGGCATATCATCTACAATCACACCATTTCTGTACAACTTATTTAACTGACCCATATCTTCATCAGTGTCTTCATCATCATCATTGTTTTCATCTTGTACTTTCTCCCCTTCAAACTCATCAACTAAACCCTCTAAGTCTGCCTCATCCTCCTCACTGATGTCCTCACCACTCTCCTAAAAATCAGAGTCTTCACTGTCATCATCATCCCAAGGCTCATCATCATCACTGTCACCTGAATCACCTTTAACATGCACCTGCTTTCTAGATCTAACAGCAGCCCTTCTGACACCCTTTTTCTTTGGCACATACATCCTTTGGCTTTGAGGGTAGACTTGCTTGGCCTTAATGGTTTATCAGTACATGGAGGTGGTTTCTTCTTAGCTGCAGGCTTAGTTTTGGAGGTGCAAGCATGTGACTGATTTTGAGGTGTATGGGTTGGAATTTCTGGTTAAAAAGGTGGATGTGGGTTTGGTTGATTAGGTTGTTGTGTGTTTTCAGTTTGGGCAGGTGTTTGTGACTCACCAGGTTGCTCAGGTTGTGTAAAAGGTGGTTGTGACTCACCTGGAAAAACTTCATCTGCTTCTTGAGAGCTGTAGATCCTCTCAAAGGCAACAGTCTGATCCTCTACATTTAACACAGGAATCTCGATTGCCACAACATGTTCTAATGAATCTTCTGCCTCCTGAACCCTCATTTCTTCCTCAAGTCTTCTTTTCTCCTCCATTATGTTTCTCTCCACTCTTTCCTCATACATTTGTTGCCTATTTGCTTATTCCACCAACCTCTCCTCTCTTCTTTCAATTGCTATCCTAAATGATTGCCCAACAGAGTCACTATCCATTATGACAATCCTAATCTCATCCTCCCACATAAATAGATTGAACATGCTAACTAAGGACCTATCATCACCAACTTCTATCCTAATATCTGTCTTAGGTGGAATGTAGTACATTCTCCACATCTCAGGCAAATAAACAGATTGCTTACAACCCTCTTCAATAATGTCATCAACTAATTCTAAAAAATTTGCCTCATCAACATTTGAAACCCTAACGTCAAAGTTCTTCTCTTTATATGAACATGTCAACCATATTCCTTCCATCCTGTGAATTCATAAACAATTCACAATATTCACAATCAAAACAAGAAATTAAAATGCATAAACCCCCCCCCCCAAAAAAAAAACCAGAATTTATGTTAACAAAACATTATCAACACCTAAACAACATGCAAAGTTCAATGGCTAAAAAATCATCAACAACTAAACAACTAACAATTATCAACAACTAAACAACATGCAAAACAAAAATTATGTAAAAATGCCTAACCCCCCCCCCCCCCCCCCCCCCCCAGCCCCCCCCAAAAAAAAAAAAAAAAACAGAATTTATCATAACTAAAAACCATCAATTACGAAAACAAAAACAACATTCCAATCTTCAACATAAACAACTAAACAACATGCAATTGTACTCAACATCAACAAAGTAACAAATAAGAATGAAAGAAAACAGGGAATTCATACCTGTTGAGGGGCATATGGTGCATTCCAGAAACATTAGGGGTATATGGTGCATTTTGAAAAAGTTCGAGGGTATATGGTGAAATAGCCGTATTTAAAATTGTGTTATATTTTTTTAATGTCAATGTGAAATGATAAGAAAGTTCTTTAAAAAACATATTGTTTTTATATATTGCTTGTTTACATTTTACGTGAAATTGAGAGTTCATTTCCTTTTTAGTGGAGTATGGAAACAAGTCAAAAAAACAAATACAATGTCAGGGTGTAATTGCAAACTTCTACTATAATTTCATTAAACCTGCTCATGTCATTGGTCATATGTTCACTAACTATGCTTGGCATTATTTATTAGCCTCTAGCCTGAATTTTTAATGTTTTTTTTTATTTTTTTTTGGTAAATAACCATCGTATCATTTAAAAAAATTATTAAAAAACCATCTCATATTTCACTTATGTTAAATTTCACCACCTTTAGATTTCACCTAAAAGATCGTTTTCATGACTCACGTGTTATGAAGTTTTAGCTCTTTTTAGGGGGTTTTCAATATCATCAATTCAAGAAACTTGTATAAATAAAAATTCATAATGAGTTGTTCGCTAATGATTTTAAGGCGGAAACCTTAAAAAGGTGGTAAAAATTATCAATAAGTGAATTTGATATAGTAAAAATTATCACTATATGAGTTGTTCGCTATAACATTATAAGGTAACTATTTATATAAATAATTTGATATAGTGAATTTTAACAAATTAATCATTTTTTCTGGAAATTTTCTTGCTTGTAACTATACTATCTCATCAGCAAGTTTGATATGCTACAAAATGTTATAGCCTTGCCTAGTCTTTGCAGGTTAAGATAGCTGATGAGGATTCATTAATTGACAGCAATTCTACACGAAGAAAAATTATTGATAAGATATTCTTGTTCTACTCATCTAAATAAAATGCAAGAAGATTTGCATTTGATTGAAAGAACAATATCTATACTGTTGGTCCTCTGTCGCAGGAATTTTTTGAGTTTACTATAATGTATGAAAAGTCAATTGGACTGAGGTAACTTCTTGTTTCTTTGGTGTCATCCACAAGTATGATTTCGAGAAAATAGGCCCTAATAGTTATGTTTGCTCATATAGTACAAAGGCTTTTAAAAGTTGAGCTTAACTACTGTTACACGATTCCTTAGCAACCAACTGCACTGATTTCTAATGGACAAAGCACAAATGAAATTCAGGATATGTTAAGGGTGCTTAATACCATATGAAGGTAGCAGGCTATCAATAAGTACATCTTTTTTTTCTTATCCTTTGTGTTTTTTGGGTATTGTGCGATGCGCTATTCTTTCATTCTTTACTTTTGGTTGTTATATGCAAGGGCTGCCTTTTGAATAGACAGTCATTCTTTGAGGCTGCACTTTCATTAGTTTTCAAGGTATTGAATTTGATAAAATATAAATATTGTTTTTTATTGATTTGGAATTTTGATTCAATTTCTTTACTTTTGAAGCTTCAGAATCAAAAGGGTGCAGGTTGTTGTTAGTGTTAGTATTGATTCATTTTGATATTTGTTAGTTTTAGAAGTCGTACAAGAAATATGTAAGCGTCTTCTCCACTTCTGCATATCTATGTCGATCATTCAATTATCATCAACTTTAACTCTTTATATGTATGCTTCTTTTGCAGTTCTGCATACGTGTGTGGATCCTAGCAAACTCAAGCAACTGTTTGAAATGGTACGTAAGACACTATTCTTTTTCATCCATGGGGGAATTTGATTTAATTTTCCTGATTTGGATTTTTATAATGGGGTTCTATGAATTTGCGGTTTTTTTTTATTTTTTTTTTTTATATTTTAAAATTGTCTTTGGGTTTAAATTTGGATTATTATTTTTTATTAATTTTTTTAATTTCTTTTTTTTGAAATTTGAGAGTTTGATACTAAATTGGTTGTGGGATAGGAAAATTTTGGATTGTATAAATTTGGACTTTTTGAGGTTTTATTTAAAATTTTGTTTTTGGGTTTTTAGTCGGTATATATTTGGAAATTGGGGGTTTGATGCTAAATTGATTGTGGGGTATGGAGAATCTTGAATGTTAATGAATAGAGCATTATAATAGTAATGGAAATCGACTATTTGATATCCTCTGTGTAATACCATTTTGAATAAGCTCAAAGCCTTACCCTCATAGTCATTCACATCAATGTAATGCAGCAATTTACTCAAAAGCATGCAAGTAATACAAGAGAGAAACAATCTACTGAAGAAAAAAAAAAAAAAAAAAAAAAAAAAAAAAAAAAANAAAAAAAAAAAAAAAAAAAAAACGAAGATATGCTGATATAATTAAGCTTTTTTTGTCAACAACTACCTAGAAGTTGTCTACTTTTGTCAATAACTACCTAGGTTCTATTTTAATTTACACAACTACCTACATGTTTCAGTTTTTTTGTCAACAACTACCAACTAACGTTTTCCGTCTAAAAAGAACGTTAGTGGGTCCTAGTCACCTTTCCCTCCATTACTATGTATCAATATTACAAACATGCCCTTCCATTCTCTTCAATCACCTTCTTTCATTCAAGCTTCAATTCAATTCTCCCTAATTTCCTATTAATTTTAATTTGAATTGCTTTTTATCCCCAATATCACAATTGCTCAACAATAATTGTAATCTGAAACTACGATTTTGAACCCCAAATTGATGATCTTCATAAACTCACAAATTAAACCCTAATTTTTCAACAACTTGAAATTGCAATGGAAGAAAGAAGGTTTGATGGTGAGGCAAAACTGATAATTTGTGGACATTTGGTACTCAAAACAGGTGATTTTTCTTTCTCTGCTTTAATTAAATTCGTTTACATTTAAGTTTGTAAGTTCATGTCAATTACACATTGCTCAATTTTTATTTGGGGATATGTTGTGCAGGGTGATAGTACTTGGTGATATTCCATTTTAGATGAATGTTTTGTTTGAAGTTGTTTACTATGTATGTATAGTTGAACTTTGTTTTTGTGTTAAATGCCTTTTTGACAAATTAATTCGTGATAATTTATGGGTTTATGGATGGGGAATTGGTAAAGAAGAACAATTTGTTCCTAGAAAATTTGAGAGTTGATTATTGTATAGAAAAAGCTACTGTCGTAATAAAACTATTAACACTTAAGCCTTGGCCATTAACACTGAATTTTTTTATTTTAAAAAAAATCTTGAGCAAAGATATCTTCAAGTAAGCTTCGAGAAGAAAAAAACCCCAATTAAATTTTAGATTTTAGGTGTTTTTTGGGAGAAATTTTGGAAGAGAAGAGGAAGAAAATTATGCTATTGGAAGCTATTTGAATGGCTGAGCAATTGGGTTTGAATCGATTTTTATGGAGAAAGAAAGGTGACTGCTGGGAGCCACTAACGTTCTTCTTGGACGGAAAACGTTAGTTGTTAGTGGTTGACAAAAAAACTGAAACATGTTGGTAGTTGTATAAATTAAAATAGAACCCAGGTAGCTGTTGATAGTTGTTGACAAAAAAAGTTATAATTAATTTAATGTTTCAATTGTTAAAACTGCATATTTATATTTCTATGGAATTAGTTAATGTCTCTATTTCATGTCTAGGAGGAAGAAAGGAAAGCCAAAGCTTCCGGGCAATTAAACTACATTGGAGGAGCCTTTCATATGCCCGTAAGTACTTTTTTGCTACCGATTTACCTGTCTTTTGACATTTTGAGGCTGGTTTACATGGGTTGAGAGATTAGTGAGTTGTTAAAGTTTATGGTTTTGGATTGGGATATGAGTTGCTAATTTAACTTATAGTTGTAGGATTGTAGTTTTAGGGTACGACATGTATGGTAAGATGGAAATTACCCTCTATATAATATGTAGTGACTTAGGTGAATGAATTCTATACAAGACACAATTGCAAAGGTATGTAAGATGTTTTCCAAAGAAATAGGGGTGACATGATTACCTTATTGTGTTCCCCTATTCTATCTAATTAGGATCTGTTGTGGATACATTAGAAATGATTCAGTTTCTTAATTGCTAACTTGGTACATTGTCTTCATATGCTTAAGAGAAATCATTCATGTATTTTGTTTGTCACAACTGAGTAGTATTTGTTCTTTAATAAGTACTCCATATCTGTTAAGGTCATTCATAAAAATTAAGTGATGCATTGGAATTCAATTGTCAAGTAATGTGCATTGCTATTTTGATTAACAAACAATAAAGTATAATGTTTTTCCTTGATCTTGAACTTTAGTCAATGCACCAAAAATAGTAATCTTGATGTATGTTTGTTATGAGCGTCTGATTGTCAAGTGGATATCTATCAACTGATACTGTTAGGAATGAAATTTAAATCAACCCCTGCTCATAGGGTAACTTTGATGTTTGTATCCGCAGATAACAAAATTCTGACTTTTGCCAAAGATCAAGCGTGTGAAAATGCAACATACAACTGGCATGCTTTGAAATAGAGCCTGGTATATATGATGATATGTAAAGGTCAACTTTGCATTTATTTTAGTTTCAATGTGAAGGAGAATAAAGTTGTATTTGTGGTGGGTATATGCCATGTAGTGGCCACTGTCAATCTTTCATGAGCAGAACTATCTTGCTGAGCTATGTATCGGAATTAAGTTGTAGGTGTAACTAAGCTTTTCATATGATGAGTTATAAAATTATCTTAACAATAATGTTTTAAGCAGGGGTGTTTTGTATTCATAGCAAATTTCGTGATTTGGCTCCTATTTTTAAGGCAACTCTAACTATTGTTGAGCTAAACTTAACACTTCCGAAGATCTCATACACACTCAACAAAAACAAACCAAAACACCGCACGCAACGCGTGCGCCCTTACCCTAGTAACATTCAAATAAACCACTCTTGACGATTCCTTGAATTTTAATGTAGAATTGAAATTTATTCCCATCAAATGTAAATTCCTAGATTATAATTTCTATGTTAGCCAAACGATCACTTAATTTGAATTTTGCATAAAAGAGATTGCTTTAGTACTAGTAATATTCATATTCATATAATGATCCTACAAGTATTCTAGCTACTCTTGTCCATCTTTACTGTATCTAAGATGCCTCTAATTACTTGCTAATTTTTTGCTAATTATTTTTGTCCATCTTTAATATACCCCAGATGCCAACAATTACTTGCTACTCTTTTTGCTAATTACTCTTGCCTATCTTTATTATATCCCCGATGTCTTTATTATATCTTTGTTTGGTGGTGGGGAAAAAAAAAGTAAGTGTAGCATTCGTGAAGCAAGAGAAAGGAAGGTGAGTGATGAAAAATGAAAGTGAGGAGTGATAAATAATGAGGGGTAAATTAATGGCTATGGAAGGAAAAAATAAATTTAGTTCACCAGTTTATCATGTTATTCCAAAAACGGAAAACCGAAAATATGTTCTAAAGTTGGGTCTAAAATTAAAAAAAAAATAAAATAATAAAAAAATTTTCTTTTATTGAATTAGAGTCGAAAATTCGAATTATTTTCATCAATCTTTCCTTAATAATACAATCATGCATCTTTTATGTCCTTATTTTATTTGTGTTCTTATTCTCATTGTCTAATCAGTAATCACCCCTTGTTATTTTCACTAAGGGTCCGTTTGGTAGGGTGTAAAACATTTTTAATGTAAAATGATTTTTATGGAAACAATTTTACATTATTTGGTTCCATGTAAAAAAAATGATGAAAATAGGGAAAATGAAGGGGTGGAAGGAGGTAGTGAGGAAAGAGTGTATAAGGGGATGGGAGGAAAATTGTTTTCCTTTCATTTTGGAAGGAAAATGGTTTTCTATCCTTGTGAGGAGAAATTTACTCCCATGAAAAATGATTTTACATTTTTTTGTATACCAAACAATATAAAATTAAAAAAGGAAGGAAAACACTTTTCACAAAAAATGTTTTCCGCTCTACCCGCCTAATTTCTTTTCTTTTAACACCCCCCAAATAAACATTAAAATCGCACGTCGGATACCATGACGTTGCATAATTTGGTTCTCTGTATACAATTAAAATTTTGTGAAATAATGCTGAAATATAAAAAAGAACAAAGTGTTTACTATTTAGAATCAAAATCATCTCAATTCAAGTTGAGATTAAACTAATACAATTCCACAAATTTAAGTAATTTACAACATATTTTTTTTTCCGGCTATAAAGAATCAAAGAATACAAAATGTAATTGCAAAATAAATAAAACAATTAAACTCTAGTGGTGCATTCAGTGGGAAGACCTTCAGGGAATCTAGGAACATCAGCACAATAATTATAAACCATGTAATTCTTTTCAACCCATCTCATTCTTCTCAAACTTGTACCATCAAGTTCTTGGGTCAACCAGCTTGAACCCGACTTTTGTGTTGATGAACCCGACCCACATGACGATGACCCGGAAGCCACTACACAAGCATCAGCATTGAAGTTCTTGTATGAAGCACTAAATGGGGCTTTGGTCCAATCGGTCTTGACCCGCCCGCCCTGGGTGGCCCAATCTTCAGCATTCCATAAGCTAGAGTAAATTCTCATAGGCTGGCTTTTAGGGAATGGGATTCCCTTTGATTCCAAGTTCTTGTGTTCTCTAATGGGGGTCCCATCTACTAAGAACACAATTCTTTGAGGGTTCCAAAGAATTGAGTAGGTGTGGAAATCTTTAGTAGGATCGAACCATAGGTGAAACTGTTTTTCACGGCTACCTTTACCTTGGGCAAACACATTAGTGTGAAGTGTGTAAGGTTCACCCGTAACATTCCCTAAGAACTCAAAATCTATCTCGTCATGGGTGGGACCCTGCGATGATAGATAGTAGGCAGTGACGGTGCCAGCAGAATTACCAGACACGAGTTTAAGTTGCATATCAATTTTACCAAATAAGTACTCATTGGTAGATTGAAAACCCGAGCCTGAGGCTTTATCAAGAGATAGGGTGAGATCATCCCCGTTGTTTAGAATTTTGGCTCGACCGTCACCCCATGTAATGGCAAAATCTTTATTGAAATTGGCAGTTGAAGTGGTAATAATAGTAGCTAAGAAAAGAATGATAAACACAATGGTTGAAGAATATGAAGCCATTTCTTTATAATGTGTTAGTATATAAGTATATTTTATGTTTGATGATAAATTACGTTGGAGAAGGGAGGTTTATATAGGAGTTGTTATAAAAAAAAAATAAAAAAAAAGGGGTTGTGAACTTGTGAAGCAGTTAAGTGCATAATAGTACGAGTGACGGAGCGAATGAGTGGAGAGTGAGCTGTTAGGAAATTGGGGGGTAAGGGTAGCTGGAAAACGGCACAAAAGTTGAAAAGTATGAAGGGGGATTAGCTGGAGGAAGCGACACACTATTAATTATTATTCCAGTAGTGTTTTTATATTTTAGTGTAGTTTTAATTTTAAGGAAACGCGGATCTAGTGTAACCCAACCCCATAAATGTGTTTTTTTAATTTGATCATGTGATTTTGTCCACTGTCATTAGTATTCGCGTATTCTAAAATTCGTGGCTATTTGCCAGTACGGACACGAAGTATTTACATATTATTGTGCGTGTAATTGTTTGGTGGTGGACTGATGGGCTGCCTCTTGGTAAGAGAGGCTTAATTCACCTGGTTTTGTTTGTCCTGAATATTATTAATACAACATTATTATTTTATAGATATATAATACTCTCTTTGTTTTTTTTACTTGTTACATTTCTCTTAAATAGAAATTTCTATTTACTTGCTACATTACTAGTTTGGGTATGTCAGTACATGGGGCCTACATGAAAATTGTTATTTAATTACCATTTTGTACTTTTTTTACTTTTAATCCCACTTACCCCACTAAAATCTCCCAACTACCTATTTTTTATATTATTTAAACATGTGGTCTTACATTCAAAATGACATACCTAAAAATTTGATCCAACTTACTAGGTAGCAAGTAAAAAACAACGGAGGTAGTACTTTAATCCTGGTTAAATTGCTATAGTTGTCTCTTGGTAAATTTTTTGCATCTATAACCTTTTAGCTATGTGATAACACAATACAAATATTTCATTTCCGTAGTATTCCCTCTATTCCTATTTATTTGATACGTTGTGTGTTTGTGACTTACGCTATTGTGTATATGTAAAAATTATAATAATTGAATATTAATGACGTATTCATTAAGACAACTCAAACAAGACCTTATATGATGATATTATGTTCCATATATTGAAAGTAATTTACAAGATGATCTCATCTTATGAATAGTGTCAAGATTCCAAATGTATCAAACATTTACGAACTGAGGGATAGTTTTAGGGTCTCATTACTTCAGCATAAAATGAGTTCAGTTCAGCTCAATTCAGCTCCGTTCAGTTTAGTTCAGTTCTTCTTTTATTTTGCTAATTATTATTTTTGCTAATTAATTTTTTTCTAATATTATTTGTTCATATTATTATTATTATTATTATTATTATTATTATTATTATTGTTTTTGTTATTATTATCATTATTATTGTTGTTGTTTTCAAAAAAATCATTATATTTACATAAGCGGATTACCATTCACAAAAAATATGAAGATATATTACTGGTTTTTATTTCATAATATATTGCTAATACTTTAACCTTTGTTAAATTGCTATATTGATAAATTTTCTGTGTTTGATTTTTTGTAATTTACCCTTTTTTTAAAAAAAATGATAGATTTTGACATGTTCTTTTAATTACTACAGTATTTATATGAAATTAAACCAAGTAATATTGAAAATAATAGTTTTTTTTTATTTTTATAATATATACTTTGGTGTACATGTATCCTATATTTGTGAAGCTCAAGTATCTCGTACTCACACAATACTCAAACTCGTGTTTGTATTAGTGGATGTAACCTAACTTTTTTTTTTTTTTACAATATTTGTTACGTTTGGAATATTATATATTTGAAATTTTTTAATCAAATTAGGTCTTTTTGGATTCGTGTAGATGCGTTATTGCTGAATATAAATTTTTTATAATTTTTTATAAAGTGTAATGAAAGATATTAAGGTTTAGACAAGTGTATTATATGAATACCACTTATATGTTATTCGAAAACGTAACAACATTTTTGAAAGGAATAGAGTACGATCTTTCGAGGCTTTGAGCCATGAATTGAAGATTACATGAGTCCAAATTTGTTCTTCTCTTATTGGAGTACCACTTGTATGCTAGCTGTTTGATACTTGTTTTAATTGATTGATAACAATTACTCCGTATTTTTTATAAAGTGTAATGAAAGATATTAAGTTTTAGACAAGTGTATTATATGAGTACCACTTGTATGTTACTTGAAAACGTAACAACATTTTTGAAAGGAATAGAGTACGATCTTTCGAGGCTTTGAGCCATCAATTGAAGATTATGAGTCAAAATTTGTTCTTCTGTTATTGGAGTACCACTTGTATGCTAGCTGTTTTGATACTTATTTTAATTGGTTGATAACAATGACTCCCTAATTTTAGTTAAAATTCTTAAATAGTGGGTTTTTATTTTAAAATCAACCAATAAAGTGCTAAATTCTTAAGTTCTTAAGTAGTTAACATATATGGTCCATGCGAGAATTCAAAATGGGTTTATTGCTAAATTCTTATCACTATGTTTTTTTTAGGGATATCACTATGTTTGTTAAAGTGCTTTAAGCACACTTAATGAGTCATTATCAGCAAATCCATTTTTTTTACTCGTAAAAGAAGTAGATAATGTTACCTAACATAACTATTAATGGTGATAAGGAATTAAGGAACCTTACTAATTCATTTATCAATGTTTCTTTTGAAAACGTCACACCTTTGATTAATGTTGTGGCATATTGTTAAATAATACGGAGTAGCATTATAACACATGGATCGGGTAAAGAGCAATAAGATGGTTGGAGCTAGGCAATTGATTTTTCCTCCTAAGAAAATCACGTATTCTACAGAATCTCTTTAAAAAAATTAGAATTCGGTATTATGTAATTATGTGGAAGAACTGAAGAAGAGTTTTTAACCCTTGGAAGGATTACTACCCTTGGAGCAGGGGTAGAGGAAAACCTAAGTAAACTTAGGTACGTGGTTGGTAATGATATATATGAGACAATTGGAGCTTCAAAAAAATTTGGCCCTTATTAGTGAAAAATGGAGATAGATGATGATTTTTGCAAATTAAATGACCTTTTGAGATTCCTCCAATTAATTCATATCTACTTGACCCCATATCAATTTGATATTAAGGCTTTGTTGTCATTAAACTCCATAGTTGATACTTGATAGTGTTAAAAATGGTTCAATGATTTAATATTTTAGTACAAGTTGTTATAAGTAGTAGGTAGAAATGAAACAACTTATCTGTTGGAGCGTGAAATCGTAAATAGTAAAATAGATAATTGCCGCGTCGTGGTGGACCACTGTCCTAAAAGACGATTCCGCACTACCTCGGTGCAGTAGTCAAACAATCAGCGGTCGCCCTCCAGGATTTGCACTGCGCCGGAATTTATGTGCAAACTCCGACTGAAACTCAGACTATTGCCCAAAACCTAAAGAAATATTTTTTTAGAGAGACAAGTGATATTTTTTGATGAGGCTATCGCACACCTATCAAAAATAAACCTAACTACTCTAACTAATATAGCTAGGGAAGTAGGGATCGAATCCACAGGGAAGCAATTAAACCTATTAGTTCTAAAAAGTTTAGACTGTGTAAAGGGCCTTTGAATGTTGAATTAAGACTAAAAAGTTAACAAAAACTAGAACTGAGTCGATTAAGGGAATGAATTTATGACTAAGCCTGGGACATCGGTTCACCACAGTTTAACAAATGAATTGCACACAATTAATTAATTAGATTATCAATTTCCTTGAATTAAGGTCCTCTAATTCTCTCGAATCTAGCCCCCTTCAAAACTCCTCTAATGGCTCTCGCTCACTTAGACTCGTTTTGCCTATTGTCCTTATGATCTAATTGTGGTAATCTTACCTCTCGACATCGATTTCAACAATATCAAACTAACAATTAAACCTGGCCAGTATTTAACTGAAAGCAATAAAAGTTGACAACAATAATTCAAGTACATTAATAACCAAACTAAAAATTATGAACAAAGCATCAAAATCAAACCATGGATTCCCTAGTCCTAGAAAGGGAACTACTCAAGCATAATAGAAACTAAAGGAACCAATTTAATCATAAGAACTGGAACTAAAAACATGACTACAACAATTAAACTAATTAACAAGAACAAAAATAACTCGAAAGCAAGAACTAAAACAAAAACAAGATCTAAAATTAAAATACTACTAACAATTAAAACTAAGGAAAATAATAAACNCATATTAAACTAATAAAAACAAGAGAAGAAATAAAGAAGAACCTGAAATTGCGATTGTATTGAATGAATGATTAAGTTTTGACAAAAGTGAGTTCTAGAGAGAAACTGAATAAAAAACCCTAAAGAGAAAAAATAATCTTCAATCTAATGTCTAATGTGTTAAAAAAACCTAACACACGAACTTTTTCTATCAAAGTACAATGCTTGAGCTAAAAAGAAGTGAAAAACGGGCTCCGGACAAACCGCCCGACCAATCGGGCTCACGAAGCGAGTGATTTTGGCCTAGGAAGCAATCCGCCTGACTGTCCGGGCGAAATCCGCCCGATCGGGCGCGATCAGTGTTTTCGTCCCATCTTCTTGAAAAAATGCTACGTAAATTATGCCCGACCACCCGGGCGAAATGACTTTCTTGCCTAAATCAAGTCAGCTCGTCTTGTGTTACTCCAGGCTTCATCATAGCTTCCTGAGTACTTCAATTCTAACGCATGGCTTCCAGTATCTAGTTCTAACTCATATGATTGCCTCGGAATCAATGCAAAAATACCAAAATCCTTCAAAAAGTTATTAACAAGCACAAACAACTCCATACAACCAAATGTTAGCCAAAATAGCTCCGAAGAGCATCAGTTAGAGTCAAAATAAACCAGAAAAGGGGGTAAAATATAAGAATAAAATACACTTATCATTTTTGATTTTGTATATCCATCTTGGAGAATTATCAAAAGGCTATTTATAGGAGGAAGTTGAGAAGAGAATCTACAAAAGTTTTGGGTGGTCATGAATATTATGACCGTTAGACATTAATTCGGTTATTAAGGGGCATTAATATTGTAATTTATACAATATTCCCATAACAATGAACTTTGGTAATATTATCAATTCTCACCTTCCTTTGCTTTTCACTCAAAAACTTCCAACAATCCCCCACAGGTTCAAAGATGTGAAAAGAATAAACGGTATTTGAATAAAATTGGTCTTTGGGCAAAACAAGACAATTGCATAAGTGTCAATGTCTTTCGACTTGAATTAACACATAGTGAACATCAAGGTATGATCTCTTTCCTACTAAATGACTTTCGTCTTGAACTTATTAGGGAGTAAGAAACCCGTCACTTGAATCACACAATCGAACATGTATGATAATTTGAGTTCCGCGAATAAAATCTGACGCCTTATACTGGCCATACGTCCAAACCTGGATGCTCATAGGTGCTCTGGAGTACTAGCCCAAACAATACTCATAGGAAGCGGCCACACTTCCACACCTAAGTAGGTGAATCCCATCAAGTGTGAGCTACATCGCACCACCAAAAATATGGCTATGGGTTCATTAAGAGCCATATGCTCAACCTCATTTACATTTGTAGCAAGCACACAATAAACATCTAGGGATGGGCAATAAAAGTTTGTGCTTCCAAATTGGTACATAATGTATCCTTTGAACTCATGATGAGTAGGAATCCATTACTTACAATTCATTCAATGGGCTCAAGCCTCGTCCCCTTCAATGTTTCCAAAACTAGTTTATACACAGGCCTTTAGTCAACGGAACCGTAACATATTTTTTAGACATTGAATAGTCTAGTGATATCACCCCCATTTGACATAAATGTTTGACGTCCTTATACCTCAAACGAATATGTCTTTTCTCCCATTAATTATAGGCATGGTTAACAGTAATCACAGCTTGCCAGTCATAACGAACCCCCCACAATGGAGCACTTGCAAGCACATTTTGCTCATAAGAGCCAACTACTCTCAAGTAGTAGTTTCTTAACCTGCCAATTCAAGAGCAATAGAACATATCAATACAAGGTTGCTTTGCACAATTCATAAAGAATATCTCCAACCCTAGTGAAAAAAATATATCGCTAGTGGAGTTTATTTATCATCGAAAATTCAATGAACAAAACCTTCTTGAAAGTTTGTAATGCAAACCTCAGAAAAACGGTACTATTTAGGTACCTACGCAACCTCCTTAGAATGGTCCAATGAACATTATATTGATC
Source organism: Suaeda aralocaspica (assembly GCA_016808085.1). NCBI lineage: Eukaryota > Viridiplantae > Streptophyta > Magnoliopsida > Caryophyllales > Amaranthaceae > Suaeda > Suaeda aralocaspica. The sequence goes on from PYUH01000808.1 coordinate 46,627, forward strand.
AATTATGAGTATTATTGCTCACTCCACATGCATAATAAGTGATGTCAAGTCAAAGACCATTTCACTAGGAACATAATACTACCAAATAATCTTTGACATATTCGGAATGACAATCCGATATCAAATAAATATTTCTCATGTACAAATTCACAATCCTTTATTTGGTAGGACTTTCCTAAATTTTAAAATCAACGAATTAACATCAAAAACCTTAGAAGAAATATCAAACAATATAATCTTCTTAAAGATTATAATACTCTAGACAAGCTAGTCATAAAAATAACTAACGTGTAAGAACTTCTTCTAAGATAAACATGCACTTAACAACAATTCATTGTTTCAAATTATATTCTAGTAATGTCTTTGACAATTTAATAATTTATCACTTGCTAGGAAAAAAAAAAGATAACACTCAAAACATGTTCAAATATACATTATTGGTTAATAAATTAACCAAGAGCACTTTAAACATTCATAAAATATAATGCAAAAAAGTATAAACATGTATAAACATGTTCCAAGACTTTGAGCCCAATACAACATGTTCCAATACGATAATATTTATCACTTCCCCGACATTGGACAACAAAGTCGAGTTCAACGCCCTTGACAATACACCTAAAACCACATTCTTAAAGAAGTAATATTGGACATATCAATCCTCTCTAATCTTCATATGGGGACTATAATAATCAAATAACATCTAAAGTAATTTTATAACTTTATAGAATCACAATCTCAATCCCCACATGAAAATACAAAGTCCAAAAAAAAAAAAAAAAAATCAGAGTTAAATAATTGTTGAGAAAAGAAAGTACACATAACTATGAGCCACATGCCACAATTATCTAACGCAGTTAAAGTTGTCACGTTTGACATTAGATTTTCCAAGAAAATTAAAAGAGTCACGTGAAAGAATAATATTAACTCCATAAAATTTTCCCTTCTTTGAGCAAAATAAGTTCAGTTCAGCAAAAATAAGTTCAGATCAGCAAAAATAAGTTTAGTAAATCAGCAAAAATAAGTTCAGTTCAGCAAAAATAAGTTCAGATCAGCAAAAATAAGTTCAATTCAGCAAAAATAAGTTCAGTTCAGCAAAAATAAGTCCAGTTCAAAAAAAAACAAAAATCTATATGTATTATGCAAATTAATTTGTACATGGATATTTATATGTGCACATCTTTTTAAATGAGAAATTATGGTATAAAAACAGTAGAATATAATTTTAAAAATATTTAGGTAGCATTTTCGAAGAGAATATGTATTGTATGGAAATAATATGTAAAAAAAATATTTACATATAATTTTATATTTTTGATGGAAAATTGGAAATATATTATTTTATATGAAAATAAATATATGTTAATTATAGATATATGATAATAATATAATACATGGAAACTATATGATACTAAAAAGAAGATGATAAAATATTGTGCATTCCTTTGTCCATAAGATTCTTGAAATTTGAGGGAAAAAAATCAGATTATATATAATTTAAAGATTATAATAAATAAATTATTTTCACCTAAATAAAATTCAATTATAGTATATAATTGCCCTATAATTTTTAATTAGTATAAAACAAATTCAGCAAAAATAAGTTCTGTTCAGCAAAAATAAGTTCAGATCAGCAAAAATAAGTTCAGATCAGCAAAAATAAGTTCAGTTCAGCAAAAATAAGTTCAGATCAGCAAAAATAAGTTTAGTTCAGCAAAAATAAGTTTAGATCAGCAAAAATAAGTTCAGATAAGCAAAAATAAGACAAGGAGAATAGGGCCTAAGTTCAAATAACAACTCAACCCTGCATAAAGCTAGAAGGTGAACAAAAATATACCATACACCTGCAAGGGAGCACAAATTTATGTAAATACTCTTACATAAAAACGATTTGTACAACTAACCAAAGCAAAATACGTAATATATATAATCCACCGAGTGAAAAGCTATGAGTGCAAGAATGAACATTAATGTAATCTATTTAATCATAGTATGTACAACTATGTAAAAATCACAGAATGACTAATGCACATACGTCCATATTAGACATTATTGCATCAATATAAATATAACTTAGATTAGGGCAAACCCCAAAACCTCCCTAAGCTTATTGTATACTGATGATTACAAAATTAATCAAGTTAATACTAGCTATAGTATGAAAAATTATTGCCTGATTACAATATGATGCACAGATCATCAAAGTTCTAATCAAGTTGTTAGTTATTGATCTGTTACTGTGGATCAAAAGCACTGAAGTACAATACCCTATCATCTTGGGCAAACTATTAAATTGAGAGGAAAAGGTCTTTGATTTCTCTAAAAAAGTGCTCATGAAGGAGTCTTGAAACATAATTTACAACTTACGCAACAACAAAGTATAGAACAAGTGGAATAGGTGCAAGAACCTCCATTCTACAAACTACATGCATGAAATTAAATAATTTCTTCTTTTAGATTGTTATAAGTAGTAGGTAGAAATGAAACAACTTATTTGTTGGAGCGTGAAATCGTAAATAGCAAAATAGATAATTGCCGCGTCGTGGTGGACCGCTGTCCTAAAAGATGATTCCGCGCTACCTCGGTGAAGTAGTCAAACAATTAGCGGTCGCCCTCCAGGATTTGCACGGCGCCGGAATTTATGTGCACTCACAAACTCCGACTATTGCCCAAAACCTAAAGGAATATTTTTTAAAGAGACAAGTGATATTTTTGATTTTGTATATCCATCTTGGAGAATTATCAAAAGGCTATTTATAGGAGGAAGTTGAGAGGAGAATCTACAAAAGTTTTGGGAGGTCATGAATATTATGACCATTAGACATTAATTCGGTTATTAAGGGGCATTAATATTGTAATATATACAATATTCCCATAACAATGAACTTTGGCAATATTATCACAATTCTCACCTTCCTTTGCTTTTCACTCAAGAACTTCCAACACAAGTTTACTAAATAGTGCATGGCAAAAGTTAACAAACGCACTGAAGACATTAGATAAGCAGGCTAAAAGTAGAAATATTAATTTTGATTAAACATTAATTATTAATCAATAAATGTATGATTTTGGCTTAAATTTTCAAATTAATACCATTTCAGAAAGTATATCTAATACTTTTATACCGCATGTTTGCAAGATTGTTATGAAAATAAATAAATAAATAAATAAATTAAACAAAAAAGCAATGGGCGCGTTTTCTGTGCACCCAGTTGCACCGTCAACATAATGGTGCAACTGACTGTTAACTAACGGTGTTAATTTTTTTTAAAAAAAAAACCGACAAAAATCAATAAAACACGGAAAGAGAGGAGAGAGAAAATACAATCATAAAGGAGCGAGAAAAACACACAGAACAAAGGAGAGAGAAAAAAAGAGAAACAAATCCCCAAACAATTGTGAAAAACCCTAGAAATTACACAACAATTGAAAGCCAAATTTAGCTACAGCTTAAATGGCAAATGAAGATAATTGTTCAAAAATTAATTCGAAATTGACAATTTCTTCAAATTCAGGAACCTATGATGCTAATAATTTCGAAGAATCACAAGAATCAATGAAGATTGATGAAATAGAAGACTCATGATGCATCTTGGATTAAATACTAAAGATATTGACGTAAATATTTACAATAACTTGGAGCTTCAAGGTAATCACTTTCTTCATCATGTTGGATTAAATACTTTTGATATACACTAATTGATAACAAAGATTTATAAATATAAAGATGGTATAATAGTAACCATTATACACTACAAAGTAATACTTAAATTTCTATGTAAAAATATTAAAATTAAGAAAGCCATATATTTTATTTACTACTAAATAACCATAGAAGTATTACTTAGTAACCAATATTAAATATTACAATTACTACCTTGTAACCATTAAAAGTACCATTCAGTAACTATTGAAGATGGAAAGAGTAATAAAAAAAAATTAAAAAAAATGTATCCACCCAGTAATTGTAGAACATTATATTAAGAAACCATCGGAAAAAACTACCAAGTAACCTCAAAAGAAATATTTTGTAACCATTGAAACAACTAATAAGTAACCACAAAAAATATTTTGTAACCATTAAAAAAACTGCTAAGTAACTGAAGCGATATTTTGTAACCATTGAAACAACTAATAAGTAACCATAATATATAATTTGTAACCATTGAACAAACTACTAAGTAACCACTAAAGAGGTATTTTGTAACCATTGAAACAACTAATAAGTAACCATAATATATATTTTGTAACCATTGAAAAACTACTAAGTAAACTAAAAAACAGAATTTTGTAACCTATAAAGAAGTATTTTGTAACCATTCTAACAACTAATAAGTAACCATAAAAAACTATTTTGTAACCATTCGATAAACTACTAAGTAACCTCCGAAGAAGTATTTTGTCACCATTAAAGCAGCTAATAAGTACCCATAATAAATATTTTGTAACCATTGAACAAACTACTAAGTAACCATTAAAGAAGTATTTTGTAACCATCGAAACAAATAATAAGTAACCATAATAAATATTTTATAAGTAATGTAACAACTAACAAGTAACCACAAAAAATATTTTGTAACCATTGGATAAACTACTTAGTAACCATGTAAACAACCAATAAGTAACCACAAAATATAATTTGTAAAAACAGAAATTACTACTTAGTAACCTTTAAAGAGATGTTTTGTAACCATAACTAATAAGTAACCACAAAAAATATTTACCAAAAATTATTCAAGTACAAAAACAGAGTAACCATTATGATTATAAAACAATGTTATTCAGCTATAATCAATGAGCAACAACAAGTTGGAATAGAAGACAAAGATGATGATGATGAACCACAAGAAGATGAGGACGACTACAAAGGCAATTTGCTGGGATTTAGAGCACAAACATCAGATGAAATCTATGAAGCATACATCAAACTTGCTAATGCTGTTGGATTTGGAGTTAGAAAATCTACTACAAGATATATACAAGGAACAAATAGAATAATGACAGCGAAACAATTTGTTTGCTCAAAAGAAGGATTTCGATGCAAGAGAACAATTAAAAATACTCCACCACAACCTGGTCAAAAGAAGAGAAAGGGCAAGCAAGTTCCAATTACTAGAACAGGATGCAAGGCATATCTTAAGGCAAAACTACTAGATGATAGAACATTTGAAGTTGTTGAGCATGTTATGTCTTATAATCATCAACTCACAAAGACAGAATGGCAACACCTACAAAGATCAGAGAGAAAAATCACTCCTGAGAAGGCAAAAGCAATTGACAAAATGTTAGAGAGTGGTTTAAGAGCAACACAATCATACAACTTAATGGCTCATGAAGCTGGTGGAATTGATTCTGTTGGGCACACTTTACAGGATCATTTGAACTACATATCAAGAAAGAAGATGAAAGAAATAGAAGGTGGAGATGCACATAATGTAATAGACAACTTATGTCTTAAGCAAGCAAAAGATCCAAACTTTTTTTTTAGATTCAAAATGAGTGGAGAAGAAAAAGGGAATAAGCTCACAGCAATATATTGGAGAGATTCACGAATGCTAGAAGATTTCAGTGTTTTTGGAGATGTTATGATATTTGATACAACATTCAGAACAAACAAATACAACTTGATTTGTGCTCCCTTTGTTGGTGTTAACAACCATTGACAAAATGTAATATTTGCTTGTGCATTCATTGCTGATGAAAAAACAGACACATTTGAATGGCTTCTAAGTACCTTCAAGAAATCAATGGGTGGTCTTCAACCTACAACAATATTCACTGACCAAGATTTTGCAATGGCAAATGCAATCCCAAAGGTATTTTATATTTGGGATTAATTAGTAACCAATATGATTTTCAACTGTAACCATTAATAGATAGTTGAGTAACCATTTTAAAAAAACAAAAGGTTAACTAATTTTTTCATTGCTTCAGGCTTTTCATGGAATTAGACACAGGCTTTGCATATGGCATTTAATTAAAAATGTTGTTGGAAGCTTTGGTTCTTTGAAAAAGGACAAGAATTTTAAAAAAGACTTCAACAAGTGTTTGACTGGCTGTGTTTCGAAACCAGAGTTTGATCAATGTTGGGAAAATATGATTTCCGAATACAATCTTCAAGGAAGCAAGTGGTTTGCGAAACTTTATTCTCAGCGTGAAAAATGGTGCACAGCATTGAGTAAAGACTTTTTTTCAGCTGGTATATTGTCTTCACAAAGAAGTGAAAGTACCAACAATGCAATTGGATTTTATGCTACAAAGAACACAAGTCTGACAGATTTCTTCAAGATTTTCAAGCAAACAATAATGAGATGGAGGAGGAATGAAACGAATGAAGATTTTAAATGTTCAAACTCAATGCTAACATCAACTCTTCCAATGTTTGGACTGATAAAGCATGCAACTGAAATATATACACAAACATTATTCAGGGACTTTGAATCTGAGTTTAATTATGCTATTGGAAGCATAATGAAAAAGAAGGATGAAGTAGGTTCAACATTCATGAATGAAGTGCAAATTGAGAATGATGACACTTCAATTCATCATGTAAACTTCAATACTGCAACAAACCTGGTGGAATGCAAATGTAAAATTTTTGAAGAAGTTGGATGGTTGTGTTACCATGGATTGAGGGTACTTATGCAACATTCTGTAACTAGAATTCCAGATATACATATACGTAAGAGATGGACAAAGAAAGCAAAGAGGGAAATCTGGGACAAAAGAAAGCAACAGAATGAAAGTGTAGCTCAAAAGGAGAAATTTATGCCTTGGAGAATAGAGATGGCAAGAAGATCATACAATTTGATTTTAAAGAGCCAAGAATACAAAGAGACCAGACAAAAGTATGAAGAAGCTCAGAAATCTTGACAACTGAAATGGATCAATTGATTGAGACAATATGCAAACAAAATGAAGCAGAAGAAGGAAATGAAGAAGCAAACATAAGTGAAGTAAGTGAAGAAAGATCAATACCAATTGTGGATGATCCAAACAAACACAGCACAAAAGGTCGAAAGAAAAGAGGAAAAGTACAATCTGAGAAAAACATGGAACCAAATATAAAGAAGACAAAGGCTATGATAGCAAAAGGTGTGAATAGAGAATTTGGTACCAAAACTCCAATTCTAAAAGCAACATTATTTTGTTATTACTTTGTATTTTTTTTTTTTGACATGATATTGTTATTTCAGTTATTATTTTAAATGAATTTTTACTTTTTTTAATGTAACCAAGAGTATTAGTGTTATATTTTCGAGTTAACCATTGAAAAACAAAAAGTAACCACTATAATCAATTGAAGTAACCAGTATAATCAATTGAAGTAACCACTACAATATGATAATGTAACCAACAGAATTAATGTTATATTTTCGAGTTGTTAAAATTACAACAATGTAACCATTTAAAAAACAAAAAGTAACCACTATAACTTAATATATTAAAAAATCATTAAAATAAGTAACCATGTAAGATTAATCATAAAATACCATAATTTGTAATCATAAAATAAGAAATCACTAAAATGACAAACGAAAAAGTAACCATATAAGATAATCAAAGTAACCATAGTAGAATCTAATTTGTAACCATTACAAACAGAAAAATAAAAACTGTCAATTCCAAATGTACTACAAACTACCAAATGTATTACATACAATAAAGTAAAAATTAAAATCTATTACAGGTAATAAAAGTTCAGCAAACTATATACAAATATTTTTTAATTCATTTAATTCTTCATTTCATTTGGTTCTTCTTTATTTGCTTTTGTTTCCACCTTCTTTTCTTTTGTCTCATTCTTCTCTTTCTTCTTCCTCAATTGTTTTTGTTTCTCATATTCAAGTACATGTTTCAAAACATCTTTACTTTGTTGAATTGAATCTTCAACACAATATAATATTGGATCACGCATGATGTTTATATCAGACAAAACAAGAGAAGCACAAATTTCAGCACGAAATACACGTCGACTCATTGCCTTCATATGAAAAAATTAAAAAACAAGTTAATTAAATTAAAAATCTCGAATATATGTACGATATAATTTCTATCAAAACAAAAATAAGCAGATACTTACCCTCATTAAATTTGAAGAAGGGAATGGTTTATCGACATAAACACAACAATGATAGAGCATGAAAACTGCACAATTCATATTTGAAGGTAATCGTTGCCAATCAAATGGAATTTGTCGAATAGGAAATGTCAAAATATCTTTTCCATTCTCATTTCCAATTCTTTCCAAAAACATTGTATAACCAACTAATCATATCATAAGGAATTTCAGTAATATGTAAGTGAGATAAACTTCCAAAACCAATATCATGCACAGCTTGTTTCTGCTCGTTAGTGAAAGAACTTGAATGTATAAGATTAACCACAGAAGCTGGCAAACACTTTGGCCTCATAAAACCAACATTAACATCAGCATCACCACTAACAACTGCTGCGTTCTCTCATTTAAGAACAACATCGGAAACATGACGCTTAGTATCTTTCTCTTCTGTGGAACCAATTTGCTTCACCCTGGGACGCTTCTTCGCAACTAAAGTGACCTCAGTCTTCTCAGCTGTCTCATCCTCAACTTTGTCAACTTTTGTTTGCTCCTCATTAGCAACAAAAAGTTTTCTGTTAGTTGGCATGGTAACCTTTTTACTCCTTATTGGCTTCTTCAAATAGGTAGACAGCTTCTCATTATCAGATTCCGTTTATTCATCTTCAACATTTTGATGTTCTTCATCCTTTTCATTTTTTTCAGAATCATTTTTATCAATTGAAGTATTCTGAGAGCTCTTCTTCTTATCATCATCTAAAGACATTGTGACAACAGAATCAGTAACCATCATTCAATAAACATATAACCATTCTAACACAAAAAAGTAACCACAGATATCAACATACATGTAAACACAATAGTTTAAGCATAAAAATTACCACAAGTAACCATGTTAAAGACTAAATAACCATTAACAACCATTAAAACACTAAATAGTAACCACTAAAATAGTTACTACTTTTTTTAAATATTTAGGCAACAACAAACAGAACAAAGTAACCACAAATATAAACATACATAACCATACTCTGACTATAAAGTAACCATAACAATGATCATTTTGTTGTAACCATAATATGACTATTCAGTAACCAACAATTCAACCACAACAATGTAACCATAAAAATCAATACAAGTAACCATGCAAATCACCAATCAGTAACCATAGAATGAACATAATACAATCCGTTGAAAAATAACGGTAACCATTAGAAACACAAATCCTAACCAGAATATACAAAACATAGTAACCTCTAAAAAAAACTAAATCAATGAAAAACCTAAATAAACTACAAAACTATAAGTGAAAAAACGAAACAATTGATTACAATTTTGTAGATCTAGGGTTACAAAACAAGAACATATGGTTACTAGATCTTTAAAATTACAAACTAACATTGTTCATATCATCAAAAGTAGAAAAATCATTTATTCTACAAAAAAACAAATTCACATTGTTCATATCACCAAGTACAAAAATCATTTATTCTACAACAAACAAATTCACATTGTTCATATAATCAAAAGTACAAAAATCAATTATTCCACAAGAAACCTAATTTTAATAAATTTAACATCAACATTTTACTTTTATATGAAATCAAACTATGAAATAACACAAATGTAAAAGAAAGAAAACCTAATTTCACAAATTGAAAACAAAATTATGAAAACAAACTTCAATTCAACGAAATCATCTCAACTATAAACTACAAAATCAACATTAAACACAAAATCAAACTTAAAGTAAATGAAAATCTGAAAAATAAAACGAACTTACCTTTCACAACTTTAATAGAAGAATGACTTCTTTTGCCTCCTCTAACTAAATACTTCTTTCTACCCATGGATAATTAAAAATTAACAACAATGTACTACTAATTTTCTAAAAATTCAAAGAAGAAACTAACAGTTTTGGAGAAATGATTTCACAATTTAACAAGAAAATGCAAAGTAAACTAGAGAGAGAAAACGGTTACGAAAATTTGGAGAATGAAACGAATTTTGAAAATGGAAGTTAAGAGAGAGAAAGAAAAGCTGTTGAATGATTTAAAGAAGAAGGAAAGATAGCGGTTATGTAAAATTAAAAAAAAACGAAAAAGAACAAAAAAAAACAGAAAACAAAAACTGGGCCAGTTGCTTGATTTAATGCCGTTTGGGCCTGTTAACTAATGGGCTTGCCGCACGGTCTACTAATGGTATGGCCTGTTGCATATAAGTCTGATTGAAAAAGCAATTTAATTATTCACATGTTACCTTTTAAGTGGAGGCTTTCTCTATGTTTTAATCAAGCACTATAGCTTGTTTGAGCAAGCTACTTGTTTTGGCTACAATTATTTATTGTTTTTTTTTTTTTCCAATGGTAAGTTACATGGTTGAACATTTAGTTTATTTGCAAGCATGTCCCTTTTGTGTGCCATTGGAGGTGCTCTTGTTGTCACAAATTTTGCATTAAGGTGTGTCATATTAGGCTATTACCAACAACAAAAAAACTTCAATGTTAATACCAACATCACCATTTTAACAACAATTGATTAACTGTTTATGAAACAACGTAATCAACACTAAATAAAATTGAACGAAATATAACAACACTACCTCAGTAGGACTCAAACTAAACAAACTAAGGTCAAATTTTAAACATATATACTCCCTTCATTTCATTTTATTCTTTACATTTTGACTATTGATACCATTCACAGATCATATTTTTAACTATTGTTTACACTTATAGGTGAAAACATATTCAAATGGGACGTTGTTTAATTCATCTTGATTTATCCTATTAAATATCAACTTTTATTATATTTTTACATATACAAAATTAAAGTTATAAGCTTTGTTAGGCTAAATTCTACATAGCCTATAATCCTATATCAAGGTTTTTAGTCACCTTCCCAAGCCGGAGATAGTTTCTTAAGCCATAGTAGCCACCTAGCCAAGAAGTCATAGCCAATTAGAAAAGAGGCTAGAAACATCTTCCCTATAGAAAGAAAGCATTCACATTGAACTGTGACTCGGTGCCCAACTGAAAATGTGCTTGTGGATAGGTATGAACCCCCGAACTAAAGGGTTGGGGAGCCTCATTCGAATTTACATTTTCAAGTGCAAAAACAACAAAGCTAACTAGAGAATTTACACTTGTAAATACTCTACACAATTTTTGACTTTCAAAATCGAACAACATAAATCACAACCAAAAGATGCTAAAGCTCCTAGTAATCACACACGAATACAAGAATCTATTTAAAAACAAAAACACCAAATATTCAACTCCCGGGCACCGACAAAAACTTGTAAAAGTCTATGGAGACAAAATCAAAGAAACTAAAGCCAATATACAAAAATCAAAGACCTTCTAATCCTAGATGGGGAAAGCAATCCCACTACCTTTGACAAAATCAAAGAAGCCCCATGAGGAGAACAACTAGAGACTAACACCAAAAAGAATACAAGGTAGAGGAAAACTTCAACAAGCCAAGCTAACACCTTTTTTAAATAGAAGAAACTAAAAGGCACACTCATCAACAAAGAGGATAATGAAGTACCACAATACAACTAATTAGATCTGACAATAGTAACCGGTTACGTTTTGGAGCCCAACAAACCCTAATTTTACCGCGTTTAATGAACCACCTTTTGTTAGTAGCGTTAGAGCTAGTCATGGTAACTACTTAGCTGGCAACCCACCCTTCTTCTTCTTTTATGGTGGGTTGCTCAAGTCTAACGAACTTTTCTCTAAAATGTAAGCTTTTGTACTTATTGGGAACAAAAACACAATACAAAGAGGAAAAAAGGAGACTCATCCCAAAGAAAAAGCCTAAGCAGCGCGGATGAGTTCTGACGAGGGATGCATTTGGTTATTTTTAGAGAAAAGGCAGAGGAAATTTTAGTCAGAGAAGTTGAATTTAAATTTTCATTCAATTTCGTTAACTACCCACAATCCAATTCGATCCATTCTAATTCAATTTATTGTCATCCAATACAGTTTTTCCTAATCCCTTCAATCCATTCTAACTATTCTAATCCATTCTTATCTCATCAATTCATTCGAATCCATTTCAATCAAATTTCTCCCTTCAATATATTCTAAAATTATATTTTTTAAAATAATAATTGACTATACATATTTAGGCACATTCTAATGTTTTGGGTATTCAATTTTTATTCTTTTATTTTCATATTATTATTTTCAATATTTTTAATAACTTTTTTGGGAGTAGCAATAAAATACTAAATCTAAGTGTACATATTTCTCATTTTTGTTTACTAGTTGAAAGCACGCGCGCTACGCGCGCGGTGTTCTAAATGTTTAATCTGTGGTTGTTTGTTGTAGATTTCGAAAACCTTGAGTTGAATTTATTGGATAGTAAAAGTAGTTGGAGCAAAGTGTAGCCTAATGCCACATACATCGATGCATAAAATAGTGTCTTAATAGGTGTTAATATCATAAATACAAAGGTTTGCCATGAAAGTAATTGAGATATAAACTTGCCTTATAATAGACAGTACATACCTAAATTATTTTCATATTGAAGCCTACTTGATACTTACATATAATTATTTCTACTATGCTGCAATAAACTCATAATTCAGAGCAAGATTAAACCCAAGTCAACTTCTGAGATTATACAATCAAAACCAATCTCATCTAAACTCAAAAACAAACACAATAGGAAAACAAGGGGAAGTACTCACAAGAATAAACTAACCAAAGCAAAAATCCATTAATTAGGATCACAAAAGCTTCAAAATCAAAACATTTTCAATAGCATTCAGTGATGGATTTCTTTAGGTGATGGATTGGTGAAGTGTGAACAATAAAGGTGAATAAAAAGGTTTGAAGAAGCAGAAGTAGAGGAGAGTCTATGTGAATAATAAGACACAGATAAACATACAAACAATAATAAAATTTTCTTACTTTTAGCTTGTTCAAAATTATGATGTTTAGAATTCTGATGCTAAATGTAATTTCAAAACCTTATTGAGTGTGAAAGTAAACATACATAGGCATTGAGTGTTCTAGTGAATATGAAAGTAAAAAAAGCTATACCTACCTTGTTTTCCTCTGGTGCCTATCACTTTCTATTATAATTTTGGAACCAAGTGTAGTTACAATGGAGCTCAAGCCAAACTAGATCAGTACTTCTTTCTACAATAGCGAAACGTAACTATAAATCAATTATAGAATTTTGATTACCAATATATGATTAGTCAAAATCAATGCCACCCAATTAAATCAAATGCAATTCAAATAAATAGATGATTAATTAGTAGACATGGCTTAAACATGGATTACAAATAAAATAAATCAAATTACTAATATTCTACGAATTTGTGATTAATAATATTAATTAGGGGATTTAAAGCCACATACGAAAATCACTTAGGTTTAAAAAAAACTGCTTATTTTGTCAATCATAATGGAAACACATGTTATTATGACTATTGCTGATTAACTCTAATTAATCAATAACAAATTCAAACAAACATAATTATGATGTGTAATTTAAATTCCAATTGCAAATACTAATATGTAGATCAATTAATGTCAGCTAATTAATCAAAATCAAATGCAATCCAAATAAACACTATTTCAATTCAATTACCATTTTGGGTTTTTCAATTCAATTACCATTTTGATTTTGAGGAGAGGAAAAGAAGAATAAATACATGCAGAAACTCTAATTAATCAACTGCAAAATCAAATAAGCAGATGATCAATTATAGATTTTTTATTACCAATTTCTGATTTCTGATTAATCAATGTTAACCAATTAATCATAATATAATCAAGTCAATCAAACTCAAAAATCAAAATCAAATGCAGTCGAAATAAACACTATTTCTGGGCAGAGCAAATTGTGATTCTTAGGTCAGTGATTTATATGCTAACAAAATTCCAGAAAGATTATTTTATAAAAAAAAAATATCATTGTTAGTGGAGGAAGAAGAATTGCATTCTTCTCTAAGGGCGTATCCTTTAGGCTATATCATTATATTAGTGGAGGAAGATTATCTAATAAAAAATATCATTATTAGTGGAGGAACAAATCAAAAACATTAATCATCTAGCTCATCTAGTGGTATCCTTAATATCTAGTGGAGGAAGACTCATATCTCTTTCTTATCACTAAAATGCTTGCATGCTAGTGGTATCCTTGATATCTATGTTAACAATACCATTCTTGGGTTTTTCGGTTACCACCATCGCCACAATACAAAGCCCATACCATTTTTCTTTTGAGGAGAGGAGAGGTGAGGAGAAGAAGGTGTCCATGCATCAAGTAGGAAAAGGTCGCAAAACAGGATGTAAATGAGCACCAATTTTACTTTGATTGAGAAATGAGAGATAAGAGAATACATGCATTAACAGAGGAAGTAGTGCTGTGACAGAGGAAAGGGTCGCACTGACTTACATAGATGAGTAGCAACTTTCTTTCGATAAAGGGTCGCTAAAGGAAGTAGATGAGCACCATTTTTTCCTCTTATTAGAGGTACATGCAACACCATATTGGCCTTGAGAGTAAATGCAACACCATATTTCCCTTGAGACAGGAGAGGGTCGCTGGGATGACAATCATTTTCTCCTCTCAAAGATACATGCAACATAAGAGTGCTTTACATATCTTTCTTATGATAACATTCTAATTGAACACCATTTTTTTTCTCTTAGATTAGAGGTACATGCAGCCTCATATTTCCCTTGAGAGAAGAAAGGGTCACATGAGGAGAGTTAAATGAAGGTAGAGCCAAGGTGAGGTGGAGAGCGAGAAAGAGACACATGGAGGAAAACTGAAGCAAAAGCACATGCATAATGAGGCTCACACTAAACACATCGCATAACACCTCAACATCTAACATTATTCAACTATTCACATAAATAGTGTATGACATTGGGGCTTTTTAATATGTAGAGATGTAGAATCATATTTGGATTTTGGAAGTCACGTTATTTGGAGAATTATATGCTTTTTTTTATTTTTTAACAGAGAACAAGACATAACTTAGTTAGTTAGAGCTTCCCTTTCGTTACCATGAATTCTTGACATCGATTCTCACCTCTTGCCAATATGACTCCTTAACACAAATATAAAGTCTTTTTAACAATTTTGTGTGTAAGATTATTATTGTAATTGATAAAATTTTGCAATTTGTTTCCAAAGGTGAATTAGTTCAAATAAAGTTTAGCTGATTTTAATCCAGTCGAATATATTTCAATCGATTCTTAATCCCATCAATCCATTTTAATCCAATCAATCCATTATAATCCACTTGTTATTTAATTCAAGAAGGATTATTGTATAAATCCAATATACAATAAACTTACTGTACAACAACCAAATTGAACCAGCTTTTTACTAATTATACTCCGTAATTAAATTTTTAGTAACTTCAAAATTATTGAAATTTAATTGAATGAACACATAACTTTTATATACGACATAATAACATATATCTATTCATTAAAATTGAACTTTTTTTGAAATGAAATTAAGTAACTGTACGGTAATGTAAAGTGATTTTAAGATAGCTAGACATCAAAAAACTGAAACGCTATTCGTCGCCCGCAAAACCCTTACCATCGCCCGTATTTCGTAGCTCCTTTCCACTTTTGCCCTTTCTTCTCAAAACAATTTTCTCCCATTAATTAAAACAATTAAACGTTAATTACTAATTAAAACAATAAACATTAAAATTATATTAAAATTACCTAAAAAAATTGGTGACACCTTCGTCTGAATCAGACGAAGGTATTATGACACCTGCGCCTGGATCAGACGAAGGTATCACCAATCTTTTTATTAATTTATGAAGGGTTTAAAAAAAAAAACAATTTGAGACCTTCGTCTGAATCAGACGAAGGTATCATGAGACCTTCGTCTGAATCAGGCGCAGGTCTCATGATACCTTCGTCTGATTCAGACGAAGGTGTCACCAATTTTTATTTTTTCTTAGGAAATTTATGAATGGTTTTAATTAAAAAAAAAAAGAAGCAATTTGAGACCTTCGCCTTGCTTAGACGAAGCTCCCATGAACATCGCCCAACCTTCGTCCAATATGGTGAAGGGTAAAGTTGAAAGTTTGTGCTGAAATACGGGCGATGGTAAGGGTTTTGCGGGCGATGAATAGCATTCCCCATCAAAAAGTTGTAACTCGAACTCAACAACTAGCATTGTTAGTTTGGTTAAAAAAATCACTGTTCAACTGAAAATTATTTGAAACTGAATTGAATTTAACTGAATTGAAACTAACTGTAACTGAAAGTCAACTGAATTGAAATTAACTGTAACCGTTAAAAATATAAATATGAAATTGAACTGTAACTGAACTGAAAAAATCCGAAAACATGTAAATGAAAATTTGTAACCGAAACTGAACTGATTTGGATTAACAACTGATTTAAACTGAACTATTTTGACTGAAACGGAAACTGAACTGTAACTGAAAATTTTTAAATGAAAAATTTTTCCTTAAAGTAGACAAATATTGATTGAAAATTATTTACTTAATTAGATATTCGTAAATTGCATTTTTCATTCAAAATTTAAATGTTAATGAAATGTTCCAAATTTTATTTCAATTAAATCAATAAACTTAACAGTTAAAAAAAATCCACATTCGATAATCACTTTATTTCAATTAAACTAGCAATTTTATACTTGTATTTTTTAATAATCATTAAAATACACAATCACTTGTATAGTGCATATCATCAATATTAAATACTAAATATAAGACAAGTATTCCATCTTTAATACTTCATAATAATTTATGTGAATATTGTTTACAAACACCTAAATGATTTGCTTTAGAAATGCAATTGAAACTATTACGATTCGTTTGTTATAAAAAGTAACTATTATCGTTCAATTATATAAACATAGTTTTAATAACAAGTAATCTCAACCTATTAAGTAGCTAACTAGCTAAGTAAGTAAGTAGCCATCATTGCTTAGTTTAGTAAGTATCAATAATTAAATAAGTAGCCATGCATAATATTATAATAATTAACATGGGTATTAATAATGATTCACCATCACTTTATTATTTAATAATCAATTAACCATTCTACTTTTAACTATTAACCATCAATATTTTAAAAAGTACTCCGTAACATATAAGTAAAAAAAAATTGATTTCAAATATATAATTTATAATATTAACCTCTATATTTTAAAGAAGTAACCATAAATCAGTATTCAAATAAATAATTCATACGATTCAAAAAATTAACTATTGTAATTCACATAAGTAAGAAGTTGTTCAAATAGGTATAGAATGTGAGTAACCATCATTGTTCGAATATGTAACCATAATTATTTCACTAAGTAACCCTTGCAGTGGAACCTAGAATAAAAGAACGATTTTCACATGCATGGTTGCACCATTATTTGACGGTGCAACCTGATGCATACAAGACATGCCCTTCAATGAAACGATCACTAATGCAGTTGCATTGGTCAAAGATCATCCTATGTTGTCGAGTCTCAATTAACTATAAAACTAGTATCGTAAAAACTTATAATGGATCTAAAATAAATATTTGAACTGAAAATATCTCATCACTTGAAGCAAAGTCAGTTGCACGAAAATGTCTGAACTGAAATATTTGAACCGAAAATATATAAACTGCAACCAACTGAATCTGAAACCAACTGTGGCAATCTGAAACTGAATTGAACTGTTTTTTGCTTATCTGTTTGGCTATAAACTGAAACTAACTGTAACTGAACTGATTTGATTTGAAAACGCAACAACCTGAAACTGAAATGATCTGAAATCAAAATTATCTGAACCAAACTGAAATGAAGCAAAAAATAATTGAAAAATCTCAACTGAAATGAACCAAACTGATTGGTTGAAACCAGAACTGAACTGATTAACTGAACTGACAATGCTATCAACAACATATAAATTGAACTAATTTTAATACACTTGAAACATAAAAAGTTACAAATTTAAACTCGTTGATAAGTAAAATTATACACCAAATATATATACTCCCTCGGTTTTTTTTAGTTGTTACATTAGGGTTTTTGACACTATTCACATTGTAACTTTGTCTCACTTTGGTGTATAATACGTAATAAAAAACATAGTCATATAGGATCTTGTTTGATTCGTCTCGATGAATATTTTCCGAAAATACAATTTTTATAATTTTTTTATCATACCAAACTCGAAATATTAATTTTATAAATTGCGTCTTAAAAAATACGAAAAAGTAAATATAGCAAATTAAAAGAAAAAAAAAAAAAAAAAAAAACCAAAAAAAAAAANGACCGAAGGTGTAAAACTTTCTATGAAATTAATTCATTATAATTCAATCTATTTTAACCGTAATAATGTAAATTGACATGACACACCATAAGTCCATAACTCATTTATTGCACTTTGCACTATAGGTTTAACCGTGCAAGATATTTCACAATCAATTGAACCTTTTGTATACGTTACCATTGTATATGAAATTCAATACGTTACATAACTACACTGAGTAGTTATTTCAAAAAGACAAAGCTTTTTTTGTTTAAATATTTTGGTGAGATAAGGCACAAAACATTGAGTGGTGTGAAGTGTTACAATGAGCTGTAAACTGGTAAATTGTCAGTTTAGAATAAAGCCTGAAAAAAAGCATGGTTAAAAGACATTATACCTGTATTATTAAATTTTTTTTCTTTTATATATTTATTATTTGATCACCAACTACATTTTGTTATTGTTTGTTTGCCTAATAAGCTATTATCCAATTATTTAAAAACATAATGAATTAGTGACATTGTTAGATTTTGCCTTTTATTGACTCATGTCATTTTCAACTACCCCAATTTCCAGCCATCTTCCAGCTTTTGCTTGTCTTTTACGCTTTTGCCAGCTCACTCTTCACTCACTCCACTCAAACAGTAAACAATTTCATTTCTTTTGTACGGTTTGTAATGATCATACAAGTTTCACTATTTGAGTTGTGACTATATATATGGTACCACTTTCTTAGTTTAAATTTCATCAATCAAAAAATAGCAAACAAATTTTTAACCAAACTCAAAAACTACAAATATAAAGTTTTTTTTTTTTTTTTTAATAAAAAAAATGGGATCATTTTCCTCAACAATTGTTTTCATTGCTCTTTTATTGGCTACTATTATTTCTACTTGTAGTGCCAATTTTAATAAAGATTTTGCCATTACATGGGGTGACGGTCGAGCTAAGATACTAAACAACGGGGACGATCTCACCTTGTCACTTGACAAGGCCTCGGGCTCGGGCTTTCAATCTACCAATGAGTACTTGTTTGGTAAGATTGATATGCAACTTAAACTCGTGCCTGGTAACTCTGCTGGCACCGTCACTGCCTACTATCTATCATCGCAGGGTCCCACCCATGACGAGATAGATTTTGAGTTCTTAGGGAATGTTACGGGTGAACCTTACACACTTCACACTAATGTGTTTGCCCAAGGTAAAGGTAGCCGTGAAAAACAGTTTCACCTATGGTTCGATCCTACTAAAGATTTCCACACCTACTCAATTCTTTGGAACCCTCAAAGAATTGTGTTCTTAGTAGATGGGACCCCCATTAGAGAACACAAGAACTTGGAATCTAAGGGAATCCCATTCCCTAAAAGCCAGCCTATGAGAATTTACTCTAGCTTATGGAATGCTGAAGATTGGGCCACCCAGGGCGGGCGGGTCAAGACCGATTGGACCAAAGCCCCATTTAGTGCTTCATACAGAAAGTTCAATGCTGATGCCTGTGTTGTGGCTTCCGGGTCATCGTCTTGTGGGTCGGGTTCAACACAAAAGTCGGGTTCAAGTTGGTTGACCCAAGAACTTGATGGTACAAGTTTGAGAAGAATGAGATGGGTTGAAAAGAATTACATGGTTTACAATTACTGTGCTGATGTTCAAAGGTTCCCTGAAGGTCTCCCTACTGAATGCACCACTAGAGCTTAAGTGCATTTAGTTAAAAAAAAAAAAAAAAACTAATTAATTATTGTATTCTTTGATTCTTTCTAGTTTCTAGTGAATTAGTGTCTACTTATAAAAAAAAAAAAATGGTGTAATGTAAATTATTAGCTTATCTATGAAGTTTTATTAAATATTATTATATGAAAGTTTAGTTGTTTACTTGTTTTGGATGCTAATTAAGTGGTGTGATTATGGAATTACATTTAATTTGACTAATAATTAAGCTTCATTAAAATTGGAATATATCTAAATTTTAATTCCACAAGATGTCAAAAAGAACAAATTCCAAAAGAAAGGAATGGTATAGAACAAACAAAGCTACGTCGGACAACCCAACATCCACGAATCAACACAAAATGTTTTAGATTAGTGGGTTATCTATTTAATACGTACACCCAATATTGTCCCCATGAATCGGACATATTTTGCATGTGGTGAAATATCGTTGTCTTACTCATAAGTGTCTTATAGTGACTTTTGTAGTCTAAATGAATCAAAATTAAATGAGGAAGTATATGCGTACATATAGCGGTGTGGATAGGTCCAGGACTCGACCGTGCACTGTACTGGAACGTAAGTGGCATAATGTTTCAAGTCAGAATTATAGTGTTATGTAAGTCATGAATCGTATTATTTTAAGTCAGGGTCATTCATTTTTCAAATCCTCTTAACTATATTGTTGTTAAAAGTCATAAATACAAAATGAAGTAGCCAAAATTACTATATTACCCATCCGGTTAGGGTCATTCAATTTTCAGATCCTCTTAACTATGTTGTTGTTTAAAGTCAAAAATACAAAATGAAGTAGCCAAAATTATCATACTACCCATCTTCTGAGCCAACTGCTCTCTTTTTCTATCAATGCTTATATTAAATTAATGTTCCTCTCGTATTTCTGTTTTCTATAAGATCTTCAATACTCAATTTTGATCATTAATATCTTAAATTGTGTAATTAAGAAAATATTAAAAAGTTGATTTTTATAAACAATATATTGAGTCGAACATAACAATATCTCATGTGACTATTTTGCATATCATATACTTAATACTGGTCGTAAAAATGGTCAAAGTTTATTAATTTTGACCGTATAAATAGAAATGTAGCAACTAATTTGTAATGAAGGGAGTATAATAAGTTGATTCAAAAATCAATGAAATATGTAATAGAATAAATTCAATATAACTAAGGTTAAATAGCTAGGTTGCAATTAGTCGAAAACAAGTTCGAAAATGAATAGAAATAGGGAGACTGAAAACGGTAAATTAAATAAAATGTTAATAGAGACGGCAAATTATAACATGAAAAATTAAAATCGTCCCCAATACAGAAACAAAATGGATTCCGAGACAGCTACCCAACCCATGCTACATAGCTAAGTAATAAGGGCAGAACCATTAGATTTCTATATGCTCAATTTCTAAAACTAAATTTGGAATTGGTATTTGTATCAATCCAAGTACTACTTATGAAGATGTGAGTTGTGACTAGTGATATCAAGTTATTATTATTATTATTTTTTTTTTTGGTGTTTGGAAGCTACAATGTAACACCCTGGTTTTCTCCTTCCTAAAACTACTAACATTTCCGGAAAACATTTATAAAATAATCGAGCCCCAACTACTTTAGAAAACCAAAGCATTACCGCCACCGTGAAAACGGCTAAGGCATTTACCAAAGTACTACAGCGGAAGACTTAACTTTTAAAAAAAAACAAACCAAAACAACTTAATTAAAATAAACTTCAAAACCAAATCCCATGATACTTTATAACAACTTGGAACCGACATAACGGCCCTTCAAACCAAATAATATTTAATATCTTTAAAACAACGTTAATCCATCATGATATAATAAATAGCATAAAGAAGAAGCGGAGCAAGTCACAGGGGGGAGAAACAGTGGAAAGAGAGTAGCAACAGCAACAAGAAAAAGAGAGGAAGAAGCATAAAGGGGCCAGCAATGGAGAAGTACAACCAGAGAGAGGAGAAGAAAGGGATATGAAAGGATATGAAGGGACCGGCAAAGAATTGGATGTTGAAAAACGTTGAGTGGGAGGACAAAAAAGAACGGTGACAAAGCGGGGAGAGTGCGGAAAAGAGAAAGAGAGGGGGGGCGGAGCTTAGAACTCGCATGATAGGTTGGGATTACCAATCATATTCTCGCTTACTTTTTGTTTTGTTGCTTTTGTTTGGTATACTGGTAGGTATCATGTGATGTGGGTGTGCGTGGTTGGGTTGAAATTTGTAGTGAGTGTTATGTCTTTGATGGGGCTTGGTGATGTGAATGTGTGCAGTAGTTGTAGCATGGGAAATTGGGAACAATCATGTTATATTTAAAATGATCGGTTTGGACGGAGTGATATTGCGCTATTATATATGTAACCCGGGAAGTGTAACTAACATTGATTCATCCCCGGCTAAGTGGCTAACCTATCAATGTTACATGTTATGTATATAAAGTACCAAGTATGTTTAATTTATAACATGAACTAAAAAATAGTGAGGAAGCATGGCCTATTAGCCTCGTTGTGTTGTATTTTAAAAGGCTATTTTTTTCTTATTTAAATTTTCTATATAGTATCTTCAAGAATTATTTTACATTTGATACTATCATTTAATTTACTCTACATAATTCCTTTTTAAGTTAATGTATAATGTAAAATAAAATAAAACAAGGTGGATCACGTGAAAGCACCCACTTTTAAATATACTATGTAGAAAATCTTTACGTGCCAATGTTGGTAATATTTGTGAGAGTTTGTAGCTTAATGAATCATATTAGAGGTTTGATAAATAAAGTTAAGTGTGTAAGGAAAATTCCTAGTTTCTAGTACAAAAACCCCTTCGTTTGTGGAAGACTTTTTTGGATAAAAGTTTCGTAATGACACCTACCTTTTACAAATCCTTCATTTTATCTATAACTTTTACACAAAATATTGTGCAAACCAGTTTATTTGGAAGGAAATATACTTAAGTGAACTAATGAATTGTGGGGATGAAATAAAGGGAAATGAATATGATTATGAGCTAAACTGAACTAAACTAATTTGAATAAAGCTTAACTTTTAACTGAGGTCTATCTAATAGGGCTAAATCACGCAAATTATTATAGCACCTGGGAGTATATTTAGTAATATACTCTCTGTAATATTCATTTGTTATAGGTAATATTATTTTTTAATAAGTAATATTCGTTTTTCAAAGTAATATTTTTAGACATAAATCAACACTTATCCATTAACTTTTGTTATTTACTACCCAATACATCAAAATCATGCCATGACTAGTATTCTTCTTTACACATTAAATATTTAACTAAAAACTATGATATTCCTTTTTAAACTAGTGATTCTCATGAATATGTTCTGTTTTCAACTCCATATATAATATTCATGTAATATTATACACATATATGTGCTCAAATTTTTCAATCGTAATTTACTTCCAATGTATATATTCATCTTGAAAATGCATATTAATCTCTTAATTGTATATTTTTTTATTCATTCTGAAAATGACTCATCACCAATACATCATACATATATATATATATATATGACACTTATTCAATCAAACATGCAAAATCAAAATAATCTACATATCTATTCCTTGTTAAAGATAGGCAAGCTTCTTCTTATAAATTTTCACAAAGGAAAAGGTGACAAAAAATTAAAGCACCTACAGATATACTTGATAAGAATCAAGGTTATTAGATGCACTTCCTCGATTTTAAATGAATGAATAGCTAAGGTTATTCGTCTCTAAAATCAAATCAGTGATAAACAAATCTTATATATCACTTATTATATTTAAGTATTCTAAAATAAATATTATATTCAAAAAAATGAATGTTACATGTAGAGAGTGAATATTACATATACAAATGAATATCAGAGAGAGTAATATAAAATATACTCCTGGGTGTATAGTATAACATTGCCTTAATACTACTAAACCATTCATTATTAAATCAACCAATCAGAGCCTTAATCCCAAATTGGGGTCTGCTATATGAACCAAATTAATCATTCCATGTGGTCATCCACATAATAATCAACTAGCTAAACCAATTAATTAATAAATTTATACTCTAAAATAAGATTATCTTTTGCATTATTTTGGGGTCTTTACTCAAATAGCTAGTTTATAAAAAATATTTATCATAATGACTATTTTTAAAATTTAATCCCAAACTAGCTATATTACTAACATGTGCATTGACCATTTAATTTTTTTTTTTAAAATTTTTTTATACAACAACCAGATTTTTTTTGGAGTTTTTTTTTCTTTTTCTTTTTTTAAAGAAAACCCCCTATTTACTAAATTATAAACTTATTTTTTTCTTTTGGCATTTTGACCTAAACATGATTTTTTTTTGGTTTTTTTATTTAATTCTTTCTAAAGCAACCAATTTTTTGTTTTTTGTTTTTTTAATAAGAAAACCTACTATACAAAGCAAAAAAATCATTGATCCTATAAATAAACAAAAAAATTAATCAAGCATGCAATTAAAACAAATAACATACACTAAAATAAAATTAAATAATATATGACGGGCAAAGAACCATTATCAATGGCTAAAAGTGGGAAATTAGATTGGAAAATGTAGCAATAAGAAATTGGAGGCCTAAACTAACGTACCAATTACAAGGAATAAATTTCGGTTAGTTTTTTCTTTTTTTTCCTTTATAAAAAAAACAAAAACAAAACAATAAAAAAAATAAAAAAAAAGAAAGAAAGATTATGGTGAAAAGAGAAAGAATCTTTTTACATATTATTCAATGTATTAGTCAAAAATATAGCTACTTTGGAAATTAAATATTAAAAGTAGTTTATATCGTAATATTTTTGCTAAACTAGTCATTTTTGGGCAAAAGCCCCTTATTTTTTGTACGGCTAAAGCAAATGTTTCTAACTACTCGCATTGCAATATTCCCAACTTTGAGTGTGATACGGACTCTAGGCAAAATAAAGATTTAGTTCTTATAAGGTATGGATAATTGTTTGAGAAGGGAAAGTAAACCAAATTAAAACAATAAATATCGTGTGTAAAGGACATTTTCATTAAAAAGTATATTTAAATTAAAAATGAAAAAAAAAAGCAAAATTTACGAGTATTATGTTATAATACCAAAAGACAAAGTACGTTATATTTTGATATAACTTATGAAGGTATTTCTTTTGATTCATTTGCCAAAAATGCGCGAAACGAATTGAATTTCTAGTCGTTTCCACTGTGAATTTTGGAATTTTGCATACATGCCCATCAAAAGTCAACGACATTGTCATTGTCGCCCATCAAAAGTCAACGACCATTCTCATTGGTCCATAAAAAAACCATTCTTTAGAGCTATATGGGGTTATGTATACACCTATCCATTGGGTTTTTTATTCGACACAAAGCAATAATAGGATGTATATTTTCCAAAAAAAAAAAGCAATATAGGATGATAAAAATGAGAGCTTTAAATTATACAATCCTCTGCTATTATAACTTTGTTGTCTCCTTAAAACGAAAATAATAAGTCTTCCCATTAAGCGTGGGTAATTTACTCGATAAATAAATTATAATGAATATGTTTTTCAAGGTTCGATTTACCTTCGATGAGGTGAAGAAAACAAAATATTCTCCCACTGAAGTGAATCAGATAGAAACATAAAGTTCACATTTTCTATGTTATTTGAGTTTTTACTTTTTAAAACTCATATGTAATAATGCACTTATATTAAAATACAAAATTTACAATATAACTACGTTTTGTACGCAGGACTAAGCCCCTATTTGTAGCAAGTTTATTGAAGATTTCTACATTGTAAAAAAAAAAATTAAAAAAAAAGTGGGGTTCCTAAAGTGGGGGTATCATACATATCGGTCATTCGTATATGACGGTTTATTTCTAAAACATATATTTATATGTGGCATGAAGGTGCTTACCAATTGGTAGCTATGGTAAGATGTCAATTTTTAAAGGTCGTTGACATAATATTGAACTCTTCTTTTTCTTTTTTTTTTTTTTTGGTTGGTGTAGAATAATTGAACTCTTTTAAGTCATATGGAGTGTGCTATGTATATCATCAACTTAAAGAGTATATATTAGCTTATGTTAGAAAAACAAATTATGCGTCAGTTTATACGGTAAACAACTCTACTGATTTAAATTATTGAAAATTTTGAGCACGAATTGAGTTGAACTAAAATGAAAGATTTTGTATGAATAAATTATTTTTCAACTATGATTATAGTGACTAGAATAATATTAATTACTCATTAATAAAAAACGGGGTTTCTTATTGGTAGTTTATATTTTATGAAACAATCAGTATCATGTTTAATGTGGTAGTTTCATAAATGGTAATATACCTGTGATATTTGTAAATAATAATATACTTATTTTTGTTTCATTTCATTATCTGTTATAGAATAAGGTGTTAGTAGAAAAGTATTTTGTGAGGTAAATAAATCTATCTATTATCAATCATAATGGGATATATATCAATGTAGAGAAGGGTTCCTTGAAAGTGAACCCTAGTCTCCAGAATATTCTAGAGCATATAAGGGCATAATGGGCATCCACTAAACACATATATTATATAACATTATCAATATTATTATCAAAATATCATTATTAGGGACCATCTCAACCAAAAGTTTAAGCTAATGGTTGAGGTCCAAGAATAGTTTATATACTCTATCACGCCCCCCTCACACTTCAGATTCCAGCAATTTTATCACAGCCACAAGGAGACCATCATGGCAAACGTCGTGGTCCATTGCAGTTGATTGACCGGAATTAGGACATAATGTGGGCCAAGGTTGCACGTCATGCAGACTTGCTAAGTAATATTTGAAATAGTTCTAGCATAGACCGGTTTGCCAAGAAGGGCCAAGATAATCCGTTCAAGGCGTTCAGGCTTTACCCAATTAGACAAGATCATCTTAGAAGAGAGTACATCTTCTGGGCTGCACAATTGCTTTAGCTTGCAAAGTATAACCCAACCACCTTAGGGTGAACTAGCTTGACTTGGCTTGGGACATGTCTAAGGCCACACTTAGCAATGCCCTTGCACGCAAGCCGAATACCTAAATTTGGCCTAATCTGGCCTAAGCCGAATACTCTTCAATGAAAAACTCATGAACCGATGTAAACTTATTGACCTGATTGATCTAATTGAAACTTACAGCTATTTGTTGTGTTAATTTGATTGAAACTTATAAAAGTTGATCAGACTTAAAGTATTTTGCAAGTTGATGATAATGCACCCTAAATTTGTATATTAAATAACTGCATGTAATCTGAACTTTTGAGTTCCAACTTTTAATCTTATATATTTTACTTTGGCAGATTATAGTGTTACTGCAAATTTGATTTTAGTTATCATAATGATATAGAGGTCTGGCGATTTAAGTTATGCTATCGAAATGGAGAGGATCTTGAATCCTACTTCACTGCCCTGTCAAAATAATAGGGCCTTAAGCTTACTATGTAAAGATGAGACACTTTTCTTTTCAAGTCAATGTGATTCTAACATCTAACACTTTTGACAGTTGACTTGTTTTGAGCTCAAACTAAATTGAAAGGATATCCTGTGTATGCAGATGTTGGAATTGAAATCCCACAAATCGAGGTAAGATATGAGCATTGAATGTTGAAAGCACAAGTTTTAGTGGGAAGCCGAGGCTTGCCTTCTGTATTGAACTCTCCACCAATACAGTTGGGTACGGACATGTCCTGAATTAGTCAAGTGCTTTCGAGTTAACTAATACAATTTTTTCGATTGAGGCTCCTTCTATATGGTGACTTACTTATTTTCCGATGAACTACTTTCAGGGTATCTTGACTCTTCTCCACATCTCCCAAATAGGAGAAACCGTTCACATCCTTCGTGATGTCAATGAGTTACAAGCCGGTGCAGGTAACATAAGCCATTCGGATTAAATTTACCATAACTATGTTACGTGTACTCTCATATGCTATCGCCTCAATAATTTTAGATGTGTATGGGTGCTTGACACTCTTATGGGGACTGAATGAGATGAAAGTTATTCATAGAATAGCGGATAGCCTAGTACAACACACTAACACTTACCTCTGGCACTAGTGCATTAGCACCATTACTAGTAACTAGGAAATAAAAACAATTTCATGAGGATCTCATATCAAACCTCGTTGCAGGATGCATACTTCTAGGCCCTCCCGGTCTGGAAAGACTACATTGCTGCTGGCATTGGCTGGTAAACTTGCCAAAGATCTTAAGGTTAGAATTTCACGCCATAATCTCAGTTTAAAAAGAATGTATTCAGTCATTGTTAGTTTTTAAAATACTGGTAATAACTGGTTGCATGGGATTGGCAGTCTTCCGGAACGATCACTTACACCGGGCATACGACTGAGAGTTTGGTTCCACAAAGGAGCTCAGCATATATAGCCAGCATGATTTTCACATTGGAGAGATGACTGTCAGAGAAACATTAGCTTTCTCTGCAAGAGTTCAAGGGGTTGGAAACAATATGGTTAGTCTTTGATACATTCATTGGGTATTTTATATAACTGACAGCCGAAGTGTGAAATCGAAAAAGGAATGCATTAGTGGAGTTCTTTGTGTATCTAATGAGTTCGTCATATCCACAGATATGCTGGTAAGTTTGTCAAGAAGAAAAGGAACCAATATTAAGCCCGATGCTGACATTGATGTCTACATGAAGGTAAAAACTTAAAATGGCATATTGAGTAGTTGATAGATAGTGCTGAAAACCTTATGGAAATCCTTGTACAACTGTGTTGTTCGGATTGCATTCATTGCAACTAGATGGAGAAGGGTAACTACCAATGTCCTCATTTTGTTGATTAAACTGTTTTCTATTATTTATTAGCATGTTTGTCATGTGGAATAACTAATTTTACTTTTATACTCTTCTTACCTCCCTTAGGGACTAACGCCTTATTTTAAAATACAGCTTTTAAGATATAATGAGGTTAGAATCGATAGTTGTAATTTTAGCCTAAGATAAGTTATTTAAGTAATTTAGATTTGTAACAAAAGCACAACAAACATCTTTCGGATTGGATTTTCTAAATTTTCTGCTATTTGTTTTATGCAGCGGCAATGAAGGGCAGATGCCAGTGTAGTTACTGACTATATTCTCAGGTAATAATAGTTCAATTTAATTTTGATAACTTGTAATGTTCTTTTCAGGGTCAAATTTCTGAGCATGGGGCTCAATCTGTCTATACAGATTTTAGGACTTGATGTTTGTGCGATACAATGGGAAATGATGATAAGGGGTATTTCAGGAGGACAGAAACAATCACCACAGGTATGGGCGAATGTGTTTAAGACGAACCTTAAGAATTTAAATTGCCTCCCAATTTCTATCATGGCATAATTTACATTCATAACGATACGGAGAAATGTTGGTTGGCCCAGCAAAAGCCCTATTCATGGATGAAATTTCGACTGGTTTAGACAGTTCAACAACTATCAGATAATAAACCAATCAGGCAATCCATTCATATTCTGAGAGAACTGCTCTATTTCTCTCCTTCAGCCTGCTCCCGAGACATATGATCTCTTTGATGATATAATACTCGTTGCTGATGGACAAATCGTGTATCAAGGTCCTCGAGAAAAGGTGCTTGATTTCTTTTTGAAACATGGCTTCAAGTGTCCTGAAAGAAGGGAGTTGCTGACTTTTTTTACAAGAAGTAAATCTCCTTTATACTTGAAAATCTCTTACAAATATTTAAGACTTTTACACATTAAAATTTATTTTAATGTTTTTTTTTCTACCAATTAAAACATAGTTTTCTGTTTACTGATACAATTTGTTTTTGGGGTATTAATTCTCAATAGGTACATCAAGAAAGATCAGGGGCAGTATTGGTGTCGCGGAGATGTCTTATCGTTTTGTGACTGTTAAGGAGTTTGCAGAAGCTTTTCAATCATTCATTGGACGAAAACTGCCAGTGAGCTTTCGTTTCCATCGACAATTCAAAAGCCACCCAGCACCTTAACAACAGAGACATTGGTCTTAGTAAATCGAATTGCTGAAAGCATGCATGTCGAGAGAGCTTTGTTATGAAGGAAACCAATTCGTCTATGTTTCAAGGCCGTTCAAGTGAGTTTCTGCACTTCCCAAGTCTATAGTTAAGATATTGTGTTTTTTCAGTTCACTTCATTTCAAAGATGTTTTGTTAGTTACCAAGTATTTGAATGCTCAACCCTGAACATATCCTGGTCGACCCCTAGCTACAGAACATACTTGGTTGCACAAGCCAGAAATTTTCAAAGGATACACTACAACTGGCCCAGTTTTTCATCATTTGGGCATCCTATTTATTTCATCTTGCATGGTTTAGTAGCATTTAGCTTACTAAATTATAATTTTTCCTTTTGTTGCAGCTTGTTTGACTGCACTTGTGACGTCAACATTGTTTTTAAGGTCTCATATGCATAAGAGAGAACGTACAAGATGGAATGATATACATGGGCGCACTATTCTTTGCACAATTCAAATCCTCTTCAATGGTTTGCCGAAATGGCATTGCAATTATGATGCTCCCAGTATTCAATAAGCAGAGAGACTTGCGTTTTTTCCCTGCTGGGCATTTTCCATACCCTCATGGATTCTAAAATACCAATAGCTATTATAGAAAGCCATGTGTGTAATTATAACTTACTATGTCATTGGCTATGACTCCAATGTGGGAAGGTTCTTTAACAGTATCTCGTGCTTTTAGCTGTTCACCAAATGGCTTCTGCGCTGTTTAGATTCAACGCAGGACTTGGAAGAAACATTTTGTGGCTAAACTTTGGCACTGGGTTTCTGGTTCTTCTTATTGTTCTCGGTGGCTTCATTAGTTCTCAAGTAGTTTTTATTACTCTTTTTCTTTGATGGTAACTTGATAGCATGAGATTGAATCTTATGCATGAAATCTGAACATGATTGTTCCTTATTGATCTCAGAAACAATAAAGAAATGGTGGATATGGGTTTTGGATCTCTCCGTTGATGTATGGACAAAATGCTCTTTCTGTTAATGAATTCCGCGGCACAGTTGGAGCAATTCAGATTTAGGAGTTACTGTCTTGACTTCTCTTGGAGTGTTTACACAAGCACATTGGTATTGGATTGGACTTGGAGCTCTTGTAGGATACGTTTTATGTTGTGAATCGGTTCTATACATTGACTTTAACATATTTAAATCGTAAGTTCTGTTGTTGCTAATCTCCAAACCTTTGTTTTTTTCACTTGAAGTAAATATGGTTGTAATTTGTATTTGATACCCTTTGTTCGAAACTAGTATCAGGAAGCTCATCCTTTAGCTGAAAAGAAAGTCTCTAGATTAAGGAGATTGGTGATTTTCTCCGACTAATTTAAATTCTTGTTTCAGCTCTTGGAAAACCTCAGGCTATTTTATCTGAAAGAGATTTGGCAGAAAAAGAGGCCAATCTAACTGGTCAATCTATTAGCTGTCAACTAGCAGAGATCCTCTCATTCTCGTAAGTCATCACCTCAAGAACTTACAGCTCTATTATATCTGTGAACAATTATGTGTATAATTACCTAGCTTTCAATATACTCTCAATATCATACACCCATTTTACAGAAAGAGTCGGAGATATACAAGAACTACCCCATGACTGCAAAGGGGGATGGTCCTGCCTTTTGAACCTCTTTCTGTCTCTTTTGATGAAATAGATACTCAGTAGACATGCCTCAAGTAATCTTTCTGCCGTTTGCAGCATCATACTGTTTTCCCCCTTTTAAATGATACTTTAATCTATCTGCCTAGACTAATTGCATAACACAATCTTCAGGAAATGAAAGCACAAGGTGTCACTGATGAACGGCTTGAACTTTTAAAGGTGTGAGCGGTGCTTTTAGACCTGGAGTGTTGACAGCACTTATGGGCGTTAGTGGTGCTGGAAAAACCACCTTGATGGACGTATTAGCGGCAGGAAAACGGTGGATATATGATGGGAGTCAAATTTCGGGTACCCAAAAAAGCAAGAAACTTTTGCTCGGATTTCTGGCTACTGCGAGCAGGCTGATATCCACTCCCCTCACGTCACTCTTTATGAGTCCTGGCTTTTTTCTGCCTGGCTTCGGCTTTCTCTGATGTTGATAAAGAAACAAGAAAGGTAACTTTATTTTTATTGTACCTGAAGTACTAAGACCGTGCTTTCTTCACCAAATCCTGTGAAAGAATTCAAATTTACTGGTCAAAACTGACTTTATGTTTTACATGTCAATTAAAATATATCATACTGTAGAGACCTAATGACCATAAGTTTTGAAGTTGAAGAGAACAGCTTAATAGAAACTTCAATATGGTTTTTTTTTTTTTTGTCAATGTATGATCAAGTAAAGATAGATTGAAAAAATATTATGATAATGCTTCTAATTGATGTAAAAGTGTGTTACATGCAGATGTTTGTGGGAGAGGTTATGACTAGTGGATTGGAGAGTCTGAGCATGCATTAGTAGACTTCCCGGAGTAAAGGCTCTCAACTGAGCAGCGAAAGAGGCTAACAATAGCATTTGAACTAGTTGCCAACCCTTCTATAATCTTCATAGATACCAACCTCAGGCTTGATGCAAGAGCTGCTGCTATTGTAATGAGACTGTTAGAAACACAGTCAATACAGGACGAACTGTGGTTTGCACAATCCATCAGCCAAATTGACATCTTTGATGCTTTTGATGAGGTTTGATCCTAGATTAACCATAGTAATCATGCCATTATGTTCAGGAACCAACTTTGGGCATAGCAAGCTGTGAACCAGGTAATTCAATTTTTGTTATTGTTTTATAAATTTTTGCAGTTGCACTACTAAAACGAGGTGGGCAACAAATATATTTCGGCCCATAGGCCACCATGGTATCCACTTATCAAATACTTTGGTGAATAAATAATACTATCTCTACACTGTCGATTACTGTCACACATCTCTGCTGAAGTTTAATAATTTTATGTTTATTCTCTTGAATTAGGCAATCAATGGCGTTGCAAAGACAAGGAGGCCTTACCAGCAACTGGGATGTTGGAGGTAACATCAGTGTTCCAAGAACATGCCCTTGGTGTTGACTTTGCTCAAATACAAGAATTCGGATTTGTACAGGTCAAAATTTATTTATAGCACTCTCTGAAAAACACAATTTTTATGGTGTGCAATTTTACTATCACTCAGCTAAAAAGCATTAATATATCACAGGAGAAGCAAAGCTCTATAACGGAACTTAGTGTACCTGATCCAGATCAAAGGACCTGTACTTCCCTACGAATATTCACAATCTTCTTTTATCCAATTTTTGGCTTGCTTATGGAAATACATTGTTCATATGGCGAACAACCATGTACACACGCAATGAGACTCCTGTTTGCAACTTTTGTGGGGTCATGTTTGGGTCAATATTTGGAGATGGCAAAAGCGTATTTAAATACATATGTTAGAATACTCTTAAATTCTGCATAAATGATAGAAAGAAGCTGTTAGACTTGAAAGGAGAGTTTCACACACATCTTAACTTCATTTACTTTGCCAATTTACAGAGATACCCCAACAAAACCTTTTCAATGCATGGGTTCTATGTCCATAGCGTTTCTTTCCTTGGTATTCAAACTCCTCAGGAATTCAACCTGTTTGTTCGTCGAAAGGAACAGTTTCACAGAGAAAGGGCACAGGAATGTATGCTGCCTTGCCCTATGCCTTGCGCAGGTAAACATACTTTCTTATCTGTGACATAACAAATTGTTGGGTCAAAAACTAAAACAAAGATCTATTGAAAGAAATACTGTGACAATGCTAATTTACTTGAAAATTTTGGCCCTCTACTAATCTTGTAATAATTAAAATCTAACTGCTGATAAATGCAGGTATCATTAGCTTCCTTACACTTCGTGCAAACCCCTTCTATGGGGTTATAGTCTACGCCATGATGGGATTTGAATGGGACAGTAGCCAAGTTTCTTTGGTACCTATTTTTCATGTTCTTCACCTTGCTATATTTCGCATACTATTGAATGATGTGCGTTGTCTAACCCCAAATGCAAGTGTTCTGCCATCATATCATCTGCCTCTATGGTATGGAACGTCTTCTCTGGATTCCTTATCCCAGACCCAAGTTCAACCTCCTGCTATAGCTGTTATATTAGCATTATTCTGAACTTATTCCTTTCTTAGTCAACATAACCTGAACTTATACGAAGTATATTCATTTGCATTGTTACAGAGAATGCCAGTATGTGGAGATGGTACTATTGGGGTGCCCCGTATCATGGAGCTTGTATGGATTGCTGGTCCGCAATTTGGGGATTACAACCATGAACATGACGTTCATAATCAACCTACTGTGAGGGAGTTTTTTACGTAGCATTTTGGATATAGGCACACTTCTGGGACCTGTTGCTGGTGTTATCCTAGGGATAAATGTTCTATTTGCTGTGGTTTAGGCATACGCTATTAGACCTTCAACTTCCAGACAAGATGATCGATATTGTATCTTCTCTGAATCATATACATATTATTTTTTGTAGAAATGTTCATATGCTTCGTATGTTTTTTGCTTTGTATTGGTATAATACTTCGTAGCATATAGGTTAAAGGTGAGTTAATAAACTTGAAATCATAGGATGAGGGATAGCTCAAATGGGTAAAGCTTTCATTCCAGATCAGATAATTTTGAAATCGAATTTCATTTCTCATCCTTGTATGTATACCCCGTAATTTTATCACGTTATAAAATTAAAATAGTATTTTACGTACATTTTACGTATTTTAAAGGAATAAAGTATTTGAAAATAATTAATTAAGGAATTTAATTAATTACGGATGTTTATTTACTTTATTTTAAAGAAATAAATTTTTATAAGGTCATAAAATAATTTTATAAGGTCTTAAAAGTGTGAAAATTTTGTAAGGCTTTTAAAAGTGTTTTAAACTAATCCCACTTCAATTAGACCTTGTGGCTTTTCCTAAACCAACTCTAATCCTTTTGGGCGTTTAAATACCCCCTTTTAAACCAAAAATTCAGAATTTCCCAAGCTTCAAGTTAGATTCCAAAAGCAAAAGAGAGAAAAGAGAGAAAAAAAAAAAAAAAAAAAAAAAAAAAAAAAAAAAAAAAAAAAAAAAAAAACTAAGGGAGAAGCGACGAAGAGGACCGAGGTCGCCGGCCACCTCTCCGCCACTGCTGCCCGCTGCTGCCCCTCCCCGCCCCCTCGCCGCCACCTCCTCCCCCTTTGCCTTCTCGATTTTCGTAGGTCAAAAAAAAAAAAAAAAAAAAAACTTTTTCTTCTAATTTAATTAATTCTTAAGCATGTTTATAAATTAGTTTATGATCATGTTTTAGTAATGTTTTATGATTATAATCATTTTTTTATATTTGTAATTATAGATTTAAAAAGTTGATCATGAAATTTTAATTAGGGTTTGAGAAAGTATGAAGTTTTATTTTTTTTAATTATTATGATCTAGATTGAAGTGGTATGATCATAGTTTAATTATATATGATTGTATGATTAAAATATGATGTTTAGATTGGTTTTAAAACAATTTAAAGTATTAAAAAACATCGAAAATTTGTAAATACATGTTAAAACAAGTTTTAAGTGTTTCATATTACCTAGTATGATCATATATGAAATCTATGATCACTACATATATTTTAGTATGATTTATGAAGTTAAAGATGATTTAAGTATGATTTAAGCTCCAGATTTTATAAATTCATAATTAATGTTTTAAAGTATGTAATTAGCATAGAATAATCATATAAGTTAGTATTACATTATAGATCAATCCATGTTGTTTTTAGGCTTTTCATGAAGTTTAGAGAGGTCAAAAGGATTTTTAATTAATAAATAATGCTGTAATTCTTATTAGGCATTTTATAAGAAGTAAAATTAAGTGTTATTACTTACAAGTTTCCAAAAAATTCTAATGCATAGAATCGAACCATAAACCTATAAGGATATTAATATGTGTTTTTATGCAAAAATAAGTGTTTTAAAGAGTTTTAAGAGGCTTGAAATATTAAAGTAAAGCGGCCATTTTTGAAAGTATGAAAAATAAGTTTTCGAAAAGAAAATAAAGAGACAAGTTATGGATTGAATAGAGACATAGTAAGGAAGTTATGGATTGTTATCCACAGTAAAATAGTTTAGAGTTGCTGTAAATGTTAGTCAAAGAGGTTTTTCTTATATAGTTTTCCTCTTATTTTTTATAGGGATTCGAATCAAGTAGTTCTAGAAGTAGTGGCGAATCACGCTATTATACAAGGTACGTAAGTACTAAAGATTCATGAGTAGAATATCATGCTAGGATCATGCTAGTAGTAGATTGATATATAAGTTTCATGTTAAAACTATATGATATGAAGTATGTTATGTGACTCTTGTTGACTTTTGTTGACTTATATGAGCATTTTCAAGTATGCATGATTACATGATAATCCATGGTATTTATTTTGCATTCTATTATATATTATTATTAATAACATCAAGATGTGTGAATGCATGTTTAATAAAAGAAGTTGACAGTAGTCAAAATGAGCATGAAAGATTATTTTATTAATATTTTGAGCAAGAAGAGTTAGTGAATTTTATTCACATGATTAGTAGTAATTGAGCAATTTATTATTATTATCCAATCACATTATGTGTGGACTAGTAAAGGAAGTTATCCACTCACTTATGTGGGGACTGTTAGGAAGTAATTAACCACTCACGATTTAATGTGTGGTCTAGAGAGGATTAATAAAAGGAATAAAATATGTTCACTTATCAATGAAGATATTAATATGGTGTTCATGTCATGTTATGTTATGAAAGGTTGTGTGATGTTTGCATGTTATGATGTTTGTTATGTGATAGTCATCACAAGTTAAAATGGTTAATCACGTAAAGTGAAAGAGGATTCGCACCAAAACTCTTGGAACGTATATACCTTGAGTATGAACAGGTGGGATTTGTCTAACAGAGGATTCAACTCCTAGTTAGGGGTACAAGACGTTGTACTTCTATTTTTTAGATTTTTATCTTATATGCGCTGGAATTTCCGCCACTAGGTGGCATAGTAATACCTTCTTGGAGTTGCTCCCAAGTTGGTGCCCTTTGGGCAATTATTTATTTTATAGGAAGGAGCCCGTTCAATGCGAAATCCAATTATATATAATTAATTCTGAAGTAAGAGTCTTAGAGTCTTGATGTTGCAATTGTGGTAAGGTATGGTTGATGTTTTACTTTGATGCTCCTGCCTAGGATTACTCATGTAGTGTGTTGCATTGTCTTTAATGCTTATGTACTCAGCTTTGCTGATTACGTGCTTGTGTGCATGGCTAATCTTTGTTTGGCCCATACGACGACCCATTTATTATGGCGAGTAGAAGTCTTGATAAAGAGTAAGCAACAGGTTTCAGGTGGGCATCTAGTCGATCATGCTGGGATTGAGTGAAGAGTGTTTCTTGTTGTTTAGTATTTTGCTTAAAAATTAGTGACTTTATGCTATTTATTATATCATGAGTGATAACGTGTTTTTA
>PYUH01000808.1:84226-98906 GCA_016808085.1 Suaeda aralocaspica
ACACCTTAAACCAAAAATTCAGAATTTCCCAAGCATTAAGTTAGGATTTCCAAACAAGCAAAAGAGAGAGAAGAAGAGAAAAAAAAAAAAAAAAAAAAAAAAAAAAAAAACTAAGGGAGAAGCGACGAAGAGGACCGAAGGTCGCCGGCCACCTTCGCCATGCTGCGCCGCTGTGCCCCTGCCGGCCGGCCGTCGCCGCCACCCTCCCCCTTTGCCTCTCGATCGTAGGGACAAAAAAAAAAAAAAAAAAAAAAACTCCAAAATTAATTCTTAAGCATGTTTTATAAATTATGTTTATGATATGTTTAGTATGTTTTATGATTTATAATCATTGTTTTTATTTGTTTAATATAGATTTAAAAAGTTGATCATGAAATTTTAATTAGGGTTGAGGAAGTATGAAGTTTTATTGTTTTAAATTATTTTATGATCTAGATTGAAGTGGTTTGATCATAGTTTAATTTATATGATTGTATGATTAAATTATGATGTTTAGATTGGTTTTTAACAAATTTAAAGTATAAAACAAATCTGAAAATTGTTAAATACATGTTAAAACAAGTTTTAAGTGTTCATATTACGCTAGTATGATCATATATAGAATCTATGATCACTTCATATATTTTAGTATGATTTATGAAGTTTAAAGATGATTTTAAATGATTTATAAGCTGTCCGTATTTATAAAATTCATAATAATGTTTTTAAAGTATGTAATTAGCATGATAATCATATAAGTTAAGTATATACATTATATGATCAATCCATGTTGTTTTTAGGGCTTTTCATGAAGTTTAGAGAGGTCTAAAAGGATTTTAATAAATAAATATGCTGTAATTATTAAGGCATTTTATAAGAGTAGTAAAATTAAGTGTTATTACTTACAAGTTTCAAATTAAATTCTAATGCATAGAATCGAACCATAAACCATAAGGATATTAATATGTGTTTTATGCAAAAATAAGTGTTTAAAAGAGTTTAAGAGGCTTGAAATAATTAAAGTAAAGCTGCCATTGGAAAGTAATGAAAATAGAAGTTTTCGAAAAGAAAATAAAGAGAAAGTTATGGAATTGAATGAGACATAGTAGGAAGGTTATGGATGTTTATCCACTAG
Organism: Suaeda aralocaspica; assembly: GCA_016808085.1. Lineage (NCBI taxonomy): Eukaryota > Viridiplantae > Streptophyta > Magnoliopsida > Caryophyllales > Amaranthaceae > Suaeda > Suaeda aralocaspica. Next base: position 85,341 of record PYUH01000808.1, read on the forward strand.
TAAAAGTAGTTTAGAGTTGTGTAAAGTTTAGTCAAAGAGGTTTTTCTTAATAGTTCCTCTTATTTTATAGGAGGATTCGAATCAAGTGAGTTCTAGAAGTAGTGGCGAATCACCGCTATTATACAGGTACGTAAGTACTAAAGATTCATGAGTAGAATATCATGCTAGGATATGCTAGTAGTAGATGAATATATAAGTTTCATGTTGAATTTAAAGCCCCAAAAGGATTTAGAGTTGGTTTAGGAAAAGCCCAAAAGGTCTAATTGAAGTGGGATTAGTTTTGGGCCCATAATTAAACTAATCATGGCAACCCATTAAAAACACTTTTAAAAGCCTTACAAAATATTTTCACACATTTTAAGACCTTCATAAAAATTATTTTATGACCTTATAAAAATTTATTTCTTTAAAATAAAGTAAATAAAACTCCGTAATTAATTAAATTCCTTTAATTAATTATTTTCAAATACTTTTATTCCTTTAAAATACGTAAAATGTACGTATAAATACTATTTTAATTTTATAACGTGTATAAAATTACGGGGTATTACATACAAGGATGAGAAATGAAATTCGATTTCAAAATTATCTTGATCTGGAATGAAAGCTTTACCCATTTGAGCTATCCCTCATCCTATGATTTCAAGTTTATTAACTCACCTTTCAACCTATATGCTACGAAGTATTATACAAATACAAAGCAAAAAACATACGAAGCATATGAACATTTCTACAAAAAATAATATGTATATGATTCAGGAAGATACAATATCGATCATCTTGTCTGGAAGTTGAAGGTCTTAATAGCGTATGCATAAACCACAGCAAATAGAACATTTATCCCTAGGATAACACCAGCAACAGGTCCCAAGAAGTCGTGCCTATATCCAAAATAGCTACGTAAAAACTCCCTCACAGTAGGTTGATTATGAACGTCCATGAGTTCATTGGTGTAATCACCAAATTGCGAGACCAGCAATCCATACAAGCTCCATGATACGGGGCATCCCCAATAGTACCATCTCCACCATACTGGCATTCTCTGTAACAATGCAAATGAATATACTTCGTATAAGTTCAGGTTATGTTGACTAAGAAAGGAATCAAGTTCAGAATAATTGCTAAATATAACAGCTATAGCAGGAGGTTGAACTTACGGGTCGTGGGATAAGGAATCCAGAGAAGACGTTCCATATACCATAGAAGGCAGATGATATGATGGCAGATACACTTGCATTTGGGGTTAGACCAACGCACATCATTCCATAGTATGCGAAATATAGCAAGGTGAAGAACATGAAAAATAGGTACCAAAAGAACTTGGCTACTGTCCATTCAAATCCCATCATGGCGTAGACTATAACCCCATAGAAGAGGGTTTGCACGAAAGTGTAAGGAAGCTCAATGATAACCTGCATTTTAATCAGCAGTTAGATTTTAATTATTACAAGATTAGTAGAGGGCCAAAATTTTCAAGTAAATTAGCATTGTCACAGTATTTCTTTCAATAGATCTTTTGTTTTAGTTTTGACCCAACAATTTGTTAATGTCACAGATAAGAAAAAGTATGTTTACCTGCGCAAAGGCATAGGGCAAGGCAGCATACATTCCTGCTGCCCTTTCTCTGTAGAAAACTGTTCTTTCGACGAACACAACAGGTTGAATTCCTGAGGAGTTTTGAATACCAAGGAAAAGAACAGCTATGTACATAGAACCCATTGCATTGAAAAGGTTTTGTTGGGTATCTCTGTAATATTGGCAAAGTAAATGAAGTTAAGATGTGTTTGTAAACTCTTCCTTTCAAGTCTTAACAGCTTCTTTCTATCAATTTATGCAGAATTTAAGAGTATTCTAACATATGTTATTATAAATACCTGCTTTTGCCAATCCTCCAAAATATTGACCCAAACATGACCCCCACAAAGGTTGCAAACAGGAGTCTCATTGCGGTGTACATGGTGTTTCGCCAATATGAACAATGTAATTTCCATAAGCAAGCCAAAAATTGGATAAAAGAAGATTGTGAATATTCAGTAGGGAAGTACAGGTCCTTTGATCTTGGATCAGGTACACTAAGTTCCGTTATCAGAGCTTTGCTTCTCCTGTGATATTAGTAATGCTTTTTAGCTGAGTGATAAGTAAAATTGCACACAATCATAAATTGTGTTTTTCAGAGAGTGCTATAAATAAATTTTGACCTGTACAAATCCGAATTCTTGTATATTTGAGCAAAGTCAACACCAAGTGCATGTTCTTGAGACACTGATGTTACCTCCAACATCCAAGTTGCTGGATTATAGGCCTCCTTGATCTTTGCAACGCCATTGATTGCCTTAATTCAAGAAGAATAAACATAAAATTATTAAACTTCAGCAGAGATGTGTGACAGTATATCGACAGTGTAGAGATATGTATTATTTATTCACCTCAAAGTATTTGATAAGTTGGATACCATGGTGGCCTAATGGGCCGAAATATATTTGTTGCCCACCTCGTTTTAGTAGTAGCAACTGCAAAAATTTATAAAACAATAAACAAAAAATTGAATTACCTTGGTTCACAGACTTGCTATGCACAAAGTTGGTTCCTGAAACAATAATGGCATGATTACTATGGTTAATCTAGGATCAAACCTCATCAAAAGCATCAAAGATGTCAATGCTTGGCTGATGGATTGTGCAAACCACAGTTCGTCCTGTATTGACTGTGTTTCTAACAGTCCTCATTACAATAGCAGCAGCTCTAGCATCAAGCCCTGAGGTTGGCTCATCCATGAAGATTATAGACGGGTTGGCAACTAGTTCAACTGCTATTGTTAGCCTCTTTCGCTGCTCAGTTGAGAGACCATTTACTCCGGGAAGTCCTACTAATGCATGCCTCAGACTCTCCAATTCCACTAGTTCCATAACCTCCTCCACAAACATCTGCATGTAACACATTTTACATCAATTAGAAGCATTATCATAATTATTTTTTCAATCTATCTTTACTTGATCATAACATTGACAAAAAAAAAACCATATTGAAGTTTCTATATTAAGCCTTGTTCTCTTCAACTTCAAAACATTATGGTCATTAGGTCTCTATCAGTATGATATAATTTTAATTGACATGTAAAACATAAAGTCAGTTTTGACCAGTAAATTTGAATTCTTTCAACAGGATTTGGTGAAGAAAGCACGGTCTTAGTACTTCAGGTACAATAAAAATAAAGTTACCTTTCTTGTTTCTTTATCAACATCAGAAGAAAGCCGAAGCCAGGCAGAAAAAAGCAAGGACTCATAAAGAGTGACGTGAGGGGAGTGGATATCAGCCTGCTCGCAGTAGCCAGAAATCCGAGCAAAAGTTTCTTGCTTTTTTGGGTACCCCGAAATTCTGACATCCCCATCAATATATCCACCCGTTTTCCTGCCCGCTAATACGTCCATCAAGGTGGTTTTTCCAGCACCACTAACGCCCATAAGTGCTGTCAACACTCCAGGTCTAAAAGCACCGCTCACACCCTTTAAAAGTTCAAGCCGTTCATCAGTGACACCTTGTGCTTTCATTTCCTGAAGATTGTGTTTATGCAATTAGTCTAGGCAGATTAAAGTATCAATTTAAAAGGGGGAAAAAACAGTATGATGCTGCAAACGGCAGAAAGATTACTTGAGGCATGTCTACTGAGTATCTAATTTCATCAAAAGTAACAGAAAGAGGTTCAAAAGGCAGGACCATCCCCCTTTTCGCATTGTCATGGGCTAGTTCTTGTATATCTCCGACTCTTTCTGTAAAATGGGTGTATATTGAATGTTAGTATATTGAAAGCTAGAGTAATTATACACATTAATTGTTCACAGATATAATAGAGCTGTAAGTTCTTGAGGTGATCGACTTACGAGAATGAGAGGATCTTCTGCTAGTTGACAGCTCAATAGCTTGACCAGTTAGATTGGCCTCTTTTTCTGCCAAATCCTCTTCAGATAAAATAGCCTGAGGTTTTCCAAGAGCTGAAAACAAGAATTTAAATTAGTCGGAGAAAACTCACAATCTCCTTAATCTAGAGACTTTCTTTTCAGCTAAAGGATGAGCTTCCTGATACTTAGTTTCGAACAAAGGGTATCAAATACAAATTACAACCATATTTACTTCAAGTGAAAAAAACAAAGGTTTGGAGATTAGCAACAACAGAACTTACGATTTAAATATGTTAAAGTCAATGTATAGAACAGATTCAACAATAAAACGTATCCTACAAGAGCTCCAAGTCCAATCCAATACCAATGTGCTTGTGTAAACACTCCACGAGAAGTCAAGACAGTAACTCCTAAATCTGAATTGCTCCAACTGTGCCCGAGGAATTCATTAACAGAAAGAGCATTTTGTCCATACATCAACGGAGAGATCCAATAACCCCATATCCACCATTTCTTTATTGTTTCTGAGATCAATAAGGAACAATCATGTTCAGATTTCATTGCATAAGATTCAATCTCATGCTATCAAGTTACCATCTAAAGAAAAAAGAGTAATAAAAACATACTTCGAGACATAATGAAGCCACCGAGAACAATAAGAAGAACCAGAAACCCAGTGCCAAAAGTATTAGCCAAAATCATGTTTCTTCCAAGTCCTGCGTTGAATCTAAACAGCGCAGAAGCCATTTGGTGAACAGCTAAAAGCACGAGATACTGTTTAAAGAACCTTCCCACATTGGAGTCATAGCCAATGACATAGTAAGTTATAATTACCCAAATGGCTGTTTCTATAATAGCTATTGGTATTTTAAGAATCCATGAGGGTATGGAAAATGCCCATGCAGGGAAAAAACGCAAGTCTCTCTGCTTATAGAATACTGGGAGCATCATAATTGCTAATGCCATTTCGGCAAACCCATTGAAGAGGATTTGAATTTGTGCAAAGAATAGTGCGCCCATGTATATCATTCCATCTTGTACGTCTCTCTTATGCATATGAGACCTTAAAAACAATGTTGACGTCACAAGTGCAGTCAAAACAAGCTGCAAACAAAAGGAAAAATTATAATTTTAGTAAGCTAAATGCTACTAAACCATGCAAGATGAAATAAATAGGATGCCCAAATGATGAAAAACTGGGCCAGTTGTAGTGTATCCTTTGAAAATTTCTGGCTTTGTGCAACCAAGTATGTTCTGTAGCTTAGGGGTCGACCAGGATATGTTCAGGGTTGAGCATTCAAATACTTGGTAACTAACAAAACATCTTTGAAATGAAGTGAACTGAAAAACACATATCTTATACTTATAGACTTGGGAAGTGCAGAAACTCACTTGAACGGCCTTGAAAACATAGACGAATTGGTTTCTCTTCATCAACAAAGCTTCTCTCGACATGCATGCTTTCAGCAATTCCGATTTACTAAGACCATATGTCTCTGTTGTTAAGGCTGCTGGGTGGCTTTTTGACTTGTCGAATGGAACCGAAAGCTCACTGGACAGTTTTCGTCCAACATGAAATGATTGAAAAGCTTCTGCAAACTCCTTAACAGTCACAAAACGATAAGGCACATCTCCGCGACACCAATACTGCCCCTGATCTTTCCTTGATGTTACCTATTGAAGAATTAATATCCCCAAAACCAAATTGTATCAGTAAACAGTAAAACTATGTTTTAATTGGTAGAAAAAAAAACATTTAAAATAAATTTTAATGTGTAAAAGTCTTAAATATTTGTAAGAGATTTTCAAGTATAAAGGAGATTTTACTTCTTGTAAAAAGTCAGCAACTCCCTTCCTTTCAGGACACTTGAAGCCCATGTATTCAAAGAAATCAAGCACATTTTCTCGAGGACCTTGATACACGATTTGTCCATCAGCAACGAGTATTATATCATCAAAGAGATCATATGTCTCGGGAGCAGGCTGAAGGAGAGAAATTAGAGCAGTTCCTCTCAGAATATGAATGGATTGCCTGATTGAGTTTATTATCTGATATGTTGTTGAACTGTCTAAACCAGTCGAAATTTCATCCATGAATAGGGCTTTTGCTGGGCCAACCAACATTTCTCCTGTATCGTTATGAATGTCAAATTATGCCATGATAGAAATTTGGGAGGCAATTTAAATTCTTTAAGGTTCGTCTTAAACACATTCGCCCATACCTGTGGTGAGTCGTTTTCTCTGTCCTCCTGAAATACCCCTTATCATTTCATTTCCCACCATTGTATCCGCACAAACATCAAGTCCTAAAATCTGTATAGACAGATTGAGCCCAATTGCTCAGAAATTTGACCCTTGAAAAGAACATTACAAGTTATCAAAATTAAATTGAACTATTATTACCTTGAGAATATAGTCAGTAACTACACTGGCATCCTGCCCCTTCATTGCCGCTGCCTATAAAACAAATTAGCAGAAAATTTAGAAAATCCAATCCGAAAGATTGTTTTGTTGTGCTTTTGTTACAAATCTAAATTACTTAAATAACTTATCTTAGGCTCAAACTTACAACTATCGATTCCTAACCTCATTATTATATCTTAAAGCTGTTTATTTTAAAATAAGGCGTTAGTCCCTAAGGGAGTTAAGAAGAGTATAAAAGTAAAATTAGTTATTCCACATGACAAACATGCTAATAAATAAATAGAAAACAGTTTAATCAACAAAATGAGGACTATCTGGTAGTTACCCTATCTCCATCTTAGTTGCAATGAATGCAATCCGAACAACACAGTTGTACTAAGGATTTCCGATAAGGTTTTCAGCACTATCTATACCTACTCAATATGTCCATTTTAAGTTTCTTACCTTCATGTAGACATCAATGTCAGCATCGGGCTTAATATTGGCTTCCTTCTCTCTTCTTGACAACTCTACCAGCATATCTGTGGATATGACGAACTCATTAGATACACAAAGAACTCCACTAATGCATTCCTTTTTCGATTTCACACTTCGGCTGTCAAGTTATCATAAATATACCCAATGAATGTATCAAAGACTAACCATAATTTGTTCCAACCCCTTGAACTCTTGCAGAGAAAGCTAATGTTTCTCTGACAGTCATCTCTCCAATGTGAACATCATGCTGGCTAATATATGCTGAGCTCCTTTGTGGAACAAACTCATCAGTCGTATGCCCGTTGTAAGTGATCGTTCCGGAAGACTGCCAATCCCATGCAACCAGTTATTACCAGTATTTTAAAAACTAACAATGACTGAATACATTCTTTTTAAACTGAGATATATGGCGTGAAATTCTAACCTTAAGATCTTTGGCAAGTTTACCAGCCAATGCCAGCAGCAATGTAGTCTTTCCAGACCCGGGAGGGCCTAGAAGTAATGTCATCCTGCAACGAGGTTTGATATGAGATCATCATGAAATTGTTTTTATTTCCCTATGTTACTAGTAATGGTGCTAATGCATAGTGCCAGATGTAAGTTGTCTAGTGTTGTACTAGGCTATCCGCTATTCTATGAATAACTTTCATCTCATTCAGTCCAATAAAGAGTGTCAAGCACCCATACACATCTAAAATTATTGAGGCGATAGCATATGAAGAGTACACGTAACATAGTTATTGGTAAATTTAATCCGAATGGCTCATTATGTTACCTGCCAGGCTTGATAACTCCATTGACATCACGAAGGATTGTGAACGGTTTTCTCCTATTTGGAAGAATGTGGAGAAGAGTCAAGATACCCTGAAAGTAGTTCATCGGAAAATAAGATAAGTCACATATAGAAGGAGCCTCAATCGAAAAAATTGTAATTTAGTTAACTCGAAGCACTTGACTAATTCAGGAACATGTCAGTACCTCAACTGTATTGGTGAAGAAGTTCAATACAGAAGGCAAGCCTCGGCTTCCCACTAAAACTTGTGCTTCAACATTCAAATGCTCATATCTTACCTCGATTGTTGGGATTTCAATTCCAACTCTGCATACACAAGGATATCATTTCAATTTAGTTTGAGCTCAAAACAAGTCAACTGTCAAAAGTAGTTAGATGTTTAGATATCACATTGACTTTGAAAAGAAAAGTGTCTCATCTTTACATAGTAAGCTTAAGGCCCTCTATTAATTTTGACAGGGCAGTGAATGTAGGATTCAAGATCCTCTCCATTTCCGATAGCATAACTTAAATCGCCTAGACCTCTATATTCATTATGATAACTAAAATCAAATTTGCAGTAACACTATAATCTGCAAAAGTAAAATTCATAAGATTAAAAGTTGGAACTTCAAAAGTTCAGATTTACATGCAGTTATTAATTAATATACAAATTTAGGGTGCATTATCATCAACTTGCAAAATACTTTAAGTCTGATCAACTTTTGATAAGTTTCAATCAAATCTAACACAACAAATAGCTGTAAGTTCCAATTAGATCCAATCAGGCTCAATAAGTTTACATCGGTTCATGAGTTTTTCATTGAAGAGTATTCGGCTTAGGCCAGATTAGGCCAAATTTAGGTATTCGGCTTGCGTGCAAGGGCATTGCTAAGTGTGGCCTTAGACATTGTCCCAAGCCAAGTCAAGCTAGTTCACCCTAAGGTGGTTGGGTTATACTTTGCAAGCTAAGACAATTGTGACAGCCCAGAAAGATGTACTCTCTTCTAAGATGATCTTGTCTAATTGGGTAAAGCCTGAACGCCTTGAACGGATTATCTTGGCCCCTTCTTGGCAAACCGGTCTATGCTAGAACTATTTCAAATATTACTTAGGCCAAGTCTGCATGACGTGCAACCTTGGCCCACATTATTGTCCTAATTCCGGTCAATCAAACTGCAATGGACCACGACGTTTGCCATGATGGTCTCCTTGTGGCTGTGATAAATTTGCTGAAAATCTGAAAGTGTGAGGGGGCGTGATAGAGTATATAAACTATTCTTGGACCTCAACCATTAGCTTAAACTTTTGGTTGAGATGGTCCTCTAATAATGATATTTTGATAATAATATTGATAATGTTATATAATATATGTGTTTAGTGGATGCCCATTATGCCCTTATGTATGCTCTAGAATATTCTGGAGACTAGGGTTCACTTTACAAGGAACCCTTCTCTACATTGTATATATATCCCATTATGATTGAATAATAGATAGATTTATTTACCTCCACAAATACTTTCTACTAACACCTTATTTCTATAACAGATAATGAAATGAAACAAAAATATAAGTATATTATTATTTACAAATATCACATAGGTATATTACCATTTATGAAACTACCACATATAAACATGTATTACTGATTTTTGTTTCATAAAATATAAACTACCAATAAGATATACCCCGTTTTTATTAATAGATTAATATTAATATTATTACTATGTCACTAATAATCATAGTTGAAAATAATTTATTCATACTAAAATCTTTCATTTTAGTTCAACTCAATTCTGCCTCAAAATTTTCAATTCAATTTAAAATCAGTAGAGTTGTTTACCGTATAAACTGACGCATAATTTGTTTTTCTAACATAAGCTAATATATACTCTTTAAGTTGAGTTATACATAGCACACTCCATATGACTTAAAAGAGTTCAATTATTCTACACCAACCAAAAAAAAAAAAACAAGAAAAAGAAGAGTTCAATTATTATGTCAACAGCCCTTTAAAAAATTTGACATACTTACCATAGCTACCAATTGGTAAAGCACCTTCATGCCACATATAAATATTATGTTTTAGAAATAAACCGTCATATACGAATTGACCGATCATGTTATGATACCCCACTTCTAGGAACCCCACTTTTTTTTTTAATTTTTTTTTTCTACAATTATGTAGAATCTTCAATAAACTTGCTTACAAAATAGGGGCTTAGTCCTGCGTACAAAACGTAGTTATATTGTAAATTTTTGTATTTTAATTATAAGTGCATTATTACATATGAGTTTTAAAAAGTAAAAACTCAAATAACATAGAAAATGTGAACTTTATGTTTCTATCTTGATTCACTTCATGTGGAGAATATTTTGTTTTCTTCACCTCATCGAAGGTAAATCGAACCTTGAAAAACATATTCATTATAATTTATTTATCGATTAAATTACCCACGCTTAATGGGAAGACTTATTCTTATTCGTTTTAAGGAGACAACAAGTTAATAATAGCAGGATTGTATAATTTAAAGCTCCTCAATTTTTTATACATCCTATATTGCTTTTTTTTTTTTGGAAAATATACATCCTATATTGCTTTGTTGTCGAATAAACAACCCAATGGATAGGTGTATCATAACCCCATATAGCTCTAAAGAATGGTTTTTTTATGGACCAATGAGAATGAGTCGTTGACTTTTGATGGGCGACAAATGACAATGGGTCGTTGACTTTTGATGGGCATGTATGCCAAATTCCAAAAATTCACAGTGAATACGACTAGAAATTCAATTCGTTCGCGCATTTTTTGGCAAATGAATCAAAAGAAATACCTTCATAAGTTCATATCAAAATATAACAGTAACTTTTGTCATTTTGGTATTATAACATAATACTCGTAATTTTGCTTTTTTTTTTCATTTTTAATTTAATATACTTTTTTAATGAGAAATGTCCTTTACACACGATATTTATTTGTTTTAATTTGGTTTACTTTCCCTTTCCTCAAACAATTAATCCATACCCTTATAATAACTAACTCTTTATTTTTGCCTAGAGTCCGTATCACACTCAAAGTTGGGAATATTGCAATGCAGAGTTAGCAACTATTTGCTTTAGCCGTACAAAAATAAGGGTCTTTTGCCAAAATGACTAGTTTAGCCAAAATATTTACCGATATAACTACTTTTAATATTTAATTTCCAAAGTAGCTATATTTTTGACTAAATACATTGAATAATATGTAAAAAGATTCTTTCTCTTTTCATCCATAATTCTATTTCTTTTTTATTTTATTTTATTATTATTTTTTTGTTTTTGTTTTTTTTATAAAGGAAAAAAAAAGAAAAAACTAACCGAAATTTATTCATTGTAATTGGTACGTTAGTTTTAGTCCTCCAATTTTCTTATTGCTACAATTTTCCAATCTAATTTCCCACTTTTAGCCATTGATTAATGGTTCTTTGCCCGTCATTATATTATATAATTTTATTTTATGTGTATTGTTTATTTGTTCTTTAATTGCATGCTTGATTAATTTTTTTTGTTTATTTATAGGATCAAATGATTTTTTGCTTTTGTATATGTAGGTTTTTCTTATTACAAAAAAACAAAAACAAAAAATTGGTTGCTTTAGAAGAAATTAAATAAAAAAACCAAAAAAAAAAATCATGTTTTAGGTCAAAATGCAAAAAGAAAAAAAAAATAAGTTTATAATTTAGTAAATAGGGGGTTTTACTTTAAAAAAAGAAAAAGAAAAAAAAACTCCAAAAAAAATCTGGTTGTTGTATAAAAAATTTTAAAAAAAAAAATTAAATGGTCAATGCACATTGTTAGTAATATAGCTAGTTTGGGAATTAAATTTTAAAAATAGTCATTATGATAAATATTTTTTATAAACTAGCTATTTGAGTAAAAGACCCCAAAAATAATGCAAAAGATTAATCTTATTTTAGAGTATTAAATTTATTAATTAATTGGTTTAGCTAGTTGATTAATTTATGTGGATGACCACATGGAATGATTAATTTTGGTTCATATAGCAGACCCCAATTTTTGGGATTAAGGCTCTGATTGGTTGATTTAATTAATGAATTGGTTTAGCTAGTTGATTAAGGCAATCGTTATACTATACACCCAGGAGTATATTTTAATATACTCTCTCTGATATTCATTTTGTATAATGTAATATTCACTCTCTTACATGTAACATTCATTTTTTTGAATATAATATTTATTTTAGAATACTTAAAATATATTAAGTGATCATTAAGATTTGTTTATCATGATTTGATTTTAGAGACGAATAACCTTTAGCTATTCATTCATTTAAAATCGAGGAAGTGCATTACTAATAACCTTGATCTTATTATCAAGTATATCTTGTAGGTCTTTAATTTTTTGTCACCTTTTCCTTTGTGAAAATTTATAAGAAGAAGCTTGCTCATTCTTTAACAAGGAATAGTAATGTAGTATTATTTATGATTTAATGCATGTTTGATTAGAATAAGTGTCATATATATATATATATATGTATGATGTATTGGTGAATTGAGTCATTTTCATGAATGAATAAAAAATATTACATATTAAGAGATTAATATTGCATTTTCAAAGATGAATATTATACATTGGAAAGTAAATATTACGATTTGAAAAATTTGAGCACATATATGTGTATAATATTACATGAATATTATATATTGGAGTTGAAAACAGAACATATTCATAGAGAATCACTAGTTAAAAAGGAATATCATAGTTTTAGTTATAAATATTTAATGTTCAAAGAAGAATACTAGTCAATTGGCATGATTTTGATGTATTGGGTAGTAAATAACAAAAGTTTAATGGATAAGTGTTGATTATATTGTCTAAAAATATTACTTATTGAAAAACGAATATTACTTATTAAAAAATAAATATTACCTATTAACAAATGAATATTACAGAGAGTATATTACTAAAATATACTCCCAGGTGCATATAATAATTTGCGTGATTTAGGCCCTATTATGATAGACCTCAGTTAAAAGTTAAGCTTTATTCAAATTAGTTTAGTTCAGTTTAGCTCATAATCATTATTCATTTCACTTTATTTCATCCCCATTCAATTCATTTTAGTTCACTTCAAGTATATTTCCTTCCAAATAAACATGGTTTGACAAATATTTTGTGTAAAAGTTTATGATAAATATGAAGGATTTGTAAAAGGTAGTTGTCATTTACGAACTTTTTATCCAAAAAAAGTCTTTCCACAAACGAATGGGGTTTTGTACTTAGAAACTAGGAATTTTCCTTACTAAACACTTAACTTTTATTTATCAAACCTCTAATATGATTCATTAAGCTACAAACTCTCTACAAAATATTACCAACATTGGCAACGTAAAGATTTTCTACATAGTATCATTTAAAAGTTGTGCTTTCACGTGATACCATTGTTTTAATTTTATTTTACATTATACCATTTAAATTTAAAAAACGATATTATGTAGAGTAAAATTAAAATGATAGTATCATATGTAAAATTAATTCTTGAATGATACTATATAGAAAATTTAAATAAGAAAAAAATAGCTTTTAAAATACAACATCAAACGAGGCTAATAGGCCATGCTCTCCTCACTATATTTTTTAGTTCATAGTTATTAAATATAAACATACTTGGTACATTTTATATACATAACAATGTAACATTGATAGGTTAGCCACTTAGCCGGTGGATGAATAAAACAATGTTAATTAACACTTAACAAACGGGTTACATATATAATAGCCGAAATAACTCTCGTCCAAACCGACTCATTTTAAATATAACATGATTGTTTCCCAATTTCCATGCTACACTTGACACATTACAATCACCAAGACAACATCAAAGAATAAAAATCACTCAAATCAAACTCATTAAAGCAAACACACAAACATACATGATACATACCATTATACAAAAAAAAAAAAAAAAAAAAAAAAAAAAAAAAAAAATTTTTTAA